>VWZL01003312.1:6057-38829 GCA_013396915.1 Stercorarius parasiticus
CTTCCCCTTCCCCTCCCCTTTTTCCGCAGTTCCCCTCACTCCGTCTCCCCCCGGTCCCTGGGACTACAGCAAACCACCATTTCCCCATACAAGCCGGGGGGCCGCAAGCGCTGGGCGGGCGGCAGCAGCGCGGGGCCGGGTCCTCTCCATCGCCACCCCCTTCTCCGATCACCCCCCTCGCCCCGCCGGTCCCCGCCACCGCCGCGCATCCAACGGGGCGCGCAGCCGCCTCACGGCCCGGCATCTTCTGGCGTGCGGGGGGAGGGGGGGGGTGGGGTGTGTCGTCCTGCGGGGCTGTCCCTGCCCGCGGAGGCATCCCATGCGATATTCCCGCCGGGATACCCGCAGCGGCGCCGTGCCCGGGCGTTGTGTCGTGCTAGCCCCGCCATCAGAGCCCGGCTCCGCTCCGGCGCGTCCCTGCAATACCGCCCGGGTGACAAGGCGGGGGCCGCGGGGGACCTGCCAGTGCCTCACGCAGCCCCGGGGTAGTAATAACATAAACCCCGCAGGAACTTCAAAGCCAGGCTGCGGGGCGGCAGCGAGAAGGGTGTGATGTCCCTTGCCTTGTCGCAGGGATTGCCTATAGGAGGGAAAAAAGGGGCGAGGGCCGGCTCCAGCCCATCGGCGGGGTGTCAGGGCTGGGTGGGCTGCGGGAGCGCACGGTGCCGCCGCGCTGAGCCGTTGCGCTCCGTAGGTAGATATCGCCTTATTCGTTATCTTTGTCCTCTAGGTTTCTTGGATTCCCAGGACGTATTTATCTTGTCTGTCTGGGGCTGCTTCGCTAAGTCGCCGTGTAAATTGAAAGGCGCTTTTTTTTTTTGCTTTTTTTTTTCTTTTCCTTCCCTCCTCAGCTCACCACCTTTTTTAATTAAAGCTTTTAACTCGCTTGGTGTTTACTGTCTTATGTAAAGTATCTAAACAAACAGACCCGGACGAATACAAACACCAAAAGGGAGCCGGCCCCCATTCTTACCCCTCTATTGTCCAAAAAAAAGCGCATCTCCCCATGTCATAGTTACAGTTCCAAAAGGAAATTGCTTTTATTTGTAAAGGAGGCTTTAAAAAGCAGTGACATGAAGGGGAAAAGCTCCTTAAGGGAGGAAGGTCATGGGGTTAGGGGCGAGATTAAAGGAGCGATCTTTCCACCTCGCAGGGAAAGCAGTCCTGGAGCCTCCCCAAACCTGGGAGAAGGGCTGCCGAGGGGAGGTGGGGGGGTGCTGGAGGGGGCGATGCTGGGGGCCAGGGCTGGAGGAAGCCACTGGGCCCTGGGGCCATCCCTGGTCCCACACAGGCACCTTTCAGCGGATGCAAAGAGGTGAAATCCTTTGCTGCAACGCCCCAAACATCACATCCTCTGTGTCATCCAGCAGGAACCATGACGGTCGGGGAGCAGCCCCTCCAGAGCTCCGGCTCAGGCGGGCGGTGGGATGCGGAGGATGATGGCTATGGGGAGCCCTGCTCCCTGCTGGGGCTGGGGGAAGGAGGCTGTGCCCCCTCCCCAAGGCCGGCTGCTGCCATGTATTTGTGGGGAGCCGAGCCAAACGATGGAAGGGGACAGAACCACACAAGTGATTGCCCCCAACCCTCCCTTCCCCTCTTCTGCATCCATCTGTGCTGGCTGTGTTTTTTGCTGAATAATGGTCCCTGGTGAAGGCAAGTCAGCGTGAGGGATGTGGGGGCATTTCCCTTCGCCTCCCTGCAAAGGCAGCACCCTGCCTGGCCTCAGGCATGAACACCAACTAAGGCGGCTGCATCTCCCCCCCACACGCCCTCTGCCTGCCTGACCCCTTCCCCATTCCCTGGCCCCTTTGGGCGGGCAAAGCCCATTCCCCTCACTAGTCCAAACTGCAGCTGTGCCCAGCCCTGCCCCATGCAGGAGCCCAGGGCCGTTTCTGCAGGGCAGCAAGGAGAGGGAGATGCAGCCCCGGTCTCACCATGGATGGAAAATGACTTTTCCTCCACTAAGAGGGATGCAAGCATTCCTAAGAGGGGTGCAAGCATCTCTCTCTGCTCTAGCAGGGGTTTGGGTCCTGGACTGTCCATCTCCTGTGCTCAGGGGGTCCCTAGTAGTAAGTCATCCCCACCATGGCAGGGGAAGGTACTGATGGTGATACTTCCCTTGCTCCTGGGGTGCTGTCAGCATGGGTGAGCAGCTGGGACGTTTCTCTGCAGCCCTGGGGAGGTGTCCCAGAGGTCATTTAGAAGGAGAGCTGGGGCTGGCCATGCTTCCTCCTGGGATGACGATGAAGAGGGGACCACATGTGACCCAAGCAGGGTTCCAAGACCAGTGGCGTGCAGTTACTCCGTTGCCATGCTGAGGCCTGAGCATCACCAAGACACAAATGCAGCCACATTCCCTCTTTGGCCGCATGGGAAGATGCAGGATATTTGCCGGGCATAGCATTTGAGACAAATGTTACTGAGTTGGCCACGTTCTTGCTGTGACAGCTTTATCCCTCTGTGCCTGTACGGAGAGGATGCTCACACACCACCTCTCCCACCCTTTCCTGCAGTCCCAGGGCTCTGTGACATTTGGGTAGCGGGTAGCCAGTGCTCTGTGGCTTCTGCTTGGCGCTGCCAGTCCCCAAATTTATTCTCGTTTTCTTCTCCAAAGTGCAGCAGCCACATTGTCCCTCATATTTGGAGAGCAAGTGCAAGCACAGAATGAGAAGGGATGTGTGGGAGGCTGCTCCTCTCCTAAAATATGTGCATTTAAATTGTCCAAGGGAATTACTGACATTAACCCGCTTTGTTTTTCGGTTTTATTAGTGTCATTCAGTAAATGTTCTCCTGCAACATGGGAGCGAATGCCCAGCCATGGGCACTGGAGATGCCACTCGGCCCCGGCTGCCACAGCAACTGCTGGAGGATAGGAAACCCGTTCACCCTTTGGCTCGCAGGCGTTGGAGCTGCACCAGATTGTGCAGAGGTGGCTCCTGTGCCCGTCTGAGCCTGGGTCACAGATGCCCTGATTTACAGGACTTACACGCGTCTGCAAACTGTCCTGTCCTGCAGGACCCCTCCCAGCGGTGTGGGCTCTCCCCACTCCAGCAAACACCGGTGGCTTGTGTGGACTGGGAGCTTGTCCTTCCCTTTCCCCTTCCCTTTCTGCATCATCGGTTTTATATAAAACTGCAGGATAGCCCACAAAGCCTGGCACACACAGCTCAATGAGAACTGACTGGGTATCACAAATATGCACCGCTTCTATAAATATTTATGGAGGTAGAGTCAGCTATGGTGTGGGCAAACACAAATGTAAATAATGCCGTACACTCCTAGCGTGCTACGGATGGTGTAGTGAGCAGGAATAGCTGTTCCTCGTGAAATCAATTTAATGAATCAGTTATAGTAGAAGGGAAATAATCCCAGCAGCATTATTATGCCCAATAGCAGGAGCGTTGTGATGATGGCTGGGTTTTCCAGCAAGCTTCTGCCTGGGAGCATGGGCACAGGGGGAGGAGAAGGAGCTTCCCAGTGGAGTAAGATGAAGATGAAGAACCACTAGAGAAGAAATGTGAGTGCAGGTGACAGAAATGAGAAAGAAAGAGTTGGGTTTTCCTGGCTGTTACACACAAGGATGTCACGATGTTAACTGGGATGGTGGCTATTGGGGCAGGGAGAGGCACCCTGGGCAGAATGGTTTGCTTGGTGAGGGGGGATGAGCAAGGAATGGATGAGCTGATATGGATGGGCTTGGGTGGGAAGTGATGGTGCATGCCCTTGGCCCCTCTGGTGTCAAATACCCTGAGCAGAAAGCTTGTTTTTGAGTGCTTTTGGCCTGTAAATATCTGTGTGCCCTCAGCTAATGCTGCCAAACCGTCCAGGACATGGATGTCTGGCATTTTTCACCTCTGCCAGAAAAGGGAAGAGATAAAGGGTTCTGGGGTGAAATCTCCATTTCACAACAGGCTTCCTCCTGTCTTTTGGTGAATCACTTAATCTTTCTCCTTCCATTTTCTGCATCAGAGTGCTCTCTCCTGACCAGGCATCCCATCCAGGCTCCATCTCTGGAACCATGCTGAGTTATGCCATGAGCCCTGCAGCACGGAACAGCCTCTGGTTCACAGTTTCTCCAGCTGATGATCAAAGGTCTTGCCCGAACATGGACAAAGGAGATCCGTACGTGTTGGTTTTGTTTGAGCAAAACCAATGGTGGTGCAAAAGGCCAGCACAGAGGCCAAGCAACTCTTACATCCTTGCAAAAGCATATGGACCTTTCAGGTGCCTCCAGGCTGAAGGATGCTGTGTATGGCTCGCAGAGATACAGTAGAGAGGATGGGGGAATTTCACTGTCTGTGAGCATATTTCTAAGGTCATTCTCAGCCCAAAGGTTATTCGTAAGCAATTCACCGGGAGCGTTCATCATTTCACAGCGGTGGCCTGTGCTGCTGGACACTTGGGTCACGTTAGCACTGATCTACCCTGAGCAGGGGGGTGGTACCATCAGAACTAGGTAAAATTTCTGGACATCTTTTCTATCATTTGCTTACAGTTTTGTCTTTGCAGGCATGTTTCAGCCAGGTAATTAATCTGTTAGGCCGCCTAAGGGAAGTAAAGGCAGAAGAGATGAGAACATGGCCAAAGCAAATTGGATTTTTTGTATAAGTGAGCATTTCAGGATATTTTTTTGAGCTGTTCATCATCTTAAACTATGAGGACACCACTGGAACATCTTCTTGAGCTGGGTATTGTCTTTACAGAACTTCCCCATGCGGCGATTCTGTTTCTAAATTCAGGGGTATTTTGACCCCACAGCTCCAAGGCTGTTGTTAGAGCAGGAGGTCCAGAGGAAGAGGGTGATCTTCTTGTCTGAAGAGTTGAGTGACCCAGTTTTGGTCAAACTGCTTTCTGAATATCTGGACTTGAGAGTCAAGAGCTGGACTTCCACGCCAGGGACTCCAGCAAGGGCATGAAATCTGGGTACAGCTGTGCAGCACTGTGAAACCCCAGCAAAGACCCCTAGCAGTCCGATCCTTCACCTCGCCATTATTTTCAATTAATTAGTCTATCAGAAACTACTTTTTTCCTTGCTCTCCCCTGTTCCTGCAGGTTTGCATGGCCGTGCGCGGTGTCCTTCCGCACAGAGCAGTACTGTTTTCATGAGCTTTTGGGCAGATGCTGTATTGCATTAACACGGCACATTATAGCATCCATTAATACGAGGCACTTGATGCACCACCAGATACTTTTTTGGCATCTTTTCCCATTCTAATTAATGGACTGAAGGTGTGTGAGAGAAAACCAGCAACATGCAAGGGCTAGGCGTGGGGTCGTTCAACCTCCCTATTGAAATGAATGATTGTGTCTCCGGGGCCAGATCCTGTTCTTCATTACATCGCCCCAAATCTGGAGTAGCTCCATGGGGCTGAACCCCTTGGCGATCTGTCATAGCTGAGGGCAGGCGGTGGGTAATTAACTGCACTGGGGCTGAGCTGCGCTGGGTCTAGCTGGCAGCTGAGCAGTAGCATGGGGCTGAAAATAAAAGCAGGAATTTTATGGACCCTTGAGCGAGGGAGCGTAGGGGAAGGAAGGGCCGGTATAACAGCACAAGACCAGGCATTAGTTCAAAGCACCCAGCTAGGAACCGCAGTGTGTTTTGGAGCGTCCCTGAGGACCGCTGTAGGTTTGTTTTTTATTTAAGCTAGTGACAGTCCAAATTATTGCCATTAAAGTCCCTTGCTCTGGCTGCCGCCGCCAAGGAGAAGCCGGAAAGGGTTTGAGGCAAGAGGCAGCTGGAGCCTTCACAAAAGCAGCCGCAGAATGTCGAATCAGAGAGAAATTAGGACAACCATTTCTGGGAGCTTTGAAGGCAAAGGCTGTTTGTTTAGCCTTAAAGGAGGCAGGCTGCTCCCGTTGCTGCTTCGCTTGCCTCAGCCTGGGAGACATCCTTCACGCTTTCTAAAGGAGAAAGCCCTGCCAGAAGAGGAGGGGAGGCTGGGGTTTCGCTGGCCGTGGGGTGTGCCGAGGGGAGCGCGGTGACGCCACGGGGTCCCTGGCTGCCGGCGTGCCCAGGCGGAGGTCAGCGGGTCGCCGGGGTTTGATCTGCCCTGATCCCCCTTCACAGGGGAAATGAAGCGACAGGGACTTTGCTCCAGCACAGTGGCCACTTTGAAAAAATGTTTCAGGCAGATAATTTATCAGGTTTAATTGCTCTTTAATCCCCCTGATCGGCCTGGCGTGGAGAAATCCCCTCTGAATGGGGGAGCCTGTTTGAAAAGGCCCAGGAGGGCTGGGAGGGCTGGAGGGAGGGATGGAGGGATGGAGGCATGGAGGGAAGGAAGGAGGGATGGAGGGAGGATAGAAGGATAAAGGGAGGAATATAGGGATGAGGCGTGGAGGGACTGAGGGAGAGATGGAGAGACTGAAGGAAGAATAGAAGGAGGGATAGAGTGAAGGAAGAAGGATGAATGGAGGGAAAGAGGAAGAGAGGGATGGATTAAAGGAAAGATGGAGGGGTGGATAGAGGGAAGGACAGAGGGATGGAGGGAGGGAAAGAGGGGAAACCATGAGGGAGGGCAGGAGGGAGGGATTGAAGGAAGGATGGAGAGATGGAGGGAAGTAGGGAGAGCCCCTTGCTGTGCTCATGCAGCTCAGCCCCACTCTGCAGCCCAGTGCCCCAGTGCTGCTCCCCACAGCCTCACCACAATCCTTTATCAATGGATTAAAAAGCACTGGGTCACTTCTCCTGTCTCCAGTATCCTCCCACAGACAAGAGGCTGCAACAAACTGTGTCACTGCGGCAAACGCACAGCCAGGGGTTTTCCTGGACATCCCCAGCCAGAGACCCCAGCAGCAGCGAGCCAGGGAGGTGCTCACCAGTGGCACCAGTATCCCAGTGCTGATCCTCTGGGTCCCCAGAGCAGCAGGGACTGATGTCCTCCTTCCCGCCCTGTTCGGCAAGGTCCCTCTCCTCTGTGTGCTTCTTGCTGTTCCCGTGCTGTATCTCAGGCTTTGTAAGGATTTCAGAGGAAGAAATGTTTTGTGCTCTCCATAGGAGCTGTACCTCTGTGCTCTGATGTAGTTACACGTAGGGGAACGAAGGCTTTCCCAAGAAGGGAAGATGCAGAGGCCTCTCTGGGTATGACAGATCACCATCCTCAGCTTAGGGCAAAACCTCCTTTAACACTCCCTTCTCTTTCTGTCCAGTGCTCTTGGCCAAGGTCTGAGTCCGGAGGCAGGAATGAGGGGCAGTGCCGTCTCAGAGCATCTCTGGCACCGCTCTTTTCCTTTGGTCTTTATCTCCCTGTGGCATGACAAGGGGGTTTCTAGTGGGATGTCTCCAGCTGCTTTCATGGGATGCATTTAGCCTAAAATACAGCAAAGCACACTGTCCATAACCCAACACAAGACCATGAAATCATCTGGTCTGTGCCATGACACTGAGGGCTCAGAGAATTATAAAACTCGGACAATGTTTTGTTTTAAAAAAAAAGCAGGCTAAACTGAAAAATGTGGCTGTACGTCTCACCTCTCGCCATTCCCCTTCGGCTCTTCATGGCCAGGCTTTGCTCTCTGTCACACTGGTGTAAATCAAGAGTGCTCCAGGGGTGAGCTGGATTCCACAGACACCAGACTAAAACCAAACCTCAATTCAAAGGCAGGTAATATTTGCCGTGTATAACGAGCAGAATAGTCCGTGTAGCTTTATCCTGGAAATAATGCATGTTTTATATTTCTTTGGTACAGAAACATGGCCAGCTAAGGGCTCCTCCTACCTCTATTTCCATAACCCAACACCAGAAAAACATTTATTTTTTTCTATTCAACGCATATGAGCCATTTTCTTTCAATCAAAGTGCTTGCAGACGATTTCACCATGCTGGTTCAAAGTATGTGTTGCCTTTTATCCCGTAGGTATCATTTAGATTTTATTACACATTAAGTTGAGTCCAGACTTTTGCTTGCTTGGGTACAAGAAAAGGCACTCCAGTTAATTCCCAGCATCATAACATGCTACTGGGAACTTGAGTAGAGAGTCTACAGGCTCCCAAGAAAATTGACCCAGGCTTTCCACTCGAGACTTCATTGGTTTTAAACCAAGATCACAAAACCAACTATAGGCAGGTTTAATGACAACTAGAAGAAAAAAAATTGCACTGATGAGCCCAAAAGGCCCCGGGATACATTAACCACAAGACTGTTTTTTTTTTGTCTCCAACCTTCAGCAATGCAAACTCTGAAGGAAAACCCTCACAGTGCCTAAAATATGCAACACAGAAAAGATTGCTTTCATTCTTTCCTGTGGCATAAAAAATTGCCCACGCTTCTTCCAAGCCAGAAAAGCCTCAAATCTTTGATGGACATTGCCATAGCTGGAGGGGTGTAGATCTACCCTAACCATCCAAAGCTGCGGGGAACTTCAAGGACAGGTTGTTGTGCTTCGTGAAAGAAAAAAACCAAGTTGCAATGATGCTGCTAAAGGTCTTTGTGCTGGACCTTGTGAAGGAAGGGGGGATTTCCTTCTTAGAGTCAGTCATGTTTCAGCACAGCAAAATACGGGGACTCTGGCTGAGCAATTAGTTTAGGAATGGGAATAGCTCTTCCCTCTTGGTTCAAGGCAAGCTGCAACCATGAGGTCCTGTTCACTCCAGAACACTGGTGGCTCCTTGGAAACTGCATTTCTGCGCTTAGTGACCATCAGAGCTATGAGCTATAAAAAGACAAGGGACCAGGAATCCTGCTTTTTCTTTTTCCAGTAGTTGCTCTACCTGCTCAGGCAGGCGTGGGAACAGTGGGCACCAGCTGCCGAAGTGAGCATCCTCTCTCCTGCAATCGCATCTCCAACGCTGAGGCAGGGTTTGTCCCACCACATCCACACCATGAGCTGCCAGCAATGAGTCAGATGCCCGAAATGGGCCTTTTTCTGGATAAGGAAGTTTGCTCTGGGGATTTTTAGCAGGCGAAATGACACACTACTGCTCTACTATGGCAATGAGCTGGTCTGTAACAAACCAACCAAATGTTCTCATGTCCTGTTTCCCAGCAAGAAACAAGGCAGGTGACAGAGGAATTGAAAGAGAGACCAGGAAAAGAATAAAATAAACTCAGTTTCCTTAACCCACCACAACTCCCTGGCGTAGGCAACAAGACAGCAATGTCATAATTAATTCCCTTGGAGCATCCCCACAGCAAGGAGCCCACCCAGTGAGCCCACACCTGCCAAAAGTAACCCCCAAACTCATGAAGTCACTGGTGTAAGTCCAGATTGAAGGCTGGATGGGCTTTTTAACCCCAAAATTCATTTACAGAGGAGCCTGCATGGAAAAAAAAAACATGGTGTTTTCTGAGTAATCCAGTTAGGAACAGATTTTTCCACTCGGTTCAACCACATCATCCTGTTAAATCCAGGTAGGTGGCTGTTTCTAATGGTGATGTAGGAGAGTGGAATCAGAACCTTTAAAGCCTCCTATTTTTAGCACAAGATCCCAAATTGTTGACCCAACATACTGTAATTCCATCTCTCTATGCCTTTCCTGTGGTTGCTTCCTAATGGAGATGTTACATTGCCTCTCTTTATTGGGAACTGCACGGAGAGACATTTTGTCCTTGTGACAGACACAGCCTGTCTAAAGGCTGCTGGCCTTTTTTTTTTCCCCTCTTTTTCTTTTCTTTTTTTGGCAATTTCTCCTTTGGCTGATGAAACCCTCCCTGAGGCAGGAGAGTTTTGCTTTCCCAGGCAGCAGGCTTGCCAGGCGTGCTCCCCCAGCCTCTCGCTGCTCTAATTATTAGCACGAGGACAAACAGATGAGAAGCCACGAATGGGGTCAGCTCCACCTGAAAAAAAATATTAATATATCATCTTTGAAAATGCCAGGCCAAGGCATGAAAGCACAGCATGATCATCAGCAATGGAAGTGCCCGACTGGCCGAATGCTGGCAGACGCACAGCACTGCTGACCCTGGGGCAATGTCCAAGCTCTTCCCACCTAAGCACTGATTTACTGGAAGAAGAGAAAAGTGGGGATCAAAGGCATCCCCAGCATCACCACATCCTTCAATAATGAGGAATTAGCCAGGTGAAATTCCCAGGCGATGGTAGGAAGCAGGCAGCACCTTGTGCTGTTTAGGAGGATGAACCAACACGGGATGAAGAACCAGCGCGTCCCTTCTACTGCTTCTGTCTTCTCCCCAGACGCGTGCCAAACTGTTCTGCCTGCAGATCCAGGCTGTCCATAGAAGGTCCCAATGTATGCTGGAAGTGGAGACCTGGTCCTGTGATTCCTGCCCAATCTGAAGAGAAAAAAATAAAGCAGATGAAGATGTAGCTGTGACCGTAGCACTGAATACCCTACTGGATTGTCGCTATTTGTTCAGGTGTGTGGAGACCAATGCCCTTGTGCTTTCCTTTCATTTTTTTGGAGAAGCTGATGACTTTCCATGGGAAAGGGCAGAGGAGGACACAGAAATCAGAGATCATATGAGGTCATTTCATCTTGACAGACTGTGGCCAATTTCTGAGCTCGGTCTTTATCCAAAGACCTAGAAACTGTGTCAGGCTCACCATAATGATTAACCCCCTATGGAAAGCACTTGATTCCACTGCTGTTGGCTTGACTAGAACCAAAGTAGGTTTTAGTCATAGCTAGCCCTAACTCCAGCATGGAAAAAGCACAAATTTAAACTGTTGCAGGCATCTTTCCTGGAGGAAAGCCGGCATCCCCTTGCCATCACAAACAATGCTGATGAAAGACCAGTGAAAGTGTCTGTGGGCTGGAGCACCTTGCTCTGAAAAGCAACGCAATAATAACGCAGGTACCTTCGTGATGGCGGGTTTGATTGTTTTAGGGAGCCTGCTTTGTCAAAACGAAGCTGTTGCGAATTAATTGCTTTTGTTGATGGGATTGAAGTCACAGCGAGTCTGGGGCTTTTCCAGCCTTCGCCATTTGAGCAACCCGCATCTGATCCATGGAGCTGGCAAGTGAGTCGTGAACAGATGCTCGGGAAAATTGGATCATTTACAAAGTGTTTACAAATACTTCCTGCTGGCCCCTTGCCAATTTTGACATCCTCCCCACTTTGTGAAAACATACAGATATGTCCCCACCCATGGTCCTCCGGGTCCTTTTTGATGGGATTGGCACTGGAGTTGTGGAGGGCTTTGCAGGAACTTGCGTTCTCTCCATCACCCCATCCACAAGGACAAATGTCTTGTCTGGGGGAGCAGAGGCAGCCAGTGGCACTTCTGGGAGTAAGACATAGCCCCGACTTGAAGGCATTTTGAATTAATGATATGGTAAATGGCTTGTTTTACATATTCAGACTAAGAGTATCTGGAGATATTTGTCCTTTGCTGATACATTTTGCTGCTACCAGCAGAAAATCTGGGTGTCCCAACCCAGGGGATCCATCCAAATGCCAGATAAGAAGGGTTTGGATCATATTTCTAAGGTGAGATAAACAATGGTTCAAACCACTCTGGGGCCCCAAGCATAAGACAGACATAGACCCGCTCGAATGGGTCCAGAGGAGGGCCATGAAGATGATCAGAGGGCTGGAGCACCTGTGCTATAAGGACAGGCTGAGAGAGTTGGGGTTGTTCATCCTGAGAAGAGAAGGCTCGGGGGAGACCTTACAGCATCCTTCCAGTACCTAAAGGGGGCCTATAAGAAAGCTGGGGATGGGCTGTTCTCAAGGGCATGTAGCGATAGGACGAGGGGTAATGGCTTTAAACTAGGGTAGGTTTAGATTGGACATTAGGAAGAAGTTCTTTACAATGAGAGCGGCGAAACACTGGAACAGCTTGCCCACCTTTCTCCCTGCAGCTCGCTCACAGCCAGTTTCTCCAGCTTGCCTTTCTGTTTGCTGGGAGCATTGCTGCTGGAGGCCCCTGCCCAGGCAGAGAGCATCCTCATCAGCTCTTAAAGCTCCTGTTTTAATGGAGAAAACAAGGGATGGAGTCCTTGGCTGGACTCGCCTTCCCCGGGCTGTGTATCCTGGCTGCGCAGAGCTCTTCCCGGAGCCCTTCACTGCTGCGGCAGCGACGGCAGAGGGAGCACACGCCGCTGCCTGCCAGGCACAGTGGCTTTCTTACCCAGATGTGACTTCTAATTTTTAATTTTCTAGCAACAGAGAGGTGGTCTGGCCCCATCCACATCCCTCCCCCCCACCCCAGTGATTTTTCCTGATTGGCACGGCAGGCCCCAAGCGAGCGCAGCGCGCGGGCAGCAGCAGGGAAGAGCTTTGCTTTGGCGGCGTGAGAGCAAATCCTGCAGCGCGGCTGCCGCTTGCTCCCTAGTAAGAGGCTTGGAAATATCGATCGGGACTGGAGAAGAGATGTGCACAGGAGAAAGTGCACAAGATTTGGGGATTTAAAAAATGATATAATTGGATTCCTGAATTAAGTACAGTGAGTGGGAAGGTCAGCAACAGCATCCATCCAGGGGCTAAAGGCAGGTTTTCTCAGCCTTGCCTGCCTGAGTGTCCAACGTCAGACCATCCCAGATGATTTCTCCTGGGGAAGTGACGTGCCTGAGCAAATGTTTTTGGGAAAAGTCTTTGCAGATGGGCCAAAACGGTGGTGTTGCCTCCACATGCATCATGTTAGGCTGTTTTCCTGGTGGTGCAATGGCACAGAATGGTGGTTCACCTGGTTGGGGCTGGGCACTCTTTCTGAAGGATGGGAGGTGGCTTCTGGTTTCCAGGGATGGCCCATACCTGCACTTACCAGTGTCTTCTGTCACTAAAAATGTTTAAAATATTTAAAATTCATGCCTTTTAAGCTATAATATCTCCTTCTCTTTGTATTAATACTTGGAGGCATCTTTTTATGCCATATATCTCTCACAATATAGATGTCTCGATGCACATGCCTACATGGCATGGAAGCCAGCACTTCTATAGGATAACCTCTTTGAACTGGTAGTGGCTTGGTCCTTGCACACCAGGCTGCCTGATGGCAGTATGGGAGATGTGGGGTCCCTTTGCTCTGTTTTGGGGACAAAACTGAGCCCCAAAGCAGGGCAGCCATTCGCAGCACGGCTGTGGGAGGCAGAGGCAGTGTCCCCTCACCTGGGGGATGCTGCTGAGCTGCCCTGGAGGGCTCACCCCAAAAGCAGGGACCAACCTGGTGCTATTTTACCCCAAAACCCCATTGTCCCTGGCCCAGAGGATGAGACCATGCACCAGCACCTCCACCAGAAGCAGACACCACCCCAAAACATCACCCAGGCTCAGGTGGGAACTTTCAGCTGTTAAACTGCGTGCTCATTATTATGTATAGGAAACATATTCATCTTTTAGATGCATTTAAACATTTTGAGAGACCTGGGAGCCCCAGAGCAACAAAAAGCCCATGTTTTGCAAATTACCCCTTGTAGTTTTCAGGTATGGAAGCCTCCCCAGGGGTTTCCCTACTCCCCGGCTGCCTCTGGCCACCGGATTTTCTGGCCACGTTTCCATGGAAACGAAAACTGGATGGGTGAAAAGGCGGGGCTGGGGGGAAGTTCTTGCAATAGGTGGCATTTCCCAGATGGGAAAGTGGGATTTTCCCAGGCCAGGATGTTTTTCCAGGATTTTTTTCCGAGGAGAGCAGCCCTGACGTGGAGGTGGATGGGCTGCAGTGGGTTGCCCTTGCTGCCTGCTGCATTCAGAGCAGCAGTGCAGGTCTGCTCTATTTTTTATGGCCACTTTGCTGCTATAGAGGTGGCAACTTGGTTAAAAGAAAGTGTTCTCTAATGGCTGGGACAGGACACGGAGCCTACCCCATCACGGTTGAACTTGCTCAAAGGTGTGACCTTAAGGGATGATGTCAGCCAGCAGATGACTCCTCTCCACATCTGCACGGGCAGATAATGATGCTTGTTTACTTTATACCTCTGCTATGAGACTTCATTAAAAAGCATCTGCAAATGCTTTGAAGTCCTCGGCTGGACATCTTGCAACGTCAACGTGAGCGGTCACAGCAACACCATCCTGTCAGGTAGGGCTGGCACAAAGACTCCGGCTTCCAATGAAGATATCAAACCCAAGGTGTGCTGCAGCCAGCTCAAAGCAAACCAGAAACTACGGTCTCTGCAGGGAGAAGTGACAGCCCTGCTACGGAGATCAAGGATTTATGGAGATGGGGCAGCCAGATCTCTCTCTGGCATCCTGATAGCTGATGTGACACATCAGGTGTCAGGGTAGCTCCTATTCCTAAGAGGTTAAACAAGTCGTGCGATCAGGAGGGACTGACACGTTGGTCCAGGTGAGGGGTGAATCATTAAGTTGTATTCCCATTGCTGAGACAGGCAGCGGCAGCTCAGCGAGGTTTACGTAGCCTCAGGTGAGCTGTACAACAGGAAAATATACATCTGATGTGAGGTTAAGTGCTCTGAAACGTGAAATAATAATCAGGGTAGTTGCTTCTTGCTAAGCAAAGCGAGATGCTTTGTCATATGCTGCAGGGTCGCGGTTTTGGCTGATGGTTTATATATATGTGTGTGTGTACATATGTAGCAGTAGATGGATTTCTTTTAATATTTTAGGTGGTTGTTTGCCTTAAAAAATTAGAAATTATTATAGTCTGCTTCACTTGAAAACTAACTTTTAAAGTGTCACAAGACGGGGGGAAGAGGATTCTTTGACAGGAATCAGGGCAGCACTTGGCTTCCAATGGAGAAAGAGGCTGGTTACAGGTTCAGGGGCCCCACCATGAGGAGCACTGGGGATGGACTGTGTCCATCAAAGAGAAGTGATGTTCTTTGGGCATCAACAAGGAGACAGAAGGTAAACAGATGTACATATATAAGTACGTATATATAGTATATATATAGATATTCACATATTTACATATATGTACATATATCTATATACAAGCATGCATGTACACACACACATATATGTGTGTATATACAGGCATGTATATATGTATGTACATACATAGAATAATAGAATTGTTTTGGTTGGAAAAGATCTTTAAGATCATCATCAATATATATATAAACCACAAGCACAAACCACAATGTACATATATGTATGAAACACACACATATATGCATATATATAAAAATACATGCACACACCGAAAGGGAGTGTTAGCTTTTGTACTGGAGTATACACAACTGGGGGATACCTGTGTCCTGGGGCTGCTGAGATCCCCGGCCCTCGCTGGGGTTATTTGTATTTACCTGTGCTCGAAAGCACTGCCATTCCTCTCCAGTCCTCTTCCTTGCACGTTTGGACTTCCTACCCTTATTTCTGTTCTCTCAACTCCAGGCTATTTTCTACGGGAATAGGATAAGGAAGTTTAAGCAGCGAATTGCAGAAGGAGAAATACCGTCAACCTGAGCATCCCACATCTGCGAACTTAACCTTGAGGACAGTGGACGTTGGTAGGGTCAAGGGGGAGGAATCGAGGTCTCATTTTAACACACTTATAATTAACAAGCCACAAGATATACGCTGGAGTGATGCTCCGGCACCCTTCCAGCCTGCAGTAGCGAGGAGGGGCAGGGGCAGCACTGCGCGGAGGGAGAGAGGCTCGGCGTGTGGGTACCGCAGCACATATGGCGAGCCCAGCCACACGCTGCTCCAGAGCCGTGAAATCCGGAAGCACAAGGGCACACGCCACAGAGAAAATATCGGCTCAGATCTTTGGCTAGCTCCGGGGCTTTCTGTTCAGAGCCATAGCATTACCTGAACTAATGGTTTTTCACAGTGGAAAGGGTTTGTTTAAAACCCCTATCTCAAAAGAGAAGAAAATAAAATCAGTTATACAAGAGGATGCTGATTGCACCAGCCATGCACTGAAAAAGGCTTGGGATTTTTAGGTGATTTCAGGAGCTGGGATGGTGGGAGATGCAGCAGGCAGGGGCCGCAGTGCATCAGTGCTGGCAACCCAGAGGAGCCCAAGGATGCAGTACCACAAAACTGCGGTATCGTCCATCTCCTCGATGATGTCCAAAGAATGTCACTTCTCTTTGCTGGACGCAGTCCATCCCCAGTGCTCCTCATGGTGGGGCCCCTGAACCTGTAACCAGCCTCATTCTTCACTGGGACCAAAAGCTGCCCTGATTCCCATCAAGGAATCCTCTTTCCCCCCATCTTGTGACATATTAAAAGTTAGTTTTCAAGTGAAGCAGACTACAATAATTAAAAAAAAAGGTTTGTTTTTTTTTTTTTTTAAAGCAAACAATCATCTAGAACATTAAAAGAAACACATCTATGGCTAACCTCCATTCCTCATGTGTAAGGGGCTGCTCCCAGTGTGCACAGTTTACCTGGGTAAAGTGAGTTGTTCCCGATTTCATTGTCAGAGCATTAAGAGGAAGTTTCATTATTCTAATTTGGCATGAAAATACATTTAAATAGCATTTCATTTTGCCCTTTCACAGTATTAAGTAACTGCAAGAATCTTTTCAAGAGCAATTGCCCACAGCTTTTTGTGCAAATATTCTCTTTACAAAAGTCTCATGATGATTTGGGAGAAGCAATAGGGGAAATAAATGTTTCACTGACAGAATAAAGGAGAAGTCTAGTGTAATACTCAATACAGTCTTATTTATCCTGTAGCTAATTACAACGATAATCTGTTGTATAAGGGAGGCATTTCAATGTCAAATTTCATAAAAGAGATTAACTCTGAAGGAAAGAGGAAGCGATGGGGGTCTGTGAGCATTGCAAGTGCCGACCAGCAAGGAGCATCCCTCCTCTCCTCCAGGCAGGAGACCTCAGGTCAGTCCCAACCTCAATCCTGGGCAATGGTCAAGCAGATTTGAGCCTGACTGATAAATATCTTTGGTTAGTTTACTAAAATCATAGAATCATAGAATGGTTTGGGTTGCAAGGGACCTTTAAAGATCATTTAGTCCAATCCTCCTGCTGTGGGCAGGGAGACCTTTCACTAGACCAGGTTGCTGAAAGCCCCATCCAACCTGACCTTGAACACTTCCAGGGATGGGGCATCCACAGCTTCTCCAGGCAACCTGTTCCAGTGCCTCACCACACTCAGCATAAAAAATTTCTTCACATGTTCACAGGACAGGTGTTCCACACCTCTGGTCATTTTTGTGGCCCTCCTCTGGACCCCCTCCAACAGGTCCATGTCTTTCCTGTGCTGAGGGCTCCAGAGCTGGAGACAGTACTCCAGGTGGGGTCTCATGAGAGCAGAGTAGAGGGACAGAATCACCTCCCTCGACCTGCTGGACACACTTCTTTTGATGCAGCCCAGAAAACGGTTGACTTTCCGGGTTGCAAGTGCATGTTGTCGGCTCATGTCCATCTTTTCATTACCCCCTTCTCTGCAGGGCTGCTCTCAACCCCTTCATCCCTCAGTCTGTATTGATACTGGGGATTGCCCTGACCCATGTGCAGGACCTTGCGCTTGGCCTTGTTGGACCTCATGAGGTTCACAGGCCCGTTCCTCACGTAATCACACCAAACCTGTACCTGATAATTTTGAAATGCTTCAATGACCAAAACATGAAATGATGTTAAAACATTAGTTTGACAGAACTTCACTGTGTTTGACGGGGTTGTCGCTGGGGAGCAGGTGTAAGAGAGCAGCTGCTACTATATAGTAAAGATCTTTAAAAACCAGTGCTCACAGACCCTTCCCTGAATGAGGACCTTCCTCTGTTGTGCATTCGTGGCTCTAATATTTATCCACATCTCTGTGAGGTTAGGGAACGGTGATCTGCAAGACCAGACTGAATTACCAGGTAATAAATCAAATTGCTTGTCTTGAAAAAGAGGGATGCAATATCCATGTGGTTATTACTTATGCAGGCAGAGACCAGAAATATTCAGGTAACACCCGTGGTGTTTTCCTAACACTAGTGGAAATGAACTGTGTGGTATTGGTCACCCGTCAGTTTTACCGAGTGGGAAGTTTGCTCATAACCTTTTTGACATGTGCTCCCAGACTGAGTGAAAAGGATGCAAGCCCCAAGAAGACTGTCTCTGAGAGGGCCCGCTCAATTAAATCTTCCTCAAGACGTCAATCACTCACTAAATGTAACTGCTCCGGGCATGGGAAGTGCAAATCAACAGGTTAAATGATCTGGGAAGTGCTGGATGGCAACAGTCGGAGTTGCTCGAGCCTCCGCCGCTCTGATGAGCGGCCACGCGGCTGAGGAGACACATTGCCCAGACCGGGACCAAACTAACGCAAATCCAGTTTCCCAATGATGGATGTCCTCTGAACTCTAGCGCAAAACAAAGTGCTTCTACTCCTTGGGATGATGTACTCAAGGATCAGTAGGCACTGGATTTAGGTTTTCAGGTATCTGGCTAATCAGTTGAACAGTGATGCTGCAGTGACCTTGCCAGGTGACCTTGGAAAAGAGCAACAGCTCTGTTTGTCATTTGTAACTTAATCATAAAAAATAGATAACACCCCCCTTCTCCCACTGATCTGGCTCTGCCAATTGAGAGCTTGTTGGGATGAGGAGTGCTATGGTTTAGGCATAGAAAACACCAAGGGGATGGTACCTGCACGTGCCAGGGCTGCATGAGGCAGTGGAATAGTGATGGTGATGGTGATGATGATGATAGCAACAACAATCAGCTGGTCAGGGAAAAGCTTGTTCATAACATGACAGAGCAATTAAGAAGCATTCACTCTGAAGGCCTTAATCTATGCAATTTTAGGCTTGACAAATTCTTTTGAAATCACGTATTCAAATGCCGTCCATGCTCTAGAGGGTGAAAGCCCTGCCTGCGCCTCCTCACACCGCCACAGCTTGCCAGCGTCTCTGGCCTCTACCTAAAAATAAAACCCTAAGCAAAAAAGAACAAGCCCCCCGCTGGCAGCCTGGCACGGAGGCAGAGCACAGTCGCTGCCAGGCATGCGGTCTCTTTGTCCTTACAGGTCAAACCTGGAATGGAATTAAGGATGCCAAGTCTCCAGATCAACACTTGGAGCCGGAGCTCCCTCTTGCCTGTCTCCTGCCTGGCAGCCCACAACCAGGAGCCCTCCCTGGACCCCTGCCCAGGGCTCAGCCCCATGGTGGTATCAAAGCCTGGCACTGAGGTCGAGACAAGGTCTGAGGGCATCACTTGAGCTAAAAAGTACCGTCTGCCCTTCACCACCATGCACCAAAGGAAGGCAGAAGCAAAACCGGAGTGTTTTCTCCACCCCATGGCCCCACAGGATTCTCACCCACCCCCGTGAAAGCCTGGAAATCGTGAGACCTGGACTCCAGAGCCAGACCGGGGCAAGTGGAAATAGAAGCCTCACTTTGCCAGTGTGTTCTACTACGTGCCCTTTGCTGGCTGCCCAGGGATCGGAGCCTGTTTTCTCAGGAGGATGTGAGAGGGAGGCTGGGCTGGGACCTGATCCCATTTGCACCCTCCTGCTTCCCCAAAATCCAGGATAAACCGCCTCAGTCCCAGCCTGTCTGAAGCACAGCAGAACGGTAAAAGCCATGTCTGAGCTTCCAAAGTGAAAGACCTGAAGTCATCTGCTCTCAGGTGATCCCCATTTCATGTCAGGAGCCTGCCCTACAGTCCCAACCATCACTTGCCTTTTGTTAAGTTCAGGGAGAAAAAAAGCAAACTAGCCCAGACCCACACAATACAAGATAGAAAGAAAAAAAAAAGAGAAATGGTGAGCTTTCTCATTGTTCCATATCATCACATAAAAGGAGCATCATTAAAACAACATTCCTGGGGAAGTCACCTCTCAGCCATCCTCTCCCATTCTGTCCTACCCTGCCTCCGACTCCAAAGGCAAGGAGTTGAGAGGTTACAAATAAAACCCTAAAGGAGAGAAGCTTTGACATCAGTTCCAGCAATTGGGATTTCTCCTCTGTCTCAAAAAAAAGTGGCAAGTCTGTCACACAGCGCTTACAGATTATCCTCGGCGAGCTCAGGCGTAAGCCTGGTGTGTTTGTTAAACCCGTGGCCTGGCAGAGGGAAGGTGTCTGTCTGAATTGCAAGCAAGTTCATTTTAAAACAGTTGGTTTAAAACCCTTCATCTTGGTTTAGTGAATTGCTGAATGCTGGGATAAAGTGTTCAAACGCAATTTCTCATGTCTTAGGTGGCAGTGCCTGGCAGGCGGCGTTGGTCACTTCAGCAGACACGTAGGGCTCTGGTCTGGCTTTTTCTGGGTGCTGTAGCAAAATAAGATGCTCTTGTGTCTGTCTACGGATATATGTGTCTAGATGGATAGACGTGTGCACTGTGTGAATATACATAAATAAATCAGATTTAATTACGTGGGGCTGGCTTTGCTCTCAGTCCCATTCACTACCCCAGGACCAGCACCAGTCCACACAAGTCTCAAGCCTTCATGTGGGTCACCTACAAAATGGACCTGTAGAAAGAAAGATTGCTGTCTTTGTTCAACCATACATTCACCTCTGGACCAAGTCTTTCTAGGGGCCCATGGCACAGAGAGGCATGTACATGACCTGAAAGGCTGACCATGTTCCTCAGGAAACACGGTCCAGCCAGCTTCACTTTTAACCTACACTGATTTGAACGTTGTTTCTGGCCAACAGCAGCATCACTGGAAGACACTGCAGGAGCAGATCTGCTGCTTGCACAGCAAGGAGGTGTAGAAAAGCCCCCACAGCCTGCAAAGTTCAGATGACTCCAAAACCTGGCTGTTTTCTTCATCTGGGGAATCAGATACATGAGTGTCAATATGGTGATGCACACATTTACGTGGAGCTTAGTTTTGAGGAGCCAAAGTTACTGTTTCCACCATTGTTGTCATGCTTTCAAAGCTGAGGTGACTGAGATACATATGAAGCTGTGGCATTCTGCTGTTCCATGGTCTTCTTCTATGGAGCAACCAGACAGTAACCCAAAGAGCAAGTCTCTCCCACAATGTTCTTTGCAGAAACCGTGGTTTTGCAGCCTGCAGGGACCAGAGAGACACCAGTGACCCTGCCCATGACCACTGACGACATCCTCATCTCGGCCAGTGTTTGATATGAATGTCTTCTCCATCTCCAGCGCAGAGTTCTACTGGGGGGCTACACCAGGCACCAACACTGTTTAAATGACCTAAACCCCCCACCAAGAGTGAGAGCTGGGCAAACTGGGGCAGTACAGAAAACGAATTAAATATTTTGCTGTTTTCATGTACACCTGAGCATCCCCGAACTGCCAGTGAGTCGTGTCAGGATGGAGGTACCCAAAGGCTATGGGTCATTTCATGGGGTTTATGAACAGACCCTTCCAGCATGTTGAGGCTGCTCTTCCTGGGCTCTGCAGCTGCGTTGGTGGGATCAAGCCCCCTGACAATCCTCACTAGGGTCAGGACTGTGCATTTGGAGGCTCAGAGGCTGTAACTACTGAGGTTTGACAGCAACTTTGATGACATTATGTATGACCTTCTCTTCCCTGGAGAGAAGGATCCCAGCAGAGGGGACTCAGTGTCATTCAGCAGCTGGAGCAATAGCAGAGTCTGTCTCTGCAGTGCTCAGTGGCAGGTCCTGCCCCTACTTGTGCCCTTTGGGGTCCCCTCCTGCTTACCTGCCCCAGCCCAGCACTGGTCCCCATTGCTTCCCCCTCCCTTCCAGCCCCACACCCCCTCCTTTTCCCCATCCACACCCAGCGGGGAAGCTGGGGAACAGGAGCCGGCCTTTCTCTGCAGAAAAACTTTCCTGTTTATTTATGTTTCCCTCGTGCCCATGGAGATCCCGCCGATCTCTGAAAACTGTATGAAGTTATTTGCTTGAGTGAACTGACAGCAGCCTCCGGGCTAAACTTTTGATCCGTCAGTTTTCTGCCATCTTCAGAAAGTGCTGCAGCGCAGGCGTGCACACTGCCGGGCGCAGGCAGCAGCCATCCTGCAGCGTACAGGGTCGGCACGGCTTGCCACAGGCAAGAAGAGTCAGTGGAGGTGGACCTCCATCCTCCTAGCTTCCATCCATCACGTCTGGCTTGGCAGCAAGGGGATTACCCAGTCCCCGGTGTCCAGGCATGGGTGTCTCCATCTTTGGAGGTACCAAAGAAAGCACAGAGTGGTTCTGCTGTTGAAGCAAACCAGAGCTGCAGGGTCTTCAGCTTCCTTTAATGTCTCTCTTGGCCTTGGGTCCCAGGAGACCTCCTCCTTCTCCCGTCCCTCAGGCAGGGAAGCAGCAGGAACCCATCACCCAGCCCTGCCTAGGATGAAGTTCTCCTGGCACTTGCTGGCAATGTTCCGGATGATTCTCTTCTCTTCAGTGAAAGGTATTTTTCAGTGCATATCATCATCTCATATCCTGAGGCTTTTCTATGCACTCACAGAAGTTCAAAGTGATCGCTTTGATGCCAACGCCATTGTTTCAACATTTACACCTCTGGGATGAATACCGTAAAAACAATGTGACATTATAGACAAAATTGCAGGGATGGATTCAAGCACCGAGGGAAGGAGATGGAGTCAGGAAACCGTAAGCTAAGGACGCTCAAAGTTTACACTGGATAGCCAAAACTTCCCACCCCAGCTTCTTTAAGATGCACATAGTTGATCAAGCTGTGAAACTTTGTTCCCCAATTGAATAGGATAAACCAATGTATATAAAACCACAGGTACTGTGCATACACTGAAAACCACATCCATCGTCCAACTGACACTGAGAGATTACATGCTGTACCAGGGGGATAAAGAATGTGAGTGTATTTTACGCTGGACTAAATTTTAGTATCTGCTGACTTCAGCGTATGGTTCCTCACTGACTGCTGGACCTCACCCTTCAGTGTCAAGGACAAGCTGCCCAAGGGAAATACTGCTTGTGGTTAATAGACGTGCAAACTTGGAAATGCACAGGGAAAAGTTATACTTGTAGAAATCGAGCACAAGATCAGGTAGAAAGCCATGGTAGTGAAGAACATTGTCCATCACAGACAAATGGTCTGTTACGTGAGCAGGATGTGGATGGAAGTCTGTGCGGGGGATCCACTAGCCGGTACCGTCCCTGTTGGTGAGCAGCACAGCAGCTCTGGAAAGTCCTGCTGGAATGGATGTGGGGGATGTTGCACAAAGCCAAGGGAGGAAACGTTCTCTGTCCCAGGGAAAATGTCACCCCTGGTTCCTAAAGTGGGCAGAACCCGGGTTGGCATCTTGTAGGGATCCTTGCTTGCCATTCTCATTTGACACCTTTGAGATGGCCAAATTCTGAAGCCATTTCTCAATCTTTGCTTCTACAAACTTTGAAGGCAGATGGATCTGGCTGAAAAGCAAAAGAGAACAGCAGCTTTTCAGACACGTTGGTGTCCACAACTGGATATCTAACTCCGCACTTAAGAGTACAATGAGTGGCCTGATTGTCGAAGACGTTGAACATCCAAACTCCACACAGGGTCATAAAAGGAGATATAGACTTTTTTGACAAAAATGGGCATTCTCACAGTCTCACTGGAGAATTTTAAACTCAATTCGGCTGTCCGCAGCTGTGCAGGAAAATCTGTAAATCAGGAAGTTACTCCAGGCAAGATTTAAAATGCTCTAATTGCCTGTTGGATTTATGACAAAAGTACCACAAGAGACAAACTGATTTCAGTACTTCGCTGGCATGATTTAGGGAAAAATACATCTTTCCTTCTGTAATAAGTCATTATTACATTAGGTTTAGTGTTCAGACTTTCCCCGTTAGTATTGCAGCATTTTATACCAAAAAATGTGTGTATAATTGATAATCAAAAGTCCTTGAAGACCACAAAAATACAATATTTTAGTGCTGTGAACTTAAAAAAACAACTGCAAAATAAGATTATCTTTTGAGATTTTGCTTCAAAACACGATGGGAGGTAGATAAACAGCCAAGGCCACATCCTGCTCTCCTTACTCTGATGTAATTGGGACTGATCCTGTTGAAACACAGTGGCTTTCAAGGATTGGCACAACATATTTTTTAGATGTGTGTTTAATATTTTATACAACTCCTACCAGTGCCCATCAGCCTCTTTTATTAGTTGTGTTCACATCCACAGGGCATTCTGATTTATCCCATAATACTCTTGGTCACTTTAGAGCTCATTTTCAAGTCACCAAAACCTTAGGCAAACAAAAAGGTGTGGTTTTGCAGTCCTTGGCAGGCATGATCTCCATAACCTTAGACGTTGCCGAGGTAAGGATGCAGGATTTGGCTGTAGCCTAGGGAGGCACAGAGTGTCTATGGTGGTACAGGGACACTCAGAGGAGCTGCCTATGGGGGAACCAGCTCCTGCGCGCTGCCTTCTCCAAATTTGAGTAAGTCATGGTGCCCTCTGAGCCTGTATGTAGATGAACAAAATGATCAAAGAGAAGATTGGGAGGACAGACTGCATTATCTCCCCAGGTTTCCCAGAAGACATCGTAGGGCTGCAAAGGACACCATGTGGGGAAGGAGCCTGAGAGGAGGAGTGCTGTGTGCTGTAGGGCTGGGGCTGTGTGGCTGTGAGATGGTGTGAAGGATGTGGGGATGGACCTATGCCCCGCCAGGTGTCTCCTCTTCCCTGCCTCAAGTGAGGAGGGAGAGGGATGGAAGAGGAGGGTGAAGGGTGGAAGAGGAGAATGAAGGGTGGAAGAGGAGAATGAAGACCGAAGACAGCAAAGGGTGAAAGAGGAAGGTGAAGGCTGGAAGAGGTGGAGGAAGGGTGGAAGAGGAGGGCGGAGGATTGAAGACAGCAAAGGGTGGAAGAGGATGGTGAAGGTTGGAAGAGAAGGATGAAGGGTGGAAGAGGAAGGTGAAAGGTGAAAGTGTAGGGTGAAGGGTGGAAAGGGCGAGTGAAGGATGGCAGAGGATGCTGTAGCAGCTTTGCTGTCCCAGTTACTGCTGAGTGTATCATTCTAGCAGTGGGAAACCAGTCCTCATACCACATTGTTGTACAACAAGATTTTTTAATGGATGTAAGCCCAAACCTGCAGAAAGTTTCTCTTGAAGGGCCAGATTCTCACAGGGCTCAGTGGTAAAGCTTTACCCATGAACGTGTCTAGTGCTGGTTTATAGCAGCTGTAAGCGATGTAATGTAAGAGTAACCAGGGGAATATTGACTTTAAATATACTGACTTGTTTTGGTTTTAACTGGTATTTTGGATCTAGAATCTTAAAAGAAGATTTGACACCAGCTTTTATGATAATACTTTTCCCTGATGATACCACACTTTTTCCCCTGTCACCCCTGGAAGTAAAACTAAGAATAAAAGCATTTGTCTAATCTTTACATTTTATATTAAAAAATAACTCTCAATAAACGTTTTCCAGGATTGCTTTTGACATTAAACATTGATTTCTATGTCTGTTATAAACCTTGAAGAATTGCCTCAGGCACTTGTAATAATCTAAGCATTAGATAGGAGCATTTTCACTATCTAATTATTACCCAGTTTAATACAAGCCGCACTTCACTTTCTTTTGAAAAAAAAAAGAAATTATCTTAAAAAAAAGACCCATCCCCCAGCAATTCTGCTGTTGCTGTTGGAGCCAAATGTGGTACATGCCAACACAGGGAATGCAAGTCAGACCACCCAGTAACACGACTTCTTTGAAAAGACATTGCAATATATACAGAAATGTCAGGGTCGTCTTCTTTCTAAACAGGTAAAATCCTCTCCCCATTGCCCTTATTTCCAAGAGGAGTAACATCCGGCTTCATTCTTCCCTATTTCCAAAACATGCCTCACTGCTGAGCACATTTCAGACTCAAGGTTAATGCAGCAAAGGGGTTTGTGCACTCCCATGTCCAAGGCTGATTCCTACTTGTTTACATTTGAGAGCCACCATTTATTTTTGTATTTTTCTCCCCAAAACATGGCTTTTAGGAAATCAAAGCTGGGAACATTCTCCCATAATTCAACTCAAAGGAGGCCAGAAGGGTATATCCAGGCATAGCACTGAAAATGTCTGGAATAGCCCGAATTTAGTGTCTTCTCTACTTCATACAGCTGTTTCCATGATTTACATGCACTTGCTTAACTTGGCTTTAAAGCTCTCACTTCAAAAATTTTAGAGAAATAAAATACCCAACACAGGAAGTTAAATACTCGAGCTGGGATTAGTCTCATCACATGTAATCATACACACTGGAACCGGTCAACCTGGCCTGTCTTCTCGGTGGCATGAAGTTTGCAGTGCTGCTCATTCCCTGTATGTATCTGAGTTGACACCAAAAGGGCTTCTTTCTCTCTTGTGGAGAGACCCTGTGGAGGACCAAGGTGCTAAGCCCACATGGAGACATGTATAGCGGAGAGAGCTGCAGCTAAGTGGGGTGAATCCCACTTTCCAATGTCCAAATGATTTAATAGAGATGAAACCCAAGGGATGTTACTGAAATGAAATAAATCTGGGCAGAAATGATTGCAGCGGCATTTGGGGAATGGAACAGCAGTGTATACCCTGGGAGATACGGGCTCGACAGAAAGCTTGCCATTCTTGAGCTGTACCTGGCTTGTAAGGGCAGCTTTGGGTTCAGATGTCTTCAGTGGGAACTATATGGGCAACCATGGGATGGATGCACTGGCTCCTGGGTGCCTTCCCAACTCCTTCACCAGGATGAGGGGAGACTGGGGATGGAGTTCACCCCTCCTCCCAGGACATTTGCCAGTGAGCCCCTCACCTGAAGCGTTTCCAGTTGCCTGACTGAAGACAGTATTTTTGAGAACTCCTCTGCTTGAGGTGCTTTTGGGGAGGAACTTCACCTGCTAGGAGCACCCACCTCTCTCCACGGCCGTAAGGGCAGCCTGAGTGATAGGCTCGGGAGTGACATTGGCAATGCCCATGTCTACACTTGGGCAATGCATCCCAGCCGTCTGCTCCCAACCGAGTTGCAGCAGCAACCCCAGCACGACCGGTGAGCGAGAGGCTTCCCAGGGACGGCGGCTGTAGGTAGGGACATACTTTTTAGTACATCCAGAAGGATATATGAGGTTGTATTGTAGCTGGAAACGTAGACGAGGTGCATTGCACCCACTTTTTCCTTCCGATCTGAAAGCTGAGCACACCAAAGGCTATCTGCTGTATTCAGTTACCCCAATTAATCTAACAAAAGGTACTATTTCTCCCCACAAGTGTTGCCTCGTTTAAATGCTTCAATTCAGAAGACCAATAACCGCTACTGCTACAGTGATGTTTTCAATACAGTGGGAAGATTTCAAGCTCTCCTTCCGGCAGCGCAGCCCAAGAAGTATGAGATCGTGACAATACTACCTACGTTTTCTCAATACGTTGTCAAGCACTATGCAAACAGAACTAAATGTGATTTGGGCTCCAGATATCCGCAAGAGGATACAATGGAAAGATCAGAAATTTCCTCCCGGTGGAAGGCATCAAGTTAAAAAAGGATAAAAGGCTTGAGGAAGGATGGGGTTTAAGATGAATATTATAGGAAAATCAGAAATTCATGATGGAGGTGTAAATCTCCAGGTGTAAATCAGCCCAGCTTTATGGATGCTCGTGTTTGCATTAGCCACGGATCTAGTCCCACGTGTTTGATCAAACGCAGTTCGGTCCAGGGGAATAAAGAGGTGTCGCAGAAGTGGGAGAAAGCAGCTTCCTTTTCTGAGGGAGAGCAGGAATGCGAAATATCTCTAAAATAATACACTACTCAAATAGTCTTTCAGCCTTTCCCGAAGGAAAAATACACTCCTCTACAAGGAAAATGCCACATATCTCTACAGCCCCAGGAAAAGAATGAGGTCACGTCTTTCAATAAAGCTGAAAGAGGGTTGTTGGTTTTTTTTTTTTTTGGTGCAGAGTTTCATACTCTTCTCCCAGTAACTAGACATGCCTCGCTGCGGTGGGGTCCTTGGCATTCATCTTCAGCTGGGCTCCCTCCCCCCAAAAAAGTTCAATCCTCACTCAATCTAAAGGGCTAAACCCTGCACCACCAAAGCAACGCTGCGATTACGGAGGAAATGGGTTTGCCCCTTGCTTCCATCGGTGTGAATTGGGAGCAATTCTCCTGAAGTTTGGAGGTGAAAGCTGTCCCACTGACTCCGGCTGCAGAAGGGTTTCTTGCATGGGAATGAGGGAAAAGAAGCCAACTTTATAAACCAGATTCTGGTCTCTTTACACAAGGACAATTTGTAATAAACCCTGTGGCTAACGTGAAGTTATTGCAGATTTGCACTGGCATGAATGAGGTCAGGAACCAGCCCGGGGTGGCTGGGACAAGGCAGCACAGAGGTGTTGGAGCACGGAAATTCGGAGTTTGACTTCCTTCAGCCCCTAAACGATCTCAAGGCGGTGACACCCCGCCTTCGATGTATTTTGGGTCAAATTGATGAGTGTCACGGCTCAGGACTGAGCACGCCCGACATGGAGAAAGCCACGTGGAGCTTGTCGGAGCGAGCCGGCACCGTGTGCTAATTAGAGCTGTCTACTCAATGAATTTAGCTTTAACTGCTCACAGAGTGTCTGCAGCTAGATTGGGATTTCCTCAAATTGATTTGTAATTTGAGGTTACTCAATTAATTTTTCTTTCTTTTTTTTTTTTTTTAATTTTTGCTCTCTGGCTTAATCGCACAAGTGTTTGACTCCCCGTATCCATGCCCTCCTCGCTTCAACGGGTGCCGGCGCTCCCCGGCCAGATGCCCTCTCCAGCATCGCAGCCCTGATTTGGCCACCAGCGGGCCAAACCTCCCAAGATTCACCAGCGGTTTAGAAGGAGATTTCAAATAAGCAGGATAGAGGAAATTCAAACTTTTTTTTTTTTTTCCTTTTCTGGGCCACATAAGCCTTGCCCAAGGCATTATTCATAGAAAAATTAGGCTGCTGCAAGATTCACTGGTGGGGTGCAGAATTTAAATAGAATTTTCTCTTGTCACAGTTAACACAAAGTCAGCCTGATTCTACCATCCCTTATGCTGGTGTAAAGTGGGAGTAATTCCAGACATGTGGCTGGGATTTATTGCCCACCAGAGGGTCCATCCCCAGCCCTGCGGCGAGCGGGAAGCCAGGGTGGATATTCCGGGAGGCATTGCCTGGTGGCTGCTCTGGGTGGTCGGTCACAGCCTCGGTGGGTCAGGTCCTCGCTGGGTGAGCAGCATCTTCCTTCCTGATGTGAAAACGTGCACAGATGCAATTAAAATTTATTTTTTCCAAGCATTTTTTTTGTGGTCAAGCTTTGAGCGCCGGTGTATTTGGAGGCAGGGAATGCAGAGGGGCTACGTGTGGCTGCTGTGGAGTTGTGACCCTGTACAAGCAATGTTTTATGGCGTTCATCTCCCACTGCTTCTAATGCGGTCCAACCAAAGCACCCGCTTGCCTTTCCAGTCCTTCAAATCTCTCATTGCTTTAAGCTTCACATTGCTCTGCTACAGCAGTTTTAAGCCAGGCAAATTTGGCTGACTCCAGGGAAGCGGTGCTGTCCCAAAATAAGTGATGGGCTCTTGGGAACCCTTTGGTTTTTTGGGAATGAAATCGCAGCTCACATTCTGAGAGATTTGCTTTTGCAGCTGCTGAGCCCAGTGACGTGAAGCACTGAACCTTGCAAGGTGATGCGAAGCTGCTGCTGCTCAGCCTCGGCCACTTGTTCCAGCACTGAAAACCAAGCATCTGCTGGTGGGAATATCTGGTGCATCCTGAGTTCAACAAGCTTTCCTTTCCCTTTAGGATATTCCTCCAAACTATGTAAAACAGCCTGGGAAAGGTACCAGGCACTACCTGCCCACCCAGGTAATTTCATTCACTATTTATGCACTTAAAAAATGCCAACACCAACACTTCTGTGATATTATGGGATTTTCACAACAAAGATGTTTGCTCTGGTTTCTGTTCAACTTTCCCCCCATTGCGGGAGGCAGAGCCCAAAGCTGTTACTTGCTGCCTGTGGCTCTTCTGAGCGGGAGCTCAGACCCAGAGCCAGGCTTCCCTCCTCTTGACTGGAGATTTTCAATCATCAGAGCAATTCTACCGACTTCAGAGAGCTGCTGCTCATTTCCAAACATATGCTTAGGAATATAATCAGGCTTACAAATCTCTGCTGATGGCAAAGCCGAGCACCAGCTTCCCTTAACTAGTAATGCAAAACGCTGCTGGCCGGGGGGGGGAGCAGCCTGCGCCTGCCACCCAGAGCTCGACAAGCCCAAAGCTGAGCACGGTCCTCCTCGGAAATGAATTTTATGAACAGGATTGGAAATTAATGGGTGCTTTGTCACTATGAGAATATGGTATATCCACAGAAAGGTGGTCTTTGGCGTTGCGGCAGAGCTGGCATTGCTCTGCTGCCCATGGGATAGGGGTGGGAGTAGGACAGTAGAGTCTCTGCAAATAACCAGATCCAAGGGAGAAATAGCGTGGACTTCACCAGCAAACCCCTAAGCACAGCTCATGGGAGGCGAGGGTTTCTCCCACCCACCTCTGAGCAGCCCATTTCGGCCCCAGGTGCCAGCGAAGGGCATCCCTGAGCTTGTCCTTTTGCAGGAGAAGGTGGCACAGCGGGTCCAAGTAATAGGCTGCTCACACCACTCAGCATCAGGGTGCTCCAGACACGTCTCTGCTCACGGGCATCACTGCGCTCGTCAATAAAATGATTCATCTGCTACGTGGCTGCTGCTGGGGCTGGAGGAAACGCTGCTCAGGCTCTTGTCAAAGCTGCAGACATGCTGGGCAGGATTTAGCCTGGTGTCTCCGTGTCGGCGTCTATGTTAGACCAAAATGCACAAGCTGCAGCAGCAGTTAGCAGAGACTGGTGCCAGTGGAAGGGTGTCTGGGACACCCACGTGGTGATGGTAGGTGTCACCAAGGGCCTACAGAAGACCAATGTTCTTCTGGAGCAGCAGATGGAGGTCAAGTGGGGCTCCATATGGGCAATATAGAGCCCAAGCTCATGTAGATGCCCACATCCAGACATCGGAATTTACAGATGCCTTCATCTGCCAGTTATCCCCCTGCCCATGGTGTTTCCTGGAAGACCATTCTGACCATTTCTGACCACTCTTACCATTTCTCTCATCGATGCCTGGCCATGGTTCCCAGGCACCATGGTGCTCCAGATGGTCTTGTCTTGTTCAAAATTCATTAAACCCCCCTCCTCCATGGAAATGATAAATCACCAGGGTGGACCTTAGGAACAATGGAGTGGTTCTGCTCTCTGCAGAGCCTCGAGGAGAAATTCAAAGCATCCAGGACCACTCGCATGGTGGGGGGATATTTGTTCAGCCGAGGCTCACTGGTGTTTCTGGCTGGGCGTCAAAGCGAGCTCTGGCTCGGGAGGGAAATGTAGCCCTGTGGCACATGTCTGCTCCATGCCGGGTGGTGATTTTTGGGGCAGGGCACATGCGTGTGCAGCTGGAGCATGCATGGCAGGACACAGCAGCACCAGGCAGGCACTGGACAAGAGCAGGACATGGCATGGAGTGGCCAAGGAGGGCACGGTTGGACTGGCCTGTGTCCTGGGAGGGTGGCACCAGGGTGCGCCTGGCACTGGGCAGTGTTGCCTGGCCCCATCTGGGTGCAGCACTGCCCTCGGTGGGTGCAGCATCACCTGGGGTGGGTGCAGCACCTCTCGGTGCAGCACAGGACAACCCAAAAGCTGTGTCCAAGCCCCCCAGCACCCAGGCTGTTGCTCCCCTGGCTGCATTGGCACGATGATCCCACCTGCATGAGGCCGAGCACATCAGCAGCATCTCCAAAACGACCATGACGAGCAACAGCAGGGTCCTGGGTGGGGGACAGGACATCCCACCGCTGCTTCTGGGCACCCTGGGGCCCCAGGCCCACCCAGTCCCCTACTGTACATCCCCTCCGTCCCCCTCTACCCCTCTCCTCCGCAGAGGAAAATGGAAGTTGCCTTTTGTCTGGCAGGGGTCAGACAGAGCCGGTTTGTTCGATAAAGCTTTAACGCTTTGTGAACACGTAGAAAAGCTCAACCCGGGGCCCTTTGACAATCTCTATTGTTTTGCAGCTAAAAAAAAAAAAAAAAAAGAAAAAAAAGAAAAGAAAGGCTGGTTCGATTTAAAACACCAAGTTCATGGCATTTCAAAGAGAAATGATACACAGCGTATGGATTTGTGTGATACGGGGAGATAAAGCAGGGAATAAAATGCCAGGCAGGAGCATTACAAACGCTGCTCTCGGGGGTGAGCCTGGTATTTTGCCATCTGATTATTTTAAGAGGTTTCTGTCTCTGCAGCAAAATCTCTGGCATTAGCTTCACATCCCAGCTCTCCACATTTGGGGCAAAGTCTGGGAAAGGAAAAGGTGTGAAAAAGATGAAAGAATAAGCGATACTTTGCCCTAATGTCTAACGTGCCCGGGAAATGGCATGTATATGTGTGTACGGTCCGCTTCATCCACACTGGGGTTCATTGTCTGCAAAATTCATAAGCCACGTAATGCACCAGTTGCCAAGCAAAGCTGGGATATGGGAAGCCTCCCCATAGTTTATTTAAGCAATAAAATTAAAAAAAAAAAAAAAGGGACTCCTGAAAGAATCATCCAAGCTGGTGAGGAGGTCAGTTGATTGAATATTTCATTTATTGAATGTGCGATTGCCAAAATAAATAACTCGGGGAGGAAAGCAGTAGTCAGGAAATTGAATGTGGGGTTTTTTTTGTCTCCGGCGAAGTTTCCCTTGAGTGATTTCCTTTGGAGGCTGCCGCTGCCCGTGGAGTGCATCCCGCTCCTCCAGCTCCAGCGGCAGCCCAGGCACCGACGACACAGTTCTCCTGGCCAGCCTCCGCCAGGAGAACAAAAATGTGTCGTTTCACTGTCCTTATAATGCATGGAGGAAATAGGATTAGGTCCAAATAGCAGCAAGGTGAGTAGGATTCATGACTGGCGTAAATAAACTATGCCATTCTTTACCAGGCTTCTCGATACCATTTCCGCCTGGTTGTGCTGCGTGCAAGGCAGCGCGGTGCTGTGCCCAGGAGGTGCACGCCTGGATAAGGTTGGGGAGACTAGAAATAGACACCGCTTTGCGGATTTTTC
>VWZL01003312.1:43596-61267 GCA_013396915.1 Stercorarius parasiticus
TTCCCTTCTGCATGGAAAATGGCTTTACCAGGGGAAGGGGGACATGGAGGGGCTCAGGGTCTCGGGGATGCTGCTGCGGGGCTGGGGTCCCTACCCTCCCTGCCGCTCCTCCCCTCCTGCCCATCCTTCCACCCCACCTTCAGACTCTTTAGGCCTGATGGAAAGTAAAGCCTTTTAATGAGTCAAATAATTTTGGACACGAGAAATTTCCTTCCCCCCCGCCCCCCACCTCCCGCCCCTCTCCTTTGTAATTAGAGCTGGCCGTGTGTCTAAAATGATCTGCTTTCCAGAGGGAAACAATAATTGAATTGTTGGGTGTCTCCCGAGCTTTGTAGGGCTCCGGGAAGGCTGCGAGGGAAGCTGAACTGTTCTCTTGTTAGCGTCTGCAATAAGAGCGAGACACCCTAGAATTCAATTACGCGGCTCCTCCAGGAGCCGTTATAATTATATCATCAAGTTGTTTTTTAAAATTTCATAATTACGTTTTAAAAGCCTTGCGTGAATGTTTGGGAACATGCTGGCCTGACCCTGGCCCCCTCCCCCTCCACCGTGTCCCCTCCTTTGCCGCAGCCTCTTCCCTGCCCCTGGTGCTGTGGCATCCTGCTCCCGAGGCTGCCCTCCCTTGCCATCCCTGTCCCGGGCACCCATGCCAGATTCTCTGCTCCGCCATGGCCAGACATCTTTCCCAAGCCCCATACCACAAGGGCACATGCAGTGAACAGGCTGGTGACACGTCCCCGTGTCAGATCTGTTCAACCCCTCCAATTCCTCTGCCTGCAAAATTGATTCCCACACATGCCTATTCCAGAAGGAAATTGGGAAGAAGCAGATCGGAGTCGCCAGTTACTGACAATTCTGTGTTCAACTAGTTGAATAGGTGTCCTTATGTTGTCCTCCAGTCAGTGGCAGCAGAGGGGTGAGATTCGGGGCACACTGGGCGTTGCTGGGGCACCCTGGGAATGGCGGTGCTGCCTGTGCTCCGGCTGGCATCTTCACCTTCAAAAATGCAAACATAAAATGCTGAAAAACTCTCACGTTCCTTTTGCAGGTGGAAATGAAGAGCTCAGGAGGGCTTGATGTGCCACCGGTGATGCCTTGCAAGCTGGGGCTGGGAGCGACATCGTGTTTGGATGGTGGTTGAGCTGCTTTTAGGCTCTCTTTGGAAAAGTGGATCAGGCTGCTCACATTTTACCTTCCTGCTGAAACAAACAGAGCTGTGACCCCTGTCTTGCTGCCGAGTTTTTGTTCAGGGCTTCTTCTTTCCCCTGCCCTCGCCATGTGCCTGTTGTAGATCCACAGTGCCCTGGTGAGGAACTGGTTCTCCCACTCACCTGTGCAGAGACCAACCCCAGGCTGACAGGTACCAGGGCTGGATGGAGATCTCCCGACTGTACAGCGCTGTTTGAAGGTGTTTAGTGAAGGAGCTTCTTCGGCAAGATAGGAAAGAGGAGACTGAGAGGAAGCGCAAAATGACAGAAGAGTGAGAAGACCACATGGAAGGAGCTGCTTCTCGGATGAAATGGTGGGCAGAAAAGCTCAGCCCAGTCAGACACAGTTCGAGCACAGGCACTGCAGCACACCCCGGTTTCCAGGTATGTGCTAAAGTCCCAGAACCTGGCCATCAGAGGGACCCATTGTATCCCGGTTTGGTTCTCCTTGCCAAAGCTGAAAGAGACTCAAGAACGTTCCTGAGTTTCGTCCAGCCCAGTTTCAAGTGTAAAATCGGGGAAAGGGTCCGGCTCAGACTGTGGTGTGCACACTTTCCGCAGAGCTCCTCGCCAAGGTGGACTGTGTCTCCCCAGAGGTGCGCAGGGAGGAGTTGGCTGTACGTTGGCCAGGCCATTTTTCTGTAGAGGGAGAAACTTGACCATGTCTTTACCCAGCAAAGAGCCGCAATGCACAGGGCCATGCTCAGTGGGAGCAGGCAGCAGAAGGCCTGATGTTCTCCCCTCCTACCCCATGGCCATCGACAAGAAAGTTTGACAGTCCCAGGCAGGAAGAGAGTCTATCAAAATGAATCCTGATAAGCACCCATTAGTACCAAATCACAAGTGCTACTGGAATAACCTTGTTTTGATAGGGCATCTTGCACTCAGCTGCTCAAACCAACTTCTCCTGAGCTTGGACCCAGGTCCTGAGAGGGCTGGTGCACACCACTGGCTTTGTGGACCCACATGGCTGTCTGACCGAGGCGCAGAAGATGAAAAGCATGTCTTGGTCTTTGCAGGTCAGTGCCCCACCTAAGAGTTGTGGCACTGGGACGGGAGAGCAGAGAGAAATATGCAATGACTGTGCTGATTTCAGACTGGGAATAGATTTGCTTTTCATTCTCTCAGACAAGCAATTAGAGCCGTCTCCCCAAGCAGTTCCCACCCAGCAAGGAGTTCCAAAATATGAAAATTCTTCCCTTTCATATTATTTTCCAGATGTTCAGTCTTCGCTTCCCTTTATTAATGCTTCTTTTGCCAGGGTGACTCATTTAACAATTAGATGAGGCATAGGGTGTAGCAGCTGTTACAGATATTACCTGTGCCTCTAAGGCAAAGCTTCTTACCGTTGTTTTTTATCCACCTCTCCTTTCCTTCTAGGCCTTTAATAACATGTAAAAATATCTTTAAATTAATGGAAGCTCTGATTCCTCAACCAGGTCAACAGATGGCTCATTTGGACCTGCCTTCAATTAAGCAGGTGGAACATGCCCAAGGAGTAGGCAGGCAAATGCAGCTGTTCTTTTCCCAAGTCCCACTGCAGATCTGATGGGAAAGACTCATTTGCAGGCTCCTGTGTGAGGCTACTTGTTCTATCAACCTCATAACTTTGCGTTCAAACTTCCCTCACCCAGCTGCACCTTCCAGGAGATTGCTCCTTCTCATGACCATCAGCTGTGGGTGTGATGATGCTGAAGTATCTGTGCAGTGTTGGCCTCAGCGTCTATTGCAATGTTTGATTGTTGGGCAAACTCATGAAACCCTGGTATTTCTCACCTTAAACACTGATTGACATCTTTGGTTCACGTATCAGTGGACATTGAGGGTGGGGTTCAAAACTTGAGCCTAGTGCCGTCTGAGATGTTTCCACATCGTCTGTGTGGCCTTCAGCTGCTGCTCCTGCCGATGGGTCTCCTGTGCCCAATCTATCAGCCCCATAGGGATGCTTTGAATACCTTGGGATGTCTAAAATTATGGTAATGTCTGTGTTTTACAACTCAGTTGTAAAACCCAAGGGAATCGCCGGTCCGCAGGTCGTATTTTCAATTCATACTCATTCATACCATGGTAAGACTCTCATCCCAACAGCACTGCAAGCTGTTTGAGTAAAGATTGGGTAAAAACTAAGCAATGATGTCAGGATCTGCCCTGGTGATACCAAGTGCTTTCTTTACATGAGAAGAAAAAGGCTGATAAAAATCTAAGTAAAATCATCAGGACTAGTTATCCTGTTGGATAACATTACTATTTTCTTCCACTTCCAGCTGATATTTCTAACTACTGTGTGGCGCTCTTCCTGATGTTTTTATTCACTCTTACTCAACTTGTTCCAAAATAGCTTTAAGCAAGGAGCTTGGGAGGTGACCTATGGGAGGTTTGGTAGGAGGGTTACTCAATTGCTGACCTCCAGCCCTGAGCCATGACGGTCACTGCTGCTCCGCGATGGCTGTTGCTCCCTCCTGCGAGCAGAACTCCAGACCTGGAGCTGCTTGTGATGCTCAGCACATCTCCAGTCCCACTGACTTCACCTACGATACGCCCTTGGGTTTGAATCCTTTCTGGGATCAGGACTTCACTGCCTGGACTGTCTGGGTGCCTCAGTAAAGCAGGGAAAAATGTTTCAAATCAGAGCTTGCAAAGAAGTTCATTGCTGCGGAGCTCTGCGTGGAAACAAACGAGCTCTGCTTGCCTGGACAAGGTCTCTGTTGCACAGGACAGCCCTTGAAGTTTTGATTTTTTCCCTGTTTACTTTGCTAATGCTAGGTAAGTCAGCTGGTAATTCTTCCTTAGTTCAGCTCTGCACCTCCCTTAGCTTCACGGAGGTTTCTGGACTAGGATGTCTGATCCTTGCATAGCAAAATTTGGAGTGGGTTTACACGATGCTGGCTGGGATGTGTTGAACCTCCTTCCTACACCATCTTGCTTCACCTCTTCCACCAGCCCAGCAGCAGCAAATTCCCTGGAGAAATCGGAGCCCGTTGCTCGGCCCACCAGCACGGCTCTGGGCAGTGCCCAGGCCCCTACGCTACGGGGCCTGGTGCAAGAACCCAGCAGCACGGACCCCCACCAGAAGGACAGAATCATAGAAGCACAGAATTGTCTAGGTTGGACGGGACCTTTCAGATCGTCGAATCCAACCATCAACCTAACACTGACAAAAACCATGACTAACCCATGTCGCTAAGTACCACATCTACCCACCTTTTAAATACCTCCAGGGATGGCAATTCCACCACTTCTCTCTACCCCTGGTCTCCCAGCTGCACACCAGGAATGATCAGGGATCACAGACAAGATTTCTTGCTTTTGGAAGATGTCACGTTCAAATTATACCTAGCATTAAATTCAACAGTAGCTTGTTTTTCAATAAAGCAGCAACAGTGCAATAGGTACTGGTATTAAAAAGTGAACGACAGCTTGTAGGTTTCAGAGTTAACACACAGCCTGAGGTGTCCCATCTCCCAGAGCTGCTGTTTGGAATCGCGGCAGTCTCCAGTACAACACGACAGCTACGTAGCTGGCACTGCAAAGCTGCTCTTCTGAGCCAGGGCAGAGAAGGTGAGAAAAATTTGGGTTTTTTTTCTGTTTTTTTCTGTTTTTTCCCTTTTTTTTTTTTCTTCCTTTGAAACCCTTCAGTTCATCTTCTGAAATGCAATTGCCAGAACATGGCAGAGATTCTGCAGAACAACCCAGCTCCCCGCTTGCTCCCCCAGGCACCGAGGTGCAGGATGCGAGTCCTTCCAGCGAGCTGGCTTTTTTATTGTGGAAAGAAGTTCAGAGACAGGCAGGAAAAGAAAGGGGTGGAAAAAAGCTTTGAACAAGCTGAGAGTAAAGCCTGAGAATGAAAAGGTCCAGACTGCGCGGTGTGCAGACTACAGATCCAGCACAGGTCCCTGCTGCCTTTCAAGCCACCGTTGGGGTGGCATGGAGAAGGATGAGGTCCGAAGGGCGATGAAGCCAGGGCCAGGAAATAAAAGACTGATGAGGGTGGTGAGTGAGCAAAGAGAAACTTAGTAATAAGTGATCAGGAATTTTTTGAAAAACCTTTTTTTTTTTTTTGCTAAAATTTAGGAATTATCTTTTGTTTTGATAAATCATCAACCAACACATTCTTATGAATTTCTGTAACATGAAAAATAACCAGGAAAATAGTTTGGAAACTGAAATTGCTCATGCCATTTTTATAAAAAAGCATGGTTTAGATTTTTGAATTGGTGAAACATTGTACTGTTAAACAACTTGGGCCACTTTTCAAAGGTCAGAGTCAAAACCAACCCATTTCAAGATGTTTCAGTTGACCCAGACTTCGTGCTCAGAGGTCTTGTCTTCATGCAAAAAAAATAAGGGTCTGGTCTTGTTCTTACTGCAGTCAGTGGCAGATTTCCCCCAGCCACCTCGGATGGAAGACATGAGCAGATCATGCTGTGTTTGGGCAGTTGCCCTTACATATGTGCCAGCCTGTGGTGACAAGAAGCAATGTGAACCCAGAGTCCCACATCGTGGGCCAGACCAACGGGTTTCAAGTGATGAGCTGAGGAACACCCTAACATGTCCAGGAAAACCCAAACCTCAGTGACCTCTCTCTATGATCTCACCATCTCCTGCTCCTAAACGACATCCGTTTATAACGTAGTATCTCCTTTGTATCTAAGTCCAAGGTTTAGAAATCTCCCCCCAAAAAGGGATTTCAACCCTGCATGTCCCAGCAGTTCATTGGTGATGGGTAGGAAAGGCTGTAGGGACTGCTGGGTATGTTCCCAGTTGGCCACGGGCCTTTCTGCATTGCAGGACAAAGTCCTCTCCAAGCTGTGGTTGACCCAAGCCACCTGATCTGAAGCTTTCTTGTGTCTCTCTAGTACACTGCAATTCCAAACGCAGCCAGAAAAGCCACCAGACCTTTTGTCTTGAAGAACTCCACAGTCACATACGAACAACTTACATTTCTGCACGAACATCTCAGCAAACCTTTTTGTCACAGACCCTTATTGGATGGGACCTCGACTCCCTTGTGAATCCAGGTTATCTTGTTTGAATTGTTGGGCGCCTACTCTAAGATACCTTGGAAAGGATTCATATGCAGGTAAGGGACATACACAGCCTTCAACAGGATTTTTATATATATGTATATATTTTTAACTGAAGCTAGTTCAGCTCGATTCTGCTAGTATATAGCCTTCAAGGTTTTCTGAAGGGGGCTAAGAATGTTCAGGGTGAATAAACGTGACCTCTGTGAAGTCAGCTAGCTTTTACTTATACCGTAACATCAGCTGCTGTGATGGCATTAACCCAGATTCAACCCTGACTTCAGGCCAGATTCTGCAATGCAGGAATGCATGATTTTCTATCCGGCGGGAATGTGGAGAGAAAGGGCGGAAATAACTTTCCTCTCCTCTATCCTGCCCAGCAAAATGCTGAAATTCATTCTGTGACTATTACAGTTCTTGCTGTTGAACCTACTCAGCTGCTTTTGACCAGTTAGAAAAAACAAATAATCAACATCAGCACAAACAATACTCAACACCTATCGCTTTTGGGAAGAGGGAGATTGGAGCATCCCTGGAGCGGCTACAGGAGTTGGCCTCCCCTTCCCAGCCCCAAGACATACTCGCCTGGCTGCCACAGGGCACTGCTGGAACCACCGACCGGCCACTGAACTGGGAGAAAATGAGGCAGCTGTGTTGTATTTCCGTGCAAAAATGCTGATTTGTAACTGCTGCTGTAATTCCTAGGAAACAGCAAGTTGGTGTTATCTCTAGTCCTTGTCTGATATTTTATATAACAATACAATAGCACTGAAACTACTTAATACACAGGCATGACTTACTACAATAGAGAAAACATGATTTGCAGCTGGAGGAAAACTTTACTGTAGAGTAAAACTCATCTGAGCTCCGATCCTTTAAGACTTTTTGGGCAGTAATGCATTATTTATAGAAATGATCACACATATTTTGAATTCTGTCTTTGAAAGTTAATCAGAGCACACCAGCACCATTACAACCTACAGACTTATCACACAGCTGGGCACGAGGACTATGGTTTTATTGCATATATAATTCACCTGTCCCCAGCTGTAGCCCATGAAGACAGAATGTCACCACTGCACAACAGGAGCATTTAAATGCAAGGGGAAGACTCCAAACTAGGGATGGGGCAACTCATGTGGTACTTCATTGCCCAGAGAAATGACCATCACCTGTAGGTACCTTTTCTTGACCTTTTAGCTGGAAGAACCTGTGATCACCCACACCTCTCACAGGTTTCCAAGACCCTCACTCATCTCTTATGTAAAGTATGCTTCGTTCAATTAATCCAGCATGTAACGCTTTGTTCTCATGAATTTTGGAGCTACTCTGATGTGCAATAAGGCAATTGAGACTTAATTTCATTATTCACCTCAATATGTTCCTGTTGCATTCAGAGAACAGACTATGGGCCCTCCTGTGGCTAATTTAGCACCTGCAAATCCCCATGCTTAAAGCCAAAGGCTGAATAACCTGCTGAATGAATCTGCAGGAACTATGCACAGGTCAAATCATCATTCTTGCTGGGAAAACTTTGTTTTTCTTTAGAAATTTTGTACACACTTCCCTGTCTCAAATGGAGACCATCATGTCCTAGTTTTCCAAGACCAGGCTGTGTCCCTTTTTCTTTTTTAAATAATATGTATTTTTAATTCCTTTTGGCAAAGTCTGAGCAGAGTTTGAGAGAAAGCCATGCACCTAGAGGATCCGGGCCATCCTCAGATCAGAGCTGTTAACAACTACCTCCTCAGCTGTCACGCATTGAAGTTAAGCAAGCACAGGTTATTTAAGCTAAAATAGTTAAGAAGTTCCTAATTAAGCCTTCTTCACCTAAGCCAACAGACTCTGCCCTGATACAGATTAAGATTGGTCAAAAAGCCCTTCTGCTATTTCCACCACAAATGTAGCAGCTTCCAGAAGTCCAAAATAAATATTTAAGTGCGGTAAAATTGAAGACTTTTTGTCTAAATTTGCAAGATGCCATCTTCCCTAAATTAGATGATGCAACAGTTTTAGAATTGCTTAGCCTTATCAGCTGTGCTTACTCATTCTTACTGGTTGCACTCTTTAAGATGCTTCAGAGTTTATTAATCACTACTGCAGATAACCAAGCCTCAACAGGAATCTGCACGTTTACCCTGCCCCCTCCATATTTTGTTTCAAATTATGAATTTCAGCATCTTGGAAGACAATGGTAATAGGATTCTCTACCTTAAGTCACATAACCATAACACACACTTATGCCGCTTTCTTGGCACGGTAGCAAGACTCTTTTTCTTCAACTGTGCGACCCAAGCTGGAAACCCCTCTAAAAAGCTGATCTCTAAATTCAGTTTAGGGTATTTTTTTTTAAGCCACTGAGTATGCATGACTGAATATTTGTTATGCAACCATAACAACTGTCCTTTTCAAGAAAGATTCCTGCATAATGTGAATACAGAGAATCCAAGGCAAACACGACTCGATCTTAAAACTTTAATAGTAAAAAAAGTGTAAAACCAAACACACCGCAGAAAACTTATCAGTAAGAATGAGAATTTAAGTGTTCAAATTCAGAATAGTGCAAATTTTCTTCACTCCCCTCCTGCCTCTTCCAAACTTAAATCACTTTGGTTAACATACTCAAGAAGTATTGGCAAAAAATGAACTTTTGACTTACATTTTTGGCTGCATTATTTCTAACACAAACAGATTTAGTTTCAGTCTTTACAAATAGATCTTAAATACTTCTCTATCAATCAAACAGCTGTAGACATCACTGTCACCTTTACTTTTATCTGGTTTTATGATGTTTTGAGACTAGTGTCAAGATGATTACAAAACTGTCTCCCCAGCAGGTAACATACTTCTTAAAATAGCTGAGCTGATCCAATCCTGATCTGGGGATCTAATTTCTTCAAGTAGTCCTATAAAATGTGATTATTTAGGCTTTTAACATTTGAGGAAGGATCTTATACCAATGAAATTACTCTTGATTTACACCAAAGCAAGATTAGAATTGGGGTCCGCTCCGTAATATGGACTTTGTGCTAAACTTTTCCTGCTACAAAAAAAGCACAAGCCGCAGTTATAGCATTCCCTTAGAAGAGTGAAAACAGCCAGAACACTGCTTCCTTGCCTCAACAGCTTTTTTGATGGGTCAGTCTTTAACTGATGCCTCTAACTATATCTGAAGCCATGTAAGATTGGAAATGAACACAAAAAAAAATATTGCATAATACAAAAAGGCAAATCCATAAAAGTTTACAAGTACACCATAACCACAAAATTGGAGTATTTCTAAAAATTTGGGTTCAATGAAAGATACAACAAAACTAGCTTTACTAGTTAAATAAATTATTGCTCCATTTGACTCCATGCAGCATTGAAATGAACTCAGAACCCTTTTCTCTTTATCTCTCATAAGAAATGATCGATATTGAAGAGAACACAAGGCTCAGATTTACTGTACATTGCACTTCAACTTTAAGACCTAATACTTGCTATTTAGGTCTCCTGTGGTCTAAGCTATCAAATGAATATGTTGTGCTCACCAGAACTAAGTATTAAGAAACACCAAATGTTTAATGCAGTGACATAAGCACTTTTTTTTTTCCTTTTTAAGAAGGCAATCACAGATTGCAAGTTCTATAGGGTTGTGAAAAAACAAGTAAGCGATCTCTTTCAGAAACTGAACTGAGAAAACGAGCTGTTCGCTATTCTTTGCATACAGTTTAAATCACATTTTAGGCCCACTTCTGTTTCCAACCATTTCAGTCAAAACCCTGACTCAAACAGAAGCAAGATCAAGGGCACCTCTAGGAGGAAACTGCAGATCTCAGGAACTGGGGGCACATACTCAGTGGCCAAGCAACGGCCTGCAGTGCACATTTTTTCAGTGACACCAGACATTTAAGATACCAAAGACCTCCTTCAGTAAGATACTGAAGCATACATCTAGTATTAAGAGTATGCACACACGCTTAAATTTCTTACTGAATTGGGGACAGAACTTGATTCTTGCAAATCTGACTGAAAGCTTCAGAAATAATGAAGTTTCCAGTCAGAATTTCCTGATAAAGTTCATGTTAGAACAAGATTGTCGCCAGTGTTCACCTATCGTACTGAAGCAATTTAGAAATTTCAAACTAAGTGACTTCCAACCTTTCGTTCCTCCAACCCTCTCCACTGTCAAAGACAGAAACTTAATGCAGCATTACAAGTAAGGGCATGATTCCTTCATAAGACTCCTAAAAGCATTAGTGCAATGCCTTTAATCTGTTTCGATCACTCTTATTTTTAAATAACCCTATTTTTTAAAGATTTGGATAAATACTATTCCTATTAAACCATACTTCATCATTGTTAAGCACCATCGATCTACTTCCTTTGGGCACTGATACAAGAGCTTGTAATTAAATTTCAGTTTCAAGGCTTTAAAATACGGCAGCTGCTTCAATAACTTAGAGTGGAATCTAATACTTGGAAAACTGCCACTTAGCCTGAACAGTTGTATGCAAGTTGGTGTTAAACTCTTCCAGAGAACAGCCATACGCAAATGCTTATGCAGTAAATCAGGGTAAGATTTTGAGATAAGCAGTTAATTTCACTTGGCTATTCTAAGAGTGGATTAATTTTTTTTTTCCACAAGTCATTTGTGCAGTGAGCCCATAAAAAGATTATTTTTTCTAAATAATCTTCAATTTAAAACAGGAACACATCTTCGTAATGTTGCTTTCACACTGGCACCGTGCTCTCTTCTTCAAAGATTTAGTCATTGTGTGGTTTCTCTGGAATACCCTACGGATAAAAAAAAAAAACAACAAACAGGTTATATTTTAATGCCATCTGATCAGTGACTACATTATGCAATATTTTCAATGACTAAATAGTCAAGTAACTTCATTTAGGCTGACAATGACCTAGCAGATATGGCTTCTCATGAAAGCTCAACAAGGATACGCTCCTTAACTGTGGACAGAAAAGTCACTATGGGTCTGTGCTGCCTCAATTAGTGCATCTGATAAATCCATCTACCAATTGCAATGCTTTTCATAAGACTTTGTTAGCTTTCCTCCCTATGCCAGTTTATTTCTTAGCAGAAGGTACATAGTGCTTCAATTAATGGGCATTAACTCAGGTCTGTTTATTTTAACAGCCCTCTTTCGAACTGTCTCCGAGCACAAGTTACTTTATCTTCCAATCAAAGCCTGGTGTCAGACACACTTACTCATTTCCTCCTAAGCCCCTTTTGTAGCATGAAACCCTGTAGTATGTCAGTGTAAGAAATTTAACTGACTTTTCTTTAAAACAAAGCTTTTAATACATTCTTCTCATTCTACAGCCAAAATGCCAATGTATTTGCAAGTACTGAATGCGTTCACAGTTCTGCAGCCTCACGCAGTAGCAAACAATAGATACTTGTGAGGACCAAGTTTTGAATACCATCCTAGTTTGCCAGATGTTGGTTACAACTGATGGTTACAACTCAAAATGAAGTGTTGCCATCCCTTTAATCCAGCTGATGAGCAGTGACTGAGCAACTTTAGGTGCTGTAATGAGCAGCAAGAGTTGATGGCTGCAGCAGCACCTTCACCTTTTCTTTTGAAATCAAGCTATTAAAGAAAATGTTGAATTTCATCCTCAAGCTGACAGTAAAACCAACACACCAAACAACCAACAACAAACCCGCAAAACCCTCTCCTAACAGCAGGTTTCTTTCAAGGTACCCTTGCACTTGGTTACTGCATGTAATTTCAAGTGAGCTTGAAATCCAGTGGTTGAAAAGCAGCAATTGTCTCCCAGCTAACATTTCTCAGGATGGGGAGATGTCTCAGGGACACTTCTCATTCTACTTCTTCTAATTTCTTTTCTAACTGCAAAAGCCAGGCAGGGGCTGAGGAAAAAGCAAGGCAACTTTACTCCACCAGAGTATTTTCCACAGGTGCCACATCCTGCTCTAGACATGCCTAGAAAATGTTTGATCTGCAACTACCACAGGCAGCCAAACAGCTCAGGGACTACAGGAAAATATAGCTACAAAAATAAATGTTTTATTCAGGTTTAGTTTAGAAAATGCAATATTCCTTCTTCTTGCCATAATTGTAATGGCTGACAAAACAGACTGATGCTTTTGGGTCATCTCTATAGATGAAAAACCTAGTAGACTGAATGCTACCATTCTGGTTTAGAAGTGGATTTCTTTGAATTTCCAGCAGTGAATGCTTCACAGTGACTTGCAGAAGTGTTCCTATGAATATGTTGGGCTTCTCCAAGTTTTTCCAGACTAAGTAATGGTAATGTAAAACACATGAGAAGATACTTTTAGATAAACAGAATAGAATGCTTTGCCTCGCCAACTTCTCTTTCTTTGGAGGAAAGATGGCAAGACTAACAGGAAAGTTGCAGGCAGGAGACAGTCTGATTTTAACTACACTCAGGTGAGATGCCAGGTGAAAAGAAGGCAGAGGGGAAAAAAAAAATCCTATGTGCCTAACCTTCTTTTAGTTCTTTCTTCTTTAAGACCCCCTTCCACTGATTTCTAACATAAGAAGCATAGCAATTGGAAGTGATGCATATGCCAAGTGTGAAATACAGAACTGTAGCTGACTGACTATATAACTGACTATAATTTTACTCTGAGATTCTGCTTGAGATAGCAAAGCTAAAGTAAAAACAAAAGTAACATATCTTTTTCACTTGATGCGAGTGGAAAATTTAAAAAAAGAAATTATACCTCTCTTCCCCCCATACTTGTAGTCCTAAGAAAAAACACATGCACCACTGGGATTTGAAGGGAGATAAGTGAGTTTGTATTTTAAAGAGCCTCAGAGCAAACCAAAATTGACTGTGAAGTTATGATTGTGACCATGGTCCCAGGAAATCCATAACTTGGCATCAAGTCAGCATGGAAGAAAAACCTCAAGAACAGGAGTAGGAGTAGATTTACCCCATTCTTTTCTTTTTTTTAAAACAGCCTTTTCTACCAGAGGTTACGGTTAATTTAGTGTAACTGAGAATCAGTACTAAAGCAATTGATCTTTAATGTTAGCCAGTGGTGATCCAAGCAACGTGGCTTTCTTCCCCAGCTCATCTGCAAGCCTGTCTGCCTGCAGCATCAAGTTCAGACTATCCACGCTAGAAGTACATTAGCATCCATCCACTGGGTTAGCAAGGCTAGGCAGAAGAGACAGAAAGCCCCATTACAGCCAAGACAGCTAATTTTAGACTAATCTTTTTACTCATTCGTGGTTCAGTCACAAAAAGCAGCTTTCCCCCTTACTGAACAGTTCAGAGACTAGTATTTCAGGAACTCCCAAGACTACAAATGCTCCTCCTTCAGTAAAAATCAAAGGCACCTAAACCACAGCAGCCTTAAAGTGAAATACTTGAAGGATGTTTTCCAGCATAAAGGGTTTATGTAGCAAGGAAGAGAGAAGTTAAATCAATACAGTATTAATTATTACTATCCATCACTGTCAGAACACTTTTCACAACCAAACCTTAGGCTGACATGCAAGCATATAGCCAGGTTTACTCTTAAGCACACTATAAAGAAATACTTAAGAACCTAGCAAGTGAGAGATAGTCATTTGTACTGTATTATCCCATATATAGAGTGATATTCGAACTACGTCTTAAGTGACCCGAAAGAGTGTATTTGGTTCTAAAGTGGTGGAATTTAATGCTATATAGGGAGTTTTCCTTTCATCTACATAATAAAAATGCTTTACCGCTTGAATAATTAGTGAAAGCCCATCTGTGTCTCAGTTTTCTAGCTTCCTTAGATGGTAGTTCAAAGTACTGATGGAGCAGGAGTGATGAAGATTCTCACCAGAAGTGGCGTACTGATTACAGTCTTATTTAGGCTGTTGCTGGAAAAAGTTAACTACAGAAGATACTCAAACAATCACTAAGACAATTCCCACTCTACTGGCAACACAGGTTGTATGCTTACATTTCAACTCTTGGGAAGATATCTTATATTTATCTCTGTCACTTTGTGAGTCATACCCTTAAAGGCATAGTTTGTTCTTGGACTAAAAACAATGGAAGGTATTTGGATTGTTAAAGGAAATACTAATTATATAGTAATTACCATAGCCAGTTGGCGTCCTATGTTTCCTACAGTCACACCTCCTGAGAAAAATATACATGGAAGCCAAGAACGGATGTAAAGAAAATCTGGGGATGTATACCTAGTAAATAAAAGGAAATAAGTTAGAGACAAGTAATTATCATCACCTAGCACACTGTTAACAAGATGCCACAGAATTCTTTCCCTGGGCCCAGGGAGAGACCAAATCAAACCAGTAGCACAGGAGGAGAAATAGGGAGACCAAATTAAGTCTGTTGACTTGAAAAGCTTCTGAAACCCAATGTCCTAGCTAGCAAGGTTTAGAAATTCTCTCTCCTGAGAGCCAGTTAATGATACACCAAGCCAGTAGAAGTTCAGTTTGCTGAGCTGTTACCATTTCATCACACATCCCAATTTGTCTGCTCCCCACCCTCCACCCCCAGTTCTCATTCTGATCATTTGCAACAACCAGACAATTAGCTGCCTTAGACAAAACGTCTTATTACAAGAACATGCCAAATACATTAATAACTAACTTCCAGTGCACGTGAACCCCTGTTTTTAATTAAGAACAAGAGAGTTGAAATAGTATTTTAAAAGTGTAACTTACTGATAAACACCATTATATACAAGAAACTGGGTTATCAGAGTTGCTACAAAGGCTATTGTAATTCCAAGTCCAAGACCACTTCTTGAACGATCAAATGTCCACCAAAGACCCAGTGATAAAGCTGCTAGAGTCAGGGACAGCTGGACGTTGTTTGCAAAATCTAGTTTCTAGAAAAAGATGTTAAGGACAATCCTTTTAAGTTTGCAGACATCCTGCTGCTGAAACTGAATAAGGGAGGACTCAAACTGAATGTGAGCACAATTCTGTCTCTATAAATACAACATGTTAAGGATCTGGTTTTCAGACTTGCTAAGCAATCATAGCTCTTGCTGACTTTGACTGGAGTGTGAGTGCAAAGGCAACAACAATTTTTGTCACACTGAGCATCTAAAGAATATACTATATTGTAACATATTTAACTTTTATGGATTTTTGTCTCAAGTAACCTATCCCTGCTGATTTAGGTTTTCTGCATCATTATTGAACACAAAGAACTCTTCAGTGTACCTCACTAGTTAATTGTGTTAAATATTAGATGTAGAGAACATACAGATTAAAATAACACAACTTACACTGCTATGCTTGCAGTTGCACCAGACATACTATGATGTCTATCCCTCTCCCCTCCCAGATGTCCCCCCCAACTACTTAAGTTAACTGTGTTATTTATCTTAAATTAACTATTGCAGAACACTGCATGCATCACAGTAGTTTGTCTCTGCCAGTAGCACCACCCTTACCTTTTTAATTCTCCCAGACACGAATGGGGGAAACTGTTTCATGACAACAGACTAAGCACATCGACCAAAAATGTAAACTAGTTCAAGGATACAGCACTTGCATGGTTAATGCCAACGAAAACTGCTATACATCGCATTACGCTGGCCCACTCTCTCTTGAATTTGTGTGGTTCCCCAAGGTGGCTGTCAATGCAGGGATACAGCAGGCCAACAACAGCTGCAAGAGAAGTAAGACTACTCATACTAACTGTTATACAATGATTACTTCAATATTACTAAATATTAGTTTGGCAAATAAGTGCTTGACAAAGTAGTGAGGTGCTTATCACGCTACTGTAAGCCTGGCGAAAAGACAATTACTACCTCCCTCCCTCTAGAAAAGAAAAAAAAAACAATACTGACACAAATATTCTGTTTGAACCTTTAAAGTAGAGATATATATTGCAATGTTAAGGTATCTGACTGCAGGCTCCTTTTCTCCCATGAGCGTATATCATTTGACATCCTGAGCAGATGCTCATTTTGTACCAATAAATAATAAAGCATAACAAAAAGCTTAGTTACAGTGAGGAATGGAACATATGGTTTTTGCTCATGAGCAGGGCAGTCAGTTTTATGAACTCAACTCATTAATTGTGAATCAGGCCCCAAATTAAATATTTGCCTGGACTCAAAAGTTTCTTGGCAGAGCTGCTTTTTCTCCTTCTGCTGGGCTGTACATCAGCCTACACTGCCATCCAAATCAGATGAATTTTGATATCAAACAGAAGCAGAACTTAAAGAAGCATCTGCCATCAGTCATATTTATTGTCAGGGAAAAAAAACCTACTCATATTATTAACCAGACAAAGTTTTTATCTGCATCTAGCATTTTCTCATCCTCATCAGTCTGCAAATTGGTTGCAGAAGAAAAACAAAGGCTACTGTTATCTCAGTTGCTAGCACAAACAGCAGATGAGTTTCATTCTTATAAGCCTTGCAACTCCATATGCTGTCACCAGCTCCAGTGTTAGACAAGCTGCTTTAACTGTATGTAATATCCATGGTTTTTTGTTTCCTTTCCTACCCCTTTTTTCCCCCTACTCAAACCCCTAAGAGGAATAGCTTCTATGTCAAGAAGGCTACAAGACAAACCATTCTAAGAAAAACATGTCATCGGATACTGAAACAGCTTCATTGTTCTGATGCCAGTTACCAGGACTTTTACCTTACAGTAACAGCTAATGCCAAAGTTTTATACAACTGCGATAGGACTACAAGACCTCTCATTAGAGCATATCCCGTGGCAATCTTTTTACTACACAGTTTATCATTCATTCAAGTTTACGGTTTATCATTCATACTCCCTTACTATGAGGGACAAGTAGCACATGACAATATCACTGCATTAAAAAAACCCAAAACATGGAAGAGTTGTTCAAAGTAGTTTCAATGCAAATTAAGAAAAGATTACAGTGGGTTTATTTCCTTTTTTTTTTTCTCATTTATTTTGGTTCTTTCTTTTTTTCTCTCCTTTTATTTAAGGCCTTTTAAAACCCTTTAAACCCTTCATCAAGGCTTTATTTTGACAAGGAGTGGAGGGAGTCACCCATGCTAACGCACCGGGTAAACACCGGCTGCTCCGCCAACCGCACCGAGGCCCACAGGGGTTTCTCGGGCTGTTTTGCGCGGCAGCTCTGGAGGCGCTAATGTGGGGGGGGGGGCGGTAGCCAGGAGCGAGTGGCGAGCAGTGGCGGGCCAGGCCGAGCGTCGCCGCACGTGACTTCCGTGTTTTGGGCCCCGCCCGTGGCCAGTTCACGCCGTCAGCCAATGGCGAGCACCGCCCGCCACTCACCAGTTCGCCTGCAGCCAATGGCCGGCGAGAGGGCGGAGACCCGCGGCGCGGCCCCACTCGTGCCCCGCCGTGGGGAGGAGCGCGGGGGAATCGCGCGCCCAGCGGCCGCGGTCACGGGGAGGGGGGGACAGACGCCTGTGTCCAAAATACACTTTACCCACATTGAGTGCAAAAAAGGAAAAAAAAAAAACCTTCGGAC
>VWZL01003313.1:0-70296 GCA_013396915.1 Stercorarius parasiticus
AGGCCCACCGGCTGCTGGGCCGGTGGAACGGCCATGTTGCCAGGGAACAGGAGGGCAGCCCCACGACTGCCTCTGGCCCCTCTGCCTCCCGAGTTGTCCAGGGCTGCATTAGGAGGATTGTTGCCAGTAGGTCAAGGGACCTGATTCCTCCCCTTTGCTCAGCACTGGTAAGGTCACTGTTGAAGTACTGTGCCCTGTTCTGGGCTCTCCACTACAAGAGAGAGATGCTGGAGAAAGTGCAGCCAAGGGCTGCATTAAGATGGTGAAGGGACTAGAGCACCTCCCACAGAAAGAAAGGTGGAGAGAGCTCAGACTGTTTAGCCTGGAGAAGAGAATGTTTCGGGTAGATCTCAAGGTCTACAGATATCTGTAGGGAGCGTGTGAAGACAACAGAGCCAGGCTGTTTCCAGTGGCACCCAGTGACAGGAGCAGGGGCAATGGGCACAACTGAAATATGGGAGGGAAGCTTCTCCTCAACATCAGGAAAGACTTGTGTACTCTGAGGTTGACCGAGCATTGTCACAGGTTGCCCATAGAGCTGCTATAGTCTCCATTCTTGGAAATGTTCAAAGCTACTTGGATGTGGTCCATTCCAAGCAGCTATATGTGGCCCTGCTTGAGCATGAACATTTGACAATGTGGCCTCCAGAGGTCCCCTCCAACCTCACCCGTTCTGTGGTTCTTTGAGCTTTTTCTTATTTATTCTTTGCCAATACCGTCCTACCCTTTCTGACTTGACCTAGCATCTTCTCTCTGAGCTTGGTAACTCGTAATGGAGCATTGCGTGGGGAGAGGACACTGTTTCTTACGGTTTGATTCTTCAAGAAACATCTGGTTGTACTTTTTATTGGATTCATGGGCCATCAGAAAACAGTGGCATGATTTCAACTGATCGTGCATGATCTGTTTTAATTTTTCAGGATTTCTCCTCTCCCTGTGAGTAAGTTGTACTACCTTGCAGTTTTATGCCCTTCAGACAGACAGTATGTGCTGTCAACTCTCAAAAAACTGGTCCACCTCTCATATTGTAAGCTTAAGGTGGTCCTTCTCCACAGTATTCCTAAAGTACTGCTTTCCTAGTTAAACAAATCGCCCTTGGAACAACTGGGGAACTTGGACCGGTTTCAGTAATGTGCTGGTACAAAATGTCGTCATGTTAGCAGTAGCCCTGCAGGTCACTCAAAACAAGGGCTTGTTCTGGCTCTGTTGCAATTTGCTTTCCTTGCCACATTGCCCTCTTACGCTGCAGCTTATCAAAAAGTCACAAAGTTTTCTTTTATGAGATTGGAAGTCAGGTTATGATTACTGACAGGTATCTGAACACATAAGCGAGCACTTCCAAGAAGAACTTGGTAGGAGGTGGCTTAAAGGGAAAAAATCCAGAAACTGTGTTCCAGTAAAGCTTGATATTAAATGATGACATTCACTGTAATGGCATTTAACAACCTACATGCAGAACATCCTTTCACCATGCAGCATCCCTTAAGTAAAGGATACCTTTACATATGGGCATTTGTTAAATGTTTTTTTTTTATGCCAGGGATATTGCATAGGAACAGGCAGCTGGAAGAAATTCTGCCTAGCCATCAAGTTCAGTCCCTCTGTCATAGGCAACTGTGTGATACCTGCCCTTTCCTGAACTGATTTGGCTCCATCCATAAAATTATAACTGTTACACCTCAGGCTGTGATTGCTGTTGTGGATTAGCCAGGTTCTTTGAGTTCTCAACCTCACTTTTATTGCTGTATAGTTTGTATTCCCCTTTTCTTTCTCTCTTCTAGTTTCTTCCTTTAAACACTTATTTCTGGTTTTGGTGCTTATCTTTGGCATGTCTGTATAGCACGGTGACGACCCACCGCAGCCTCTTTTCTGCCTCCCAAAGTAGCTCTTTCCTACAACCATGCCAGGCTGAGCTCATCTTCCCGCTATGCAAAATAATTCACTTTAATAATGTTTTAGGATACTGTAATGAGCATGCGATCTTCCTTAAGCAAAAGGCAATAAAGAGATTTGGTGACTAGGGACTTCGAACAGTAGCAATGTTGGGCTTCACTTATCTTTCCACCTTTTCTGGTAGGAAGTAAATCATGCTGGAGATAAGCCTGTTGCATTGCAGCCCTCCTGGGATGTTGGAGGGGAGCTTGGCCACATCTGGGAATGATGCAGACTCCTTTCTCACCATGCAGTCAGCACTATAGACTGAATAGAAGACTAAGGGAGTGTCTTACGTTTCTCATGCTTTATGGGCTAGCATAGCCAGTCACCACGCAGCTTCAAATTGAGGGGGAAGGTCCTGCAAACGGAGGAGGTGTCTCACCACCCTCAAAGAATTTCTTCCTAATATCTAATCCAAATCTACCCTCTTTCAGTTTAAAACCGTTACCCCTTGTCCTACCACCACACTCCCTGATGAAGAGGCTCTCCCCCCTTTCCCTGTGCGCCTCCGTTAGGCACCTGGAGACCCCTCCCCACCCCACGGCCTCCTCCCTGCCGCCAGCCGTTACTCCGCCCTTCAGCCCACGGCCCTTGCTCCTGACCCCGCCCAGTTCTCGCCGGCGCCTCTTCCGGGAGCTGCCGCTTGCTAGGGGCTCTCCCGGTCGGCGCCCCAGCCTCCGCCGTGGATGGTGGCAGCAGGGAGCTGGTGGCGTCCTTCGGCTCGGTTTGGGGGCAGTGCACTGCCGGGATGGCACAAGGGATGGGGAATCTGCGTCCTCACAACAGGGGATGGTGCGCTGGAGCTGAGATTCCTCATTTAAACCGTGTCCAGACCAATGGTGGGCAGTTCAAAGTGGCTTCTACAATCTATGACAATGATTAGAGGGTATCGGCGCAGGAAACCCGATTCCAAGCGTTTTTCAGTGACGGTTACATAGAACATACTAATAAAGTGACATCAGTTTATGTCACATAGCCTGGTTGTGTTGGCTCTATTATGCTCTTACCAGTGAAGGTACCTTTGGTTACGTTTCCTCCAGCAGAGTGAACTCAACTTATATCAGATGTGCTGTTCCTTACCTATGCCTGAAAAATGAAGGAAACATCAAACATGAAATCTCGACAATTTTTTTCACAGAAATATTTCAAATCAATTTCTAATCAGTGCTTAAATTGGTTACTGTTTCACAGACTGCATCTAGAATATCACTTCTGTTGCTTTCTTGGAGATCTATTTGGGCAATAGCATTACAGAGTTCTTTGAGTCTAAGATACTCGGCCAGCCTTCTCATGAAATGCTCTACTGCTGGCATTGTACATTTCTGCAGCTTAGCTTTTTACTCCACCCTTTGTTGTAGAGTAATTGCCAAGAATGGAAGTACATTGCAACACGAAAGTAGTATAACATTCTCAAGGCTTTATGTAGACCTGCATGTTCTGTTGACTTATATGATGCAAGTTTCAAGTAATTAATGTATCTTTGACAAAGCGAACACTAGGGTCAATGAAAGAATGCAATGTAAATGTTGTGATTATCATATAGTGACTGCCTCTAGTTAACGCAGCTTCATTTTTCATTTTGTGAAGAAGGTCACAAATAATTTGTTCTTAGTTGGTCAGAGAAGGAAGTGCAGTTGGACTATTAAAAAAAAAAAGTAAACAACTGCCTGGGAAACTACTAGGAGAAGGTATGTGAATCCCTAACCTTTGGATGAGCCTCAGACAAGGCATTGCAGGTTTTCCCAGACTGGAAATTCCTCATGGGAGAATTTCTTCTGCAGCCTTAACTTTCCTTTGGCTGCCCTGTTTCAGTCTCACTCACAGTGTGGCTCTGGGTTTTTTGCTTTCTCTCTCGTTAGCTGAGGTGTGCAGGGTTAGGAAAAGAGACAGCAGACACAAGTCACAATAGGGAAAATTCTCATCAGATGTCGCTTTTTTTTTCCCCACCATGAGGGCGGTCAAACACTGGTAAAGGTTGCCCAGAGAGGTTGTGGACTTTCCATCCTTGGGCGTACTCAGAACTCAACTGAACATTTCCCTCAGCAACCTGAGGGAAGTTTGCCTTGGTCTGACAAGAGATCTGACCAGGTCACCTCCAAAAATCCCTTCCAGGCCCTTCCAGCCTGAGTTATTCTCTGATTCTCTGTGTCTTGCCATCTTCCTGGCACAGAAAGGGCATTAATGGGCACAGGGCATGAGAAAAGGAAACAACTTCTGATTGGATTTTGAGGATGAAATGTGGGAAAAATGAGGAGTGAAAGTCAGGGAAAATAAATTTGGGTCAGATATATGATCACAAATAGAGATTTGTCCCTTCCACCAGCCATATTCAGATATCCTTGTTCCTGCAGTTGCTCAGGACTGAGGGAAAAGAAAAAAAAGTGAATTTGTTAGGAAAGGACAATTTTTTCTCATTATGATGTTTGTCAGAGCAAAAATCTTCAGGTTTATGAATTAGGACCTTCGCATTGACTTTTTGTTTCATGTTTGGGTAAGGTTTTGGATCATTTAATTGTGGATATCCTTAAGCCCTAATGCGTGACAGTCATCAGTTTTCAACTCACACAATTCATACTTTCTCAAGTCTGCCAGGAAATAATGTGAAATGGCAGAATAATTTTAAGAATAGTAAAAACTCGTTTCACCTCATCTCTATGTACCTATACAACATCCCAGTCAAGGAAGGTTGAAAACAGCTTTGTTGAGTGAACCTGTTTCTCTTATGTAAGTGGTTTATTGTCTGGAGACAACGAGAGTTTCTCTGAGCTGATGGGAATCTCTACAAGATTGGCCTGAGCTTCCATGTGTTTCTTTCCTGCAGGGAAAAAAACCCCAAACCAAGCATGCTAACTGGCATAGTTCCAGCTCTTTGAAAGATCCTCTGTCCCTTTCAGCCTCAAAACCAGGGTTGCGCTGACAGTGTCTTTGTGAGTTTTGGACTATTTAGCAGCTGAAAGTCTGATCATACTTGTACTTGCCTGCATAGCCAAGGGCAGACATGTTAATTTCTGTAGAGCTGTCTAGTTTTCTTGTGCTATACTAAGCTAGCAAGTGATATACATTCACACGAGAAAACAAAGTGAGAGGAATTGCAAAAATGAAGACGAATATGCACCGGGAGAATGTGCTGTTGCCCAGCTATGGCAGATTAGCAGCTGTTTTGCGTCTTCCTCTCCCTCAGCCCTTAAGGGATGTACATTACATCTCCAAAACTGGCCTCCTCCCCTGCCAGGGAGGTCGCTGACCTGACCCAGCTTTCACCAGGGCATGCTCACAACATGAAACATTTAACAAGTTGATAAGAGCCCAGGGGATTAGCATTTGGGGAAAAAGGGTATGACCTCTATAATTGAGTTTTTATTTCTAAAAATGGGCATAAGTGATCTATTTCAAAGTCTCTGTTGAGCAGGAAGGGATAGGGCAGGCTGTATTTGCTCTTGTAGGAGGGAGAGAAGAGTACGGCTGGGACCTGTGGTTGGATGAAAGTGATAGCTCTCTTGGAGGTTGGTGTTAAGAATGAGGAGAAGCAAGGAAAAATTTTTATTAACTGGAAACTACTTAGCCACAGATTAAATCAGCTACCTGTCAGTCCCTCTCCCCACTGTTGCAGAAAGTTTAATGGCAGGCCTTTCCTAATAGGTATTCCTTTCCAGACCTTTTGTCAGAGACAAGTCTCCTGCATGTGTAAATCTACCTATAGAGATAAAACCACTCCAATCTTAGAATGAATTTCACAGTATTTTATTCACCTTTCTAGAATCTGGGGAACTTTACTGAGAATCAGTATCGAAATCGATGCAGATGCTTGTGGTTTGTTGTAAATTTTTGTCATATTTTAGTAAAATTTGGAGTGTGATCTAAACCAGTGTTGGAAAGAACCATGCTTACTTTTATGTTCATACACACAACGTACTGGCGAAATAGAAATATATACATGTAGCAAGTACATTAGAATTCTTTTAAAAATATTTATTAGGTACTCAGACTTTTATACTATGGTGTTTTGATGGTTTCTTATCTATAGCTCCAGTTTTCAAATCTGCCAAAAAAGGACCTCTATCACTGTATTTCCATGGCTATTTACATAATTGCTCTTCAAAATAAAGCAATGCATTAGCTAAATGTTCTCCGAAGAGAATAACTGTGTGCAACTCAATTACCATTGGAAATAGGGTAACCCTTTTTCTGACTGCATTGATGTAACTGGGTTCTGTCTCAGTTTTTTGAGACTTGATGCATCAGCTGCTGCTGACATACCCTGATCCTCTGTCCAGTGATGACTGGGCATGTGGACTGTCTGGGGAGGTGCCAGACACGCTGCTATGTCCCCAATCTGGCTGGTGGTGTGAACACAGGCGTGCTGCAGCATCGCTCTGTAGGAGTGACAGCAAACAGCCTTCGTGACCCTCTGAAGCTTTTTTTATTCCCCTTCCGGTTTCATGGGTGTTTGCAGTATCTGCTGAAATTCCTCATGTGCAGCTGACAGAGATCAAAATTCAGCTTTTTGCCTTCCGTTTCTGAGATGAAATGAGTGAATATTGGGCATTCATGGAGCACAGAAACAGACAAGGCACCTGATGTTTGTAATGCAGAGCATGCACTAAATCCTGCAAAAACTAGGCACTAGTATTTGTTTATTGATACGGAGAAAGGGTGTAAGCCTGTATCCATGGCTGTTTGCATGTTACGGTTTTTTTCCCCGCCCTACCAGTTATTTTATTGCTACTAAGTGTGTTTGGAAACCATTTCCTTTACCAGAAACTTCAACACCGTAGTTTTGTACCTGGAAATTTTAACTTCCTTTTTGCTGTCAGCTTCTGTAAGTTTTTATCTCAAATCCTGTGTATGCTCTGCATTACTCTTTTAACAACTTCCTTTTATGACCTATCCTCACAAAACAAAACCCTGTTTTTAGTAATGGCTGTGTTCAGATTCCCCATTTAGAAATTTAATAGGACATTACAAAAAAATCAAAAAGGTAGTGAATACAACTAAGTGAAAAAAACATGTATTTTTAACATCCAGACATAAGATTTTTATTGCTTTTTTAGCTGTTTTTGCTAGAGAGAATTGCTAGATTCGGCTTCTAATGATTTTACATGGGAAGCGGTTAATGGTTTGTGCTAGTGGGAATGACTAGGAAATGCAACTAGTATATTTTGAAAACAGTAAAATTGCTTAATGACACATGGTTTATCTAAATTTACAGAGAAAATCTCCTTAAAATAAAGGTTTGTTTCACATCAGTTTAATGCATGAAACATTTGAGCTGCAATTTTAATTGCAGTGAATGTGATCTGCCTTGACCTTTCTGCAAAGAAAAGTCTGGTATCGCTATGAGATGTTTCCAAGTATATACGTACTCTTAATTTTGTGCTATAATATCTTTCAAAGAAATTCTTTCAAAGCAAATAAAGACACTGTTAAGAGGGAGATAACTGTCATAGAAAAGATGACAAACATTTCAGGGAAAATAGCCATTCAGGAATAATCTGGAAACAACTGGAAGATGACAGACTCCTACATTTGTCATTTGGGATTGAGTCATTGGGCCCTGCGGGTAGGCTGAGGCTTCTGTGACTGAGTCAATGCTTTTCTATCATGTGCTAGGACCAAGAGTGACTTTACTTCAGAGACATTTTCATCAATGAATCATCTCTAAGGGCAGTTGCTGATGGTAAAAGATCAAAGGTAAAATCCAATGATGTGTAAAAGTAGCAGTAATGGACAAAATCCCTAGGAGGGAAAGGGAAGATTATGTCACACAGCTCTATGCACAGTCAAGTGCCATCATTTTTCTTACTGCTGGGAGCTACAGACATTCTGAACTGGTAGCACTGGGGCTGGCCGAAATGACTGCCTGGGCCAGTAGAAAGTCAGAGATTGACACGTATCAGCGTTATGGCTGCAGAATGAGACCTAAGCAAAGCAGGTGGCCAACTAGACACTGTAGAAGTTTGAATCATAATCATCTCATTAGTCCATTATGCAGCGCCAAAGCAATCAACAGTCATAAGTGTGACTATCATTTTGCTGTCATGCTGGTACATCCCGCCTTCTAGCCAGCTGTGGAGGTGTGGCACATCCTTGGCATGTGATTGCCAACAAGAAGTCTACGCTACCTTACATGTCCACGTAAGTAGTAGCCTAGCTGAACTGCAATTCCTGTCATGAGAGAAGAGTGAGACTCATCCCAGCTATGTTTCCATCTCAGTTTATGTGGGGAGAAAAGAATAAAAAGATGGGCCAGGGTCTGTGATCACACATTAGCCAACCACTGTTGCACCTGATGTTCTAGGCCTGAGATAAGGAATGCTTTTGTGAAGCCATGGGAAAGGCATTTGAATGTCTTAAATCAAATCTAGTTCAGAAAAAGCAAGATTAGCAGCATGGCAAGTCTTTAACCAGAAGTGTGAAAGCTCAAAACTGACAGACCCTTTTGACTCTCCCAGCTGGGCATACTACTGCCGGCAACTATGTCCAAACACAACCTCTGATCTGCTCGGAGTTATGCCCATTTGTTGGGATAACAGTGGCATTAACTCACTTTCTGTGTGTTTGGATAACACCCAAGCACATTGTGCTTCTCCATGCAGGGGACAAACACCAGGCCAAGAGGTGCCTTTTATGGGCAGCCAGGAGAGCCCCACATGGGACATCTGTTGTCCAAGAGGTGCTTTGGGTCTAGCATAGGACTTTGTTCATTTTGGCCACCAGAACAAGGAAAGGGGAAAGTTCGCACATGTGTCTGGCTGCCAACAACAGTGATTGTTTTAGGAGCATTTCAGCATGCCAAAATACATGCTGTGGTAAAATACTGCCTACAAATCTTGCAGTGCATGAGCCATGTAGCATATGAACAAAATGAGACACAGAAAGAGGCATGCAGCTGATAGCCAGGAAAACCTTGTGCTGATCAACCAGGAATTCAGATAAACTTGCAAAGTAATTTGTGACTGCTAGTATGGATCAAAATGGAAAATAAATACTTGAGCCTTGTCACTCCAGGGTCACAAAAGCAGAGGTTTTAGAAAAGGTGTGTCAGAAGTGTTCCCTTTCTGCTTGTCAGAACGATTATTGTGCTAGAAGTGTGATTGCAAATCCTTACAGGCCAAGTTTAATGCAGCCAGGCAAGCACAAATGGCATCACCAGGCATGCCCAACATGCATGTGCGCAGGGGACTACAAACTGAGGGGTAAAGTGTGGTAGGAAATATGAGTCTTGTGGCATGCACTAGAGCATGAACCAGGAAGGTTTTCTGTGGTAACTGAAGTGATGATCATCTATACACTTGCTTACCTTATAGGAGGTCATTCCTTTGCCTGTACCCTGCCTTTGTTAGCTAAATTCATGGATGCTGCTGGATGGGTTCATGGCTTCTGTTATAAATCGGCTTAAAGTTGACGTGCATTAATCTAAATAAATCAGACAATATATTCAAGTCCTTATTAGATAATGTAGATGGAGGTTTGAAGTATAGCTAACTATTTTTCTATAATAACTCTTCAAGCCTTTTTATGTTTTAGGAGAAAAAAAAAGACTTGTGGGTTTTATTGCTTTGAGGAAGAAAACAATGTATTTTCATGGTAGACATCCTAGATTGATTTTGTTGTCATAAATAAAGTAATCACAAATGCATTTGCTCCTGGACATTTGAAAAGTGAGGTCCAGCATGTAGATGAAAATGTAGGCCTAATTTTCAGCACTTGTTTCTTAAAATCTTGGTCTGAATGTCTGGACTGTTTTGTATCACTCACCGTGTTTGCAGTCAGCAAACTTAAAAAAGAAAAAAAATACGGATGAATTTTGAGACTGAAGGAACAGCTGCATTGGTTCTCTACTATGGCAAAGCTAAGCAAAATACCAGAAAGCACCAGGTAATTTAATAAGGCAATTGCATATGAGGCTTAGGCTAAGCGTACCAGACATATATGAATGATGCTATTGTGTTATGCTGCTGGTTTGCTAAGAAAGCATCATTTAAAAGACCGTGGAATTCTAAGGTTTAATGTTGATGTAAAAAACCCCTCAATACACAAAAGTTACTATGATTTGATTTAGAGGATTTAATATATATTTTTTCCAGAGCAAGTCAGCTAATTTTTAAGAGCACACTTCATTCTTCTTTACTTCAGCACCCCCAGTGATGTTTTATGAACAGGGGTAATGTCTTGGTATTCAATGTAAAGATTTGTTACAGAAGAAAGTAAAAGATAGTAACATCTCTCTTAAACAAATACCCTTTCAGATACTCTGTCTACAGTGATAACTTCAGAGATCACAGCATTTGCTTAAGTTGTCCGATTTTGTGTCCATAATACATACTGGTTTAAGACCAGTGTTTATTTTTACAAGTATTGTTAATGAAATGATGCATCCGTAGTTCACTCTGAAAGGATGAAAACCTTCAGTTGAGTTTTATTCGAGTTCTAATATGAAAGTCCCAAGAGAAGATCAAAGATGATGGCTCTTGTCAGGGAATATAGACCAACATGTCAAGCCAATCATAATACTTTTAGCCTGTCTTATGTGTTTTATCTGTAGCTAATCTCCTAGACTACTTCAGACAAAGTGAGCAAATATGCCACCAAAGACAAGAAATGGCTTTGCAAGTAAACAGCTTTCAGATGAAGAGAACAACAGAAGTGGTCTCATTTTTGGGCTTTGTAAAACAGTCTCCATCACTTACGCACTTGAGTTTTATCACATCCGTGTCAGACTTCCCAGTTTAAACATTTTATGCAAAAAGTATAATGAATGTATGAGAAGTTTAGCTCAGATTTCATAGATACTGTTTGGCCCAGAGTTAAGAGACTGGACTGCTGTGCCTTGAAATGAGCACATCATCACTCCAGACTGGAAGAGTAGGGTTTTCTGGACTCTTTAAAACACGTGAATGTTCTTCACTAGCCATATAGTGCTTTGGTTTGTATTACATGGCATCTTTACTGAAGGAGGTTATGGAAGGGGAATCCACTAAGGGTTACTAAATACGTGGAAAACACCTCTATTTCAATAAATGCCCAAGCCACACTGTTGGGGGCTGGGAGAGCATGTGGGGGAAGCCCCATACATGTTTTGCTCGCTCTTTCCCCACAAGCACCTTCTTCTGACTGTTGTCAAAGACCAGATGCTGACTTTCTTCCTTACTGAAGACAGTAAGGAACATTTCAAAACCACATTGATCTTCTCTCCAGACAGGATAGTGTTCAAACTATCAGGTGATGGGACATTTTTGTTTGGAGAGATCCTTCCTGCTGAAATAATGCCCTTCTGCAGCAAGAATGCAAGATTAACCGGGCTGGCAAACAGAGCCTGATTATTTAGCCCAATGGTTAGGCTGTTCATGTGGGGCAAGGGAGTTTGGCGAGTAATCTGAGTATAGTACCATTAATTATAAGATCAGAATCACATAATCTCTATTTTTTTTTGTAAAATCTCATTCCATTTTGCGAAGAGTCCAGGTTGGTGGGTATGTGAGAGTTGTGTTTAAGGCTTACCTGGAAGCCTTAAAGGACGACTGCTTGGGGGTTTGGTTCTTCATTGAAGTTGAACAGGAGATAAACAAAGAGCTGGTCAGAGCTGTTTTTCTCCCCAGATGTGCTTGGTGCCTGGGGGATTTTGAGTCGAACAGATAAATGCGTCCAGCGTAGGGGAACAATAGAGGCTAGGTTTTCAGGATCAGAATTTCAGCCCTCAGGACATATATTCCTCCTTGTTTGCATTAGAGTATCAACATGGGAAAAGCAAATGCCCTGCATCTGGTTTTGTATGCAGGTCTCATTCCTTTCATGATATCAGAGCCACCGATAGGATGAAAAAGGTCTTGTGGTTGAACAGAGCTTGCCCAGATCTAGAAGCAGGGTATCTGTGTTCGCACAATCCTTTCTGCACAGCCTGTTAGCTTGGGCACCACATCTCCTAAGCATAGCTTCTTTGCAGCTGGACCTGTTCTGGGAAGCTTGAATAGCTATGCATGTACAGCCTGTTTTTATCAGTACGGTAATGGAGAAGATCCACCACTTTCATTGTGCAACGTAGGCACAGTCAAAGACTTGTGTGAGATCTAGTTACTAGTTTATATTTCCAAAGGTATTTAGGTGCCCAACGACCACTGAAAGCAACATGTTCAACTATGTATGTATTACTCTAATAAGTGCTAGTTTTGGTGTATGTTCAGTGAGACAAAAAGCCTGCAGAAAGCGTAGCTGACCAGGAAATGAGTGCATGCAGTAACTAGGAAAATTGTAGTATTTATCAGAAAAGCAAATGAAATAGAATGAATGAAACAAATTAAAGGACCAGTCCCATCTTTCTTGAACTGCCTTTAAAAATTCTTAATGAATATTGAGGTAGCTACTCTTGGGTGAGAAAACCACCATCTTATATTCCCCAAAGGGCGAGAAATAGTAAAATTTGTCTTGCAAGAAATACAGATTTTTCCCTCTGCACTATTTACTAGTATAGAATGTGTACATTACAGGGAAATAGTATCAGAATATAAAGACAACATATTACCATTAATTCTTATTAAAAATTATGGTCACACTCACTTTCAATGCACTTGAGCAAATGGCAAATGAGATAGCTTGATACTGCAAAATACATGACAGTTAGATTACTCTTTGCAAGGAGATTGTGGTGTATGTTTACAAATAATTGATTTATTAGTTCAATTTCACGAGAAGTAAATTTTTGATGTATCTATTCTCTGTTGTACTGAAGATATTAAGCTTAAGGGAAGGAACATATGATACCCTTTCTTTGAACAATACATCACAATTTAAAGCTAAATAGGTTTCTGTGGAATTTATTAGGAAAGTAGGTGCAAGAGTCTGCAGGATACAAATGAAATTTTGATAACCACAAAACTCTCTTCTTAACGTTCCTATTGGGAGAGTACATAGCAAATAACCTGTTCTTTTGAAATAGGCCTTCAACTTTCAGGCCACAGGTGTCATAAGCCATACATAATATCACTTTACAACAGCATCATGCCCGCGTAGCTCTTTCTCCTCTGACTGAAGCACCCAGCCAGAAGTTTTAGCTTATGATCAAAATAACTGATTTAGACATTTTCTCAGGAAAAACTGCTGCTTCAAACGGCTGAGCGTATCTTCCAGAATATAAAATGTGGGACTGGCCTTGGCAAGGTGCTTGAACAAACAAAGGTGGTTTTCATTCCTCTGCAATGTTCCATTATTTATTTATTCTGCCTTTGGTACTATTTCACCTCTTTATGCGCAGATACTGTAAATGTAAATTGGCTATTTGCCATTGGTAATCTGTGGACATGCTGTTTATTGTTGCAGAATTTTTCTTCTATTTTCTTTGCTTTTGCACATAATTTTCTGAGTTCCTTTTTTGTTCTTTAAACATATATGGACACTTTTTGTGTGCATGAAAAGAAACGTTGTTTAGGTTAAAAAGGAAAGGTGCAGATACATAACATTTCTCCATAATTTTCTAATAGTGCTCCTCAGTCCTGCACAGCTATACATCTAAGAAACAAAGACTGTGGTGACTTGAAGGGTGAATCTTGAAGTCCTTATCTTTCAGGAAGAACTTGCTGAAGTAGAAATGCTTTTCTTTTTTTTTTGTTAGTAGCCTAAATCCCTTCCATCAGCCTCAAGCTGGACCCAGTACCGGCACACAGAGCAGTGCTGCCCATTGAACTGTCTGCCAGGCTCCTGTCCCCTCGGTGGCAGCCCAACACAGTGGGACCATAGCAGATTTAGGTTATGTGGCAGAAAAAAAAGCACTGAAAATAAATGTCCTCTGGCATCATGCAATTAAATACCCTGGTTTTGCATGCAGGGCATCATATTCAGCAAACTCAGAGGGTCTCTTTAGCCATCTTTCCAAACTGGTCTGTGTAGGCTGAAAGGCTGATCCAGCTGGTCCCTGTTATGTGTGTTTGCTGGGCAGGATGAGGGGGTCCCCCACTGTTTCCTCTCACCCCGTCTTTGAGGAAGATTCCTCTCCCTGTTCTTCACTGTCTCCTCTGTGCATTCTCTCTGTATTGCTCAGGCTACTGGTAAAATGTTTGCAAATGTTTTCTTTAATGCTGCTTTTTTTTCTATTCATCTTCAGCCTCTTGCTTGTCTGAGCCCTGGAGGGTGATGTTTGGCTCAGGTAAATCTTGACTTTCCCACAGCATTTTGAGACACAGAAGAAACAGTAAAGACACTGGTGTCAGTCGTTAGACAAGCTGGGGCTACATATGATGGTATGCATGCGTGGAGAAACAGGACAGCTTCTTCTTCCTTGTGGTTTCCACCATCACACTTATTCCAAATAGACATGGATTTGCTGGGAATCAGCAAAGCTGCTTCCTGAGGCCTTGAATTTGTAGCTCACATCTGTGACAGAAAATGGATTAGGTGTCTTCATAAGGAGTTCCTGGCTGGCAGTGTTTAAAGACTTCCTGTTCAGCATCTCATATCACTCTCCTGAGTCATTCACGTGGCAGTGGCTTACAGTGGCTGAACAGGACCTTCTATAGAGGGAAGGGCATGTGTCTCAAAGGTGGATGGACCAGGGGTGACACAGTCCTGTACTCACAGTCCCTGGACATTTTGTTCCGTAAGTAGGGACAGGAGGAGGGGTAATATTTTTAGACTGAAAGAGGGTAGATTAAGATTAGATGATAGGAAGACAATCTTTACTGTCAGGGTGGTGAGGCACTGGAATAGGTTACCNTCAGTAGATGCAGGATCAGTCCTGGTACTTCTCAGGTTAAATAGAACAAACTAGACACCCTCATTCCTTTCTTCTGAAATTTTGGTGCTGCTACACTGTCTTCTGCTTGATGCTGATACAATGGTATTTTTGTCATACTACTGTCAGAGCTGCGACACAGGGGAGTTAAGCCCAGCACAGCTGAGTGATGTTTAATTAAACTTGCAATAAGTAACACTGGAAGATAAAATTCTTTTGTGTTTCAGTAGCTGTGAGAGGGCCTTTTATGCCAACCAACACCCAATCTCAAACTGCAAATATTTGGAACAATTCCTGGACCCTAAAAATGGAGGGTCTTTTTATTGAGCTGAGACAACTCAGCTGTCTTTTATTCCTACGTTTCTTCCCTCTCCCACCACCAATGCTTGTCATTCAACTTGAATGCATTTTGGTTTTAAATGGGATCCTAGCTTGGATGGTAAAAGCAAGTATTCTGCTAGGCAAATTATTTAATTGATCATACTGCTTTTAGTCAATATAGGGCACAGTTACTTTTCTCATATTCAGTTAGTGTCTTCAGTAAAATGTCTTCAGCACTACAATAATATTAATTACCAATCTGCTATCTAAATGTTATGATTTGAAAGAAAGTGCCTTCATGTTTGTTTTGAAATGCAAAGTGAGAGACTGGATAGGAAAAGCTTGCTCATCTCTATCCCTTTGCCTGTGATGGAGATGAGAAATCAAGTTATAGTTTGTCTCTGTTAGGCTCCAATTCAGCTGTGTATTAGTCTTCATGAATATTTTATTGGCTTGTAAATCTGAGTGCTGTGCACTAGTTCTTATTTTATATATATAGTTAATGTTGTACTGTGCTTCTTAATATCTTCCTATGATCCCAGCACTGATAGATGCTATAACCACCATTGGGAGGACTTCAGTACAAAGGACATCTCCATTTCAGACACATTCAGTCTTTAGTCAATAAACTTCCCCAGCTTTAACTAAAAAAACATCTGTGGGAGTATACTTTTGACATGACTGTTTTTGAGAAAAAAAGATCCTTCTGCTTCTTGAATGACACAACTTGTCTCTAGAGAAACACTGCTCCAGAAGGAAAATAATTTTCAACAGATAAGCACTCCCAAAAGTATTTATTAGCTATCAACTCAGATAAACCTACATGTAAAGGATGCAGAAGTCTCCTTTCCCACCCTGCCCCTCTCGTTTGTTTATGGGTTCCCAGGCATATTAATTATACTTCATTTAATTTGGCCCTGGGGACTCTGAGCAACAGGGGCAGACGCTGCTTAGTTCAGTCACCGTGGCTTATATTTTGTTCCCCTGAAAGCATCTGTAATTAGTGTGATGCTTATTCTCAAGCAAACATGTCAACTTCTCCACCTTACAGTCATTTATGAGTGACGTGGCTTCATGTGTACCAGTGACAGAGATACTGTTTGTTGGCTTTATGTAAATAAACTCTTGTAGTTGTGAGAAGTTAGATGTGGGATTTGAGTGACTAAATATAAAGAGATGCTGGCAAGGTGGTGAGCTGCTAACTGTGACCTAGTTCAGCTTCTTTTATCTGTTTGCAAAACTGAATCCCTGTGGAGTGACTTTTGTGGATGCTGTGGTGATGGGAGCTGGAGAGATTGCTGAAGCTTGCCTGAGAAGAGCAGTTTGGAATGATTTTTGAGATTTTTACATTAGCTTCAGTTCTAGTTTTTGGTAAAATAGTTCAGGCACATGTTTTTTTTTTCCCCTCTGGAAATTATATCGTGGAGTCAGAAAAGGATTTCACTGGTCATCTTTTAGGAAGCCAGTTTAGAGAAATCTGTGACAGAAATCCCTAACATGGGTGACTTGTAAGAGCTCTGAGAAAGCTTCTTTTTGGTATTGCTTTCTGTAAAGCTCTTACTGATTCATCAGCCCTTTTTTAGGACACGGGTTCAAAACCTCTCCCTAAAATTATATCCTACATGTTGTTATGTGTCTGATGCCTAACCTGGTTTGTAAATGGTAGCTGTATGTACAACACTGACAGTAATACTTACATTTGTGTGATGTGTGCCTGGAAAGCCACATGCTCTAATATCTCCATGCTCGTATTTACAAATGTGGAGGGCTTTTTAAGTGTTGAGGAAAATTTGAAAATTTTCCCTTAAGGACTTCTCCCACTCTATTCCAGAAGAAGTCTGAAAATTGGACTGGAAAAAGCTTCAGCCCAGCTTTTCAGCAAAAGCTGCATGGAGTGTTTTGTGTGAATGGCACAACACTTGAGGGCCTTGTGAGGCTAAGAGGGCAAAGCCAAAAATATAAGCAGCACCATCCTCTACAGGTGGGTAGAGGTAAGGTAGAAGGTAAGGCAGCTTAGAGAAGTAATGTTGCCTCTCAAACCTTTTTGAAAATACATTTTAGTTTATGTGGTGAGATCTGAGCTGGCTGTGGCTCAGTTTCTTCATGGCAAGAAAGCAAGGACTGGGTATAATTACTGACTGGAGGTATAAAGGCTTACCTTTCAGCTGTGCCAGCATGCAAAAGCTGTTAGCCATTGCCTGCCTCTTGTAAACACAGTCCATAATTATACCCATTTCTCATTCTCCAACCTCTGAGGGATGAACCTGCTGCCAGCTACCTGATTCTTGCATTACTTTTGCAACTGGAGCTTTTTGTGACAACCTGGAACGTGTGAGCTGTCATCTTAAAAAACCCACTGTGGAGATAGGATTAGTGTGGGATGCCATCTTTTGGGGCTATAAAGTGTGTTAATTTGTCCTGTGTTAGCCAACTGACAGCTTTGCTGGCTCAGTGACATCCCAGGGGTGAAGGTTATGCTACATGGATCTCTTTCGAAAAAGCATCCAACATTTTGCCTGTGTCCTGATTATGGATTTTCAGAATCCCATCCTCATGTTTTGGACAATTTTAAATATGTGGCAAAGGAGAAGGTAACTTTTTTTTCCCAGCTTTTTTTTTTTCTCTTGAGTGCAGGACTGCTTACAGATCATGGCCTCTTAAAGAGTGAAGCAGCTCTGGCAAAATGCCTCCACTGGTAAAATAAAAGCAGTATGGCAAGAGTGAGACACACAGCAGTGAAGAGCATAGCATAGGCATGGAGAGCTTCCCGTGCACCACTGTCCCCTGCTCTCCTGAGACCCTGTCCCAATCCATGCTGCTGAGACACCCTTCTGCCGGGCTTCATGCCTGGCCACGGTTCCCTCCACTGGAGAACTGCTCTTCCAGCTTTGCTGCCTGACTTTTCCGCTTTCTGGGAAGAGGGAAGGCTCTGGAGCCTCCCAAGCTGCTGGAGTGACATTGTTAATGCTATTCAGAGAGGCGACAATGGGGCATGAAGCTGGGAGAGGGCAGCGCATTTTGCCATTGAAACCAGGATGGTTGTAATGGGCAAGACATGCACATGGTCTGTGGTTTCATAAACCAATGGTCAGAAGCTGTTACTTAATGACATTTCCACTGACTCACTACAACAGACATTGCTGATCAACTGTACGTTTTCTCTTCTATTTCTTAGATATTAATTCCTTGCTACGTGCATTTTCTTCTTAGGTTTTTGCTTTATTCATGCAAGTGATTCCTCACATATGAATGCCACACAACACAGTAAAGGGTATGAAGTGGTTATATGTATTGTACTGGGATGGTATGATAACCCAACACAGTCTATGGGTTGGATCCATCCATCCAGCATCCTGCTGTTCACCAGTTGAAACAGAATAGCTATTTAGGCAGACACCACTGCTCCAACCACCTCATATTCAACCCGCTGTCAGCTAACACCCCCAGGTCCTTTTCCACCAGGCAGCTCTCCAGACACTGTTCCCCAGGCTTGTATCACTGCGTGGGGTTGTTGTGACCCAAGTGCAGGACCTGGCGCTTGGCCTCATTGATCTTAAAGGTCTTTTCCAACCTAAACAGTTCTATGATTCTATGATTCCCATGGGCTAAGATGTACCCACGTCCTTCTCTTTCTGAATCACTTCCAACAAAAGGTCTTTACCTTGTAGCAGAATGCTGTCATTAATCCCCCGTGTATGACTTCCCATTTTCAGCTATTGAATTTCATCCTGCTTTTATAATGTTTTGTTCTGAGAGTTCTTTCTGTATGGTATCCTGGTTCTCTCCTGTCTTGACAATGCCTTCTGGCTCTGTCATCTTCACAGCATACCTTGTTGCATCAACTTATGTCATCATCAGATTTCCTCCACACAGTCCTGATTTTTGTAAATGATCATTACTGAAAGTTTCAAACAAGAGTGGTGCCAAGATCCTTAAGGGATTCCAGCATTGTCATTCTCCTTGAAACCTTTCCCATTGCCATGTCTTCTAAAACCAGCTGCTTTTGCAACTTTACAGTAACTGTTAACTTTCATCATCTCCAGCTTCAATGCTTTCCTGCATGGATCTATACTGAGTGGTGATGATGTCTAGAATAGATTTTGGAAGGTATTTTTTTATTAGAAAATCTAATAATTTATCAAAATATGTGTCTGTCATAATTTGTCATTGGTAAACATTTATTACTTGTACAAAGCTGCGCTGTAGAGGAATGGTACCTTACCTTGGAGATCTGGACGAGTCACACCAAAACTGCAAATAACATGACTTTTCTTCTGCTTCCTCCATACTGCCATATTACAGGCACACACGAGATGACTTGACAGAAATAATACATGTGTATCCAGAAGATCCTCTCAGAACAGGATAAAGTGGTTTTCATTAATACAGCAGAAAATTTCCATGAATATTTGATCACATAAAAATAGGCTGTGTTTGCCTTCCTTTTATGTACCATCACTGCAAATATTCTAACAGACAAGTTTGTTAAATGGGAAGAATACATTCTAAACAAATTTGAGAATATTCACATGTAACACATTTTGGATACGTAAACATGTATTCTTGCCATGAGTCTGAATTCAGTCTTATATTAGCAATATGCCAGCGTGCAACATCCAAAATAATCTCTTTAGATTTATGTTCACTGGGATTTGAAAACAATATGGTGGCTTTTGTCCACTGAAAATTAACAACTTTTGTATTAAAAATACAGATTATACAACAGGGAAGCCAGTGTGAATGTGGCAAGTGCTGCTTGCCAAGAATTATTTATTTAGAGTCATGACTTTGCTCCAGTAGAGTTCTGGAAAAAGAATTAATATAAAAAATCAAAAACTGTTTACCTACAGCCTTGGGAAAAAATATGCTAACTATAATAAAATATTCTGTCCCCTGTAATTCTAAGTTAGGATTGATATGTTCAGAAGAGGAAAATTGTCTTGGAAGACAATTCAGAGTCTATCTATGTCTCCACAAGCCAACATTGTTTCCCCCTTTGTGAAAAAATGTGTCCAGAATATGCAAAGGAAATAAATCCTTTGTTTCAATTTCTATTGCTTGGTTTCTCAGAGGATATCTCTGATAAAGTCCTTCATAGGCACACTACAGCATAGTCTGCAACTGTCAACTCTGCTATCAGAATGTTTTTAATACAAGTAGTCATATTCTCTAGTCTAGAAGTACTGTTTAGTAACTTGAGCTATGGAGACTGCAACATATCATCATAAATGAATGTTTTGGTCTAGAAATAAAAATTCTTGGAATGCTATTTTGTGAAATCAAATGTGGTTCATCTTTCTGTAGGCCCTAGTCCTGTTTCTTCAGATTATGAAGAAAACAAATATAGATACTTACATAGATTTTGTTAAGACAATTGCATCAATTCTATGCTTACTTTTACTGTTTTCTGGTGTATCAAATTACTGATAATTACATTTATACTAGTAGGTTCTTCAAGTTGTCTGCTAAAAAGGAAAACAAAAATGCCTCTTCAAAATATCTGAAATAACTTGGTAAGTAATTGCTAAATAAAAACAGATACAGAGCTTGAAATTCTTTGTTGTCATTGTTCTGAAAATTTTTGTCCCTGCTCAGTGGGGCACTTAAAGCACTGGGGTAGAGGGAACATGCCTCCACAAAGGCTGAGTTCCCTCTTTTAATGGTTTTCTGTTTTGCCTGTACAGATTAATGGATTGATATTTTTATCAGTGTTAGTGTAACACTGTTAAGAAAGCAATAAAATTCATTTATGCCTGCTTTTCACCCCATTTTACAGTAAATGAATGCCCGTGGTGTAGTCTAAGTCCAATGTTGGCCACTGTTTGAAGTCTAGTTGATATTCCAGTGGCACAATCCCTTCAGAATCGTGGAGAGATGCCCAGCACACATGCTCTTTCTCAGGTGCTAGGAAGTATTTCTGCATTAATTTCTGGGTGGTTTCTTGCCTGACACATCCTGATGCCCCACTGGGAGATGCAGGAGTCCGTGCTGGCTGGATAGGCACTCTGCCCCTCTGCAGAAGGAAGAGAACAGGGTGGTTTTATGGTCACAGCATGTACACCTGAGTGCATGCTGATAACTGTGTTACTGTGAAGTGCACACAGCCACAAAAACACAGGTGTTAAAAGCAGATAAAGTCTTAAAGGTTGAATGCGGATATATTTTACCAATACTTCAGAAAGCAGAAAGTAGTTATAAAATTAAAGTAATTGAAAACCAGAAAAACTGTCTGAAAGCAAGCATGTAATGTCCTAATTCCACTTTGGAAATGCTGTCATCATACATTGCTTAACAAAATATTCACTTGTTTGGAAATCACATCTCTTAGGACTAGTTTTGTGCTTCAAATATTGATCCACAGTCTCACAGGTCTGGAGAGGTATGTGTGACTGTGTCAGTGTTTTGTTCCTAAGCATATGTCACGCGTGTGATGCTCCATGTGCTTACAGCTTTGCCATGGGGATGCTCAGTGTGTTGGGGCACCCGTGGTCCTCGCTGCAGCCGGCAGGGCCAGTTTCCCCACGAACAGTGCAGGTGCCTCTGAAGCATCCAGCTCCCTTCCCCAGCTTCCACTGCCTCCAGCTCCAATTGCGGGAAATATGACCTGGCAATTTTTCTAATATTGAAACTTTCCCTTTGTGAGACCTCTTTCAGGGATAGGTTTATTTAAAGCTAACCTGTCCTCACCATCAAATCTCCCTTATGCATCAGGGACTAAATTCTGTCTTCATGTCACTTGGCTTTCTGCAGTGCCTTTCTCTGGTGGCAGAGGGTCTTCCAGCTCCCCAGGGCACTGAGGCTTGCTGTGCTTGATGGAGGCAGGTTTTCCACTTCTGTGCTCCACCCCACTGACAATTTTCCCTCCCCCCTCACCATTCTCTCAGTGCTACTCACCCTGCCATAGCATGCATCTAGTTGGGGATTTCTCTCCAGGGCTGCTTTTTTCTCCTGTCTGTCAGCTCTTCTCCTGACTCAGCCTGTGATAATGCATTTCTTTCTGAACTTCTCAGGGAAAATCAACCGGCTTGTGCCCCACTGCCTCTGTGGGCGCTTCCCCGCTGCATGGCACCTGACACTGACCTTCACCTTGTGCAGCCTCCTCTTTTTGTGCTTGCAGGCCTCACTCCTTCCCGCCCTCCTCACCTTACCTTGCTGAACCCCATCCCAAATTTTTCGAAGGCTGGAGGTGGGTGGCCACCTGCCCCAGCTGGGATGCACCCTTCAGAGATGCCAGGTGGCCCCTACACAGACAGGCCAGCCCCTGCTGCCGCCTCCTGCTCCTCAGGCTCTCCTTCCAGTCAATCCAGCCTGGGAAGTGCTGAGGCATTCCCGGGGCATGAGGCTTCCTGGCAGCTACTGGTGCTGAGGCTGGCGAGGGGGAGGCTGCCACAGGCAAGAGCGCTTCTGGGGCAGAGAGGGGATATTCCCATAGGAGGAAGGCACCTCTCTTACCTGTTGTACCATCCCCCTAGGACAGGAGGATCTTAAAGTGCCAAGATGTTACAGCACCTTTGAGATAGGATATTTAATTTTCATTCTTTGCTTGAGCTCAGCTTGGAGGCGTTTTCTGTGATAACAGGGTGATTATCTTAACAATTCTGGTTACAATGTTCCTTTCTGCTCTATTTTTCCTGCCGTTGAATGACAGTCCTGAGCAAAATGGATTTCCTTTGTCCTGCTAGTAGTGACTACATGTTCTTACATTTTATTTACACCAGTTTTACACCACAACTTGATTTTGATGGGTTATTGCTATTTTAAATCAATTTAAGGTAGAGAAGAGCTGGGCTGCTTTCTCTTCCCCCACCAAATCTCCAAATGATTATCAGTACTAGTAAAATATCCCCTTGTACTGATGTAATTTATTGGTATTGCAATCGATTTTAAAGAACATTTTAAATAACAATGTAGCTCTGTTTGTCCAGATGGCCTGCAAAGATAAATTACTATGTTCTTGCACATCCATTAAAAATGTACCCTTCAGTCAAACTAAAGGCAGTTGGGAATAACCCACGTATTAAGTCTAGGCTCTTTTGGTTACTCTGATATCCAGTCTGCCTCAGCCATTCACCTCCCGCTTTCCTGAGACCACATTTTTTCCTGGGAGCTGACAATGATGGCACAACAGAGTGCTCCTGAAACTTGGAGCTATTTAATGAATTGGTTGTTCCATAACAATGTAACACCATAGATGTATATGAATTATCAAAGCTAATTTCCTGGGTTTATATTTTCTGTACCCACGCTTTCTTTCTTGTGTCTTGTTATGTATGCCTGGCTTACGGATTTTCAGGGAAGAAGAATGTCATTGTAATTCTATGTAACGAATATTACGCATGTTCGCCACTTATCCAGTTTGTGTCAAGATTCAAGTATTCTCCGTCTGTATTTTTAAGGTTTTTCTGCACATTTCAGGAGGATAGTTTCTTAAGGTAGTTTATAACTTATTCACTAATTTTCTTTTTAGTTCATTGTACTGAAGTGATTTACGGTTTGCCTTTGAAAGCGTATCTTGTCAGTGCCAGCTGCATTATATAGACATATTCTATGCAACGATGAACTGAGCTGGTAGTGTTCATATGATAATAATGTGCTGCTCCATAGAGTTAAATATTCCTTCCTGCACTAGTTCCCTCAGTCAATATTTAAAGAACCATTAATTCAAGCATTGGAAATGAAAGCCAGCTGGCATAGCAAACTTGACCCAGGGTTGTGCCAGGTTAGGCAACATTTGTCCTACATAGCAAAGCAAAGTAGTATGCATCCCAGAACACGCTTGTACAAAACAATATAGAAGAAAGAGAAGCACGTCAGCCAAGCTTGGAGTTGTTCTGTATGCACGTGGACAGCTAGCCTTGGAGCAAACTTCACTGCAAAGAACTCAGCTGACAGTTCTTCTTTGTCCTAGTAATGGTTGGAGGCCACCATAGCAAAAAAGACACCTGTACCAGGTCCAGTCAAAGAACTTCCTTTTGAAAATCTTAGCTCCTATCAGCTCCAGCATATGAGGGAGCGGGAAGTCTTCTTTGGTTTGTGCACTTCACAATGCACAGCATTTTAAATAATTCAGTAAAAAAGAGAGAAATAAAGAATACACAGTTTTAAAAGGAACTTGAGGAGATAGCTATAGTTGGGTAAACATACCATCTAAGGAAATGGATGTTTAACTTCCTGAATGCATCAAAATACCCCTGACTTCAGCTAACAGCTACATTAAAAGCCAATTCTATACATTAAGCAATGCAGCTGTATAAATTTAAGAGCTTTGTATTCAGTTTAGAACAACTAATACCTTTACTCATTTTTCAGACTATTTTTTGCACAGTGACAGGAGTTTCTCTATTCCTGTGTTCTGTATTTGCTGCACATAAATATAGAACAATTGCATGTAGGAGGCATGCTCATACTTACTTTGTAGAGAGGACCAAAGCAACTGCATATAACATTTTAGTCCCTGTCATGTTTTTTAGATATTTAATTTCCAAATACAGTAATTCAGGTTTTCTGAGGACTGATCATTTTCCTATATTGATAATATAGACCTTTATACCTTGTATTTAGTAGCTTTTATAATATTATCATCCTGTAAGGCCCTAGTGGTTTTCATTCATTTGACAGATACAGATCTCTTTAAAATAGACTATTCCATTGAAGGAGGCTGAAGTAAAGCAACAAATTATCCCCTTTTATGTAATAATAAGTGAAAACTCTGGTAGCCACCATTTTTGCTCAATGGCCGAGCATTGAGCAAAATGTCAGGCTCCACAAGCACTGCTGCTCCTGCCTGAATGTGCGTATTTGGGAGAACAGGAGGGTGTGAGCAATTGGATGAGCTAAGTATGCTAGTCCTGAACTCTTGGCTACACTCAGGGAGCACGTTATATTAAAAGAAGATAGGAGAGTGTTTGAAAATGAAGAGGACATAAGCCAGCAATCAATATCTACCTGAAATATAAACCAACCGTTAGCTCAGACAGAATCAAGGTTCTTGGCTACTCTAATACATGTAACTGGTCTTGAAATACGTAAAAGGCTGCTGTAAAAAACAACAGAACAGTCTGTCTTCCCTGTCTGGGACAGTGCAGCGCTCCAATGACTCACTTTGGGAAGCTGTGGTGTCTTCATCGCTGGAGGTTTTAAAGAAAAGGTTGGACAAACAGCAGTGAGGAATAGTCTGCATGTAATTGGGACAGAGGGAGGGGAAGAATAGCAGCGTGACCTGTGAGCATGTTTCCACTGCTGTTTTTCTCTGATAATGTGATATTATCACTGTGCTCCTACTCCTTTGTCCTTCTCTTGCTACACTCCCAGATGTGCCTTGCCTTTATGCAAGGTCTGTGCAGCAAGGATGTTTAAGCTGAGTGGGACATTTGCACTTTACAGCAATAATGGTCATAAAATTTGGGCAGGTGTCTTCTGAACACCAAAACCCTCTTGAAATGTCAGTGACCTGTTTTAAATCATTTCTGGAGTATACTGCATATATTTCATGACTTGTTCCTAGGTAGAGTAATTCTGCCTCGAGTCAGCCTGCAGGGAAATCTTGAAGGACACGGTCATTCTCAGTCTGTCCTAGTCTTGTCATCTGGATCTGTTTTTTTGGAGGAAAACAAATGCAGGTCCTGTGCCACCAACACAGTATAGAGGTGTATGTGCATGTGTGTTTGAAATTCCTACCCAATGTGCAGTGAAATGTTGGAGATCACATAGCAGCTGCCATGCCTAACTGACACAGAAGTAAGATACCATTTTCCTCTCGCACACAGATCCTTCATTTCTGATTTGCTATATACTGTCAGCAGTATAGGACCCATAGCAGTGTCATACCTATCATGAGTTACAGAATGGGTCCACAATGTTCTTCAGCCTCACTGAGTAACCCTGTTTATTGGAATCAGTGAGACTATTCAAATGCTTATAGTTAGGTGTATGCCTAAGTGTTTTGCTGGAGGTAGGCATGGGTAAAAATAATTTTCCAATATTTTGCACTTGACAACAACTTGCATAAGCATCAGTTTACTTAATAAAATTTAAGTGTGGAGCAAAGCAGCTTTGGTAGCATGTAGCACAGCAGTACTTATGTTGCAATTCCGCTGTTGCAACAGGTGTTCTAGTTTGTTAAAACCAAGGGATCAATAACTAAATTTACAGAAAAGCCAGCTGCTTAGTGGTTAAGGGTTGTTTTAATGTGTCAAGTATTACTGCTTTGGCCAAAACTGATCCTCTGAAACAACATCTTCCAAAGCATACTACTAGCAGCCTTTTTCTGCAGTCTCAAACTAAAAGATAAAATAAATCTGCAAAGAGTATTCTGAAACATTGATCTAACTTAAACATCTCTTACTCCCAAAGAATAGTAAACCACTAAGCCCTGTAGAATCAAATATTTTCCTATTAGCTATTCCAGTGCAAGTTATTCAGTCAACACATGCATGGAAAATCAACAATTGTCCAGGATGTTCACTATTCCATTTTTAACTCCTCTATAATTTAAAAAGCGTGACATACACAACACATGTACAACTTCTTTGAAAGTGGTTATGGACCTTGCTGAGAACAGGCTGGTGTTGTAATTTGTACCATAGTGCTAATCCAAAGCCCAGAATAGATTAATTATAATGGGTTCGAAGTTCTTCAGGTGGAGTGAAGGAATTGTTGGGACTGTGTTTATGTGAGTATGTGCAGGTGTATTATGCCTGTATTTAAAGAAAAGCACACTGTGGGTTACCTTATTTTGGCAATTTAAAATAAATGAATATTTTTGTGAAATTATATGGCAACAGCAAGAGGAACACTTGGTAAGAGTCATCCAGCAATTGCATTTAGGAAAGAAATAAGATGCAATACACATCAGAGAAAAAATCCTTGACATTTTGGTAAATAGAACTATAGCTGTGTTTGATTGCATAGGTAGTCGATTCCCAGTCCTTGTCTCAAAGGGGACTTGTACCCTGCTGCCATGTGGCTCCACCAGGGATGCAGTGTGGCAGCAAACCCCGTTCCCTGCTGCTGTTGCCCTCCTGAACAGCCTGAGCTCACCAGCCTCTTGGGCTGCCTGGTGCTTCTGCGGAGATCCAACAGCCTTTCCAGGGGGCTATACTGCAGAATGTGAACCTCACCATGTGCCCAAGGGCTACCAAAGGAGGAAAGACTTCCCCTTTCCTCAGCTGTCCTCACCTGCTTTGGTGACTGCTAGACTATCAGAGTCAGGTGCAGTGCCCATTAACAGCAATGGGAAGACTTTGCTCGACTTTGGTTCTAGGATCTAGGAAGCAGCTGGAGTTGAATGAAATCAAAAAGTGAGGAAGGAGTGGAATTAGTGAAAAATGAATAAATTTTAAAATTTCCTCCAATAAAAGCTAATAAAAGCCCCTAAAGTCTAGCAAATATCAGTTTTGTACTTTAATGTAGGGCACAGTTGCACTGCTACTGAGGTAAGCAGTGTGAAGAGAAAACTAAAATGTGACCCATGTGTGCAGTAGAGTTCAGATTCTAAAAAGTTTATATTTTTGCCTGACAAATTCCTTCATAGGTATTTAAAGGATTCTTTTCTAAGTATTAAGAACAAAGCTGTAGCTTTGGTTTAAGGAAAAAAAAAGTTTATAGAAAAGGAAAATTCTGGCTGAAATACCTTCCTGTGATTCCCATGTGAAGTTCAGCTGTGTCATACTGTTGGATTGCAGTTACATAAAGTTGTCTCACCAGTAAAATCATAGAATCGTATAATGATATAACACCTTTTCTTGCTCCAGTCTCCATGACATTCTGCACTCAATAGCGCAGTCACCATCTTGATGTGTCATTGAATTCAATAAGTGTGTGGTCAGAAACTTATTTTTTTGATTACCAAAAAAGAATAGATCTGTCTTATTTGAAAAAGTAGATTTTTTTCCCATAGGTAATGTGCTACAGACACATCTATATGATTTATTCATTTCACCTACAAGGAAGATGAACTACCTGCAGTTGGGCCGTATTTCGCCAAATGTTAGATTATGAGAGATGTTTTTACAGGAGCAATAAAGATTGAATGCCAATTCTACAATAAGAAAATGTTCTGATGTTTAAATTTCCAGCACCAGGCTCAGGTGTATGTGCAAGCTGGAGCCTTCTAAATACATTTGCATTCTTGACAGTCAGTTTCTAAGTTCAAGGTTATTCTCTTCCATTTCAGTGTCTGACGTCAAACACGTAAACTAAACCCAGGTACAGTGCCTTGAACTCTTTTCCCTTTTGTTAGATGAGTGTGATATTGCCGGAAGCTGTAATGGAAGAAAAAGCACCCTAAACTTGTGAGACATCAAGCCAAAGCAAAGAAGAACAAGACTGACTGTTAGAGGAGACCTTGGGCAGTTTAAGTGGTCTGTGGAGGCCATTCAGTACCAGACACTCTCCACTTCCTCCAAATATATAATAAAAGGAAAATAAAAAAGCTGCTTCAGCTCTCCTACTTCATGTTTCCTACCTTAACTATTCCACCCTTGGAGCCTCTTCCAGCTCCTGGGGCAGTGCAGCTTTGCACCTCCTGCTCAGACCAGCTGTGCTTGAGAGCAGCATTGCATGGGTGCTCTGTGCTGGAGTCACCTGGGGACCCACAATTTCATGTATTTCACCCTTTTCTTCACTACCATCCATGACCAACATTGTCTTTTTCCAATATTCAGGTGTTGTCAGGGTCCTTTTAATACAGCTGTGAAACTAGTTTAATATACTGGAGCCAGGGTGAAGAACGTCAAGTTCTTTGTAGCAACGGGTTTAGCTGCAAAGAGGTTCCAGAGTTTCTATCCCCTGGCTATGCTGCTCCAGCAGGCAAGACTGCTCCTTTTCCTGCTACTGAGTGCTGGCTCTGTGATGAGGATGGCCTCCTCACATGCAGCATTCCTTCCTTGCTATCTGCTCTAATCGCTGAGGGTCTGAGCAATAATTAGCCCAAAAGGCCTTTTGTCTTCTCTGTGTGCTGAGTTACCCATGGCCCCTTTAAAACTTTCTGCTGCAGTTTTTTATCCATTGAATATGTTCCTCTGATATAATTTTGGAGTGCTAAGTGGAGAAGACTCTTACTTAGCCTACATGAGAAGGAAGCTGTGACCAGCCACAGAAGATGTCATGCAACACTTTTTAGAGTGGAATTTTCCTTTCCCTCTGGTGGTTGGAAACTGAAAAGACTACTGTGGCAAAGAGCTGAGTGCCATCTCTGCAGGGTGGCAGGGCCAAGAGGCATGCTCTGGCAGGGAAACCAGTCCTAGTGGAGAGGTGTTGACCTAAATTCCTGATAGACACTCCTGCACAATGGAATCCTCTTCCTTGGGTATATGGTGGGCAAAACCAACCTTACTCAAAGACAAGCGCTGGGCTCTAAGTCAAAAGACAAATTGAGAAGCTGAAAGCTAGGCATGGGCATGTGAGATGACTCATTGTGAAAGAGTGTACCCTTTATCCAGAAGACTCGGTCCCTGCAGTGCTGGAAGACCCAGGATGAGGTTAATCCAGATATCTGTGGAGCAGCAGTCATGATGGTGATGATATGCTGGTGACATCTGCCAGTTCAGAGGTGCCCAGCTGACATGTGTCACTCACACTCTGCTATGTCAGAGCTTGTGTGCCTTTTCCTCCTGCCCTCATGCTGGCTTCCGTCCAAAACTATCCTTGTTTCTCCATACACTTCTTCCTGTATAAAATGACTTATGTTTTTCTCTTCTGGTTTAGACGAGGCAAGCCTAAGCATCAGAGAGAATCAGCAGGCTTGGCTAACTGCCTGTGAAAAGCTGTTGTAACTCATGCCGTGGTCATGGAGGAAATTTCTGGACATGTCTGTGAACTTTATCCATTCATTTATGGATTTTATGACTGGCTGTTTGTCAGGAATGGTGAGACTGTGTACTTAGAAACACCAGTCCCCTGTAAGGGAATGTGGCACCCCATCTTGCGTTTCTGCCCGAGGCAATACCAGCTCTAACCAGGGCTTACCGGCATCAGCAGTCCTGGCAGATGAGAAACATCTGCAGTGCAGAAATGCGTATCCTGGGGTACAGCTGTGTCATCATGAAGCTGGAATGTACAGTACATGCTTTCCACAGGCATAGCTCTGAGCACAGAAATGTGTATACCGTCAATGGCACCTGCCCTCTATGGATCGGTTCAGCTGTTGTGATAGCTGATGAGCTAAATATAAGATTTGCACCTGCTTGAATCTATTTAATACCTACCAAGGGGAGTTTACAGGGGCAAAAATTCCCCCAGCTTTGAGATCTACACATACACAATTGAAATATTTTTTCCTCCTTTATGTTTATACTTAGCTGGATCTGAAGTCACACTCTTTTAAAAGTAAAAATCCTGGTGTATTATGTATGGTTTCCTTTATTACAATATATAATATGACTGAAAATAAAGCTGCAAATTTTACACAATACTATTAGTAATATTTCCCTTAGAATTTCTTGCCTTATTGTCAGATATGTTGCCATAATTACGTTTTCCAAGACAACCAAAATTTCAAGGGTGCAGGTTCGGTCTTGTTGAAAGTTAAGGAATCTAATACAGCAATTTGCACTGGATTTAATTCCTTCATTATTTCCTAAGAGCACAAAAAGTGTTATGACCACATCTTTGGAAAGATATTCAAAGCATTCAGAAGCATATGCTAAATGTGGTTTGTTAATCATTCAGGGAATTGAGATATCGCATATAAGAAACATGCTTTTATCTTGAATCTGTGCCAAAAAGCCTTCTTTAAATTTTTTTCCTGCTCTGCCAAAGCATAGCAAACCATCCCACCGCAGACATTTCAGGGGTATTTGAGTACTGGCAGCAAAAACAGAGGACTTGAGGAAACCTTAAAGGCACAGGACCAATACTATTTTATAAATTACAATCTTCTTAGTCAAATATATGATTATGTGTGAAGCTTCTGCTTGTCAGTTAGATATACCTGGACATTAGTAATGCAATAAGGTCATCTTTTGTACTAAAATTAAACTGAAAGTCACGTTGCCACGTTTTCATGCATCCCTCTGTATGGTGTTATCGGAAGTGAGATTCCCCACCATGTGTCTGAGACTGAGTTAATTCAGGTCAGCTGATATATTCCAGGAGTCTTTTCATGCAGAGATAAACTTTAAATTATTACCTATCTTTAAGTTTCATGAGACTTAAAGTTCGAAAAATGAGAAACTGAAACTACCCTATTTGACATATCAAGCAAGAAGAACTCTAAGTCACTCATAAATTGAATTTTCAGGGAGGGAGCATTTACATCCAAAAACTAAAAGAGGGAAGGAAACAGAGAGGCAGACATATCTGCCCAATGTTTTATGAAAACAAATGTTTGCAACCAGCTAAACCCTGCCCTGGGGTTATAGTAAACAAGCAATGATAAGGATGGTGCCATGCTGACTAGCTAGTGTACCGGAGCAGGTATTGTATATCAACAGACTGGCAGTGTCAAAGCCAAGTTATAGCAGCAGGAATTTAGCACTTCGCAAACTTGTGACCCCAAAAAAGGCCATGGTGTGTGTCAGGAGTGTGTTACAATGGATTCTGAGCAAGAAGGAGGAGGAGGTGGCAGCCTCCCTTGTGCGTCAGGACCATTCTCTGCTTGGTGTGAGAGATACTATTTGTGCTGTGACGAGATTTAACTGGTTCATAGGCCTTTTCTATTTTAAGCTGAGTAAGCAGATGTCTTGTCTTTCACCTGGTTTATAGAGACTTAAGATGAACTCTTATTTAAGCGCTTATCAAATCTCACACACATGTTTATCTATTACAGATGACCCCCTTTGGTTTGCTGTAAGTAAAAGTCTGCGTTGTTTTCTGGCTTGTAGAAACTGATTGCCCTCCCAGCATAATTGCTTTGCACTCTGTAGAGCGATTAACTCCTTAACACAAGTTATATGATGAGTCATAGTAATATTCCCATTAATGTGTAGTGGACTTACTGTTGAACCTGGCATGAGTGCAGCTGAGATGTTAGTCGAATTAATGAATATATGGCTCTGCACAATACACTCTGGATTTCTGAAAGGGAGGCTTTGGTAGGACATTTCAAGTTGCCTGCTCTGATGTTTAGGTTCTTTGAATTACTTAGATGTGTTACAATTGGACTTGAAAGAGAAAGTTTACGTATGTTTGATGACTGGTGAGTACTTGCCAATAATATATAGTATATCAGGGCCCAGTGTGATGTTTCCAAAAGACTGTTTTCAGTGATGTATTACTAATGCTTTTGTAGCCATCATAGAGAAATGATTTAAGACAGGCAAGTGTGAATGGCCGAAGAGCTGTATGCTAGCTATTATCAGTTACGCTAAAGCCAAACTTGTCTTATTCTTACAAACCCTTTTTGTTTTTTTAAATCTTATTTGCAGTCACAATTTTCATGCATTTGATTTTACTAATATTACACAGGATCTAAAAATAGGTTAAATAATTTAAATAATGCTAATGCTGATGATTAAATAAGGCACTGACAAGTTTCTCAGTTCAGTCCTTTTCATGCATTTTGCTGTTTGAGACGATATGAAAATACTGTGTTGACCGTGTTGGTCTTCAACAGTTAAAGACAATGGTCATTAAAGTTGTTAGCTGTCAACTAGAATTCAGCACTTGGTGCCAGATAAATACTGGTTTTCCTTTCCATTGCCTTTTTTGCTCCCTCTCTGTCCTGGAGCATGGTGTTCCCACTTACCACTCTCAATTTTCTCTTTCACAGTCTTCAGAATTGTACTGCATGTACCAAACATTACAGATATGGAAAACCAAAGCATTAATCAGTCACATTAATCCGTGCAATTTCATGCATCTATTATATGAGAAGGTAAACAGGTCCCAGGACACAACTGAGAACTCTTCCACAAGAACTGTGCTGAAAATGCAAAGCAAGAAAAACATGGCTTAGCATTAAACAGTTGTGCCTCTAGACTGTTGACTGCAGTATAACCTCTTGTTTGGTTCTGCTGTGTGTCTGGGCCAGAAAGTGAGGGAACACACTCAGTACTCTTCTTGTGAAAGAGAATCTCAGTTCCTGGTAGGGGAGGAGGCACAACGCTCTCCGTTCAGTCTTCTGTGGCATTTCTGAAAACTGCCTACAAGCACAGCCTATTCCCTCAGGGAAAACACTACCAGTCCTAGCAGGGGTCCCCTTTGCAGCCTGCAAAAAGACCAAACAACCAGAGAATGAACTTCATTCTACCTTAAAGCTAAGCATCCAGGAGAGAAGGACAGAGAAGAGCATGACTGAAATAACTGATGTCTAAAAAAGCCCACTGCAAATTTACTACCGAGAAAATGTCAGGATTCAGGATTTCCTGGAGTCTTCAGCCAAGCACTGCTCTGGTTCAGTAGAAACAGTGGTCTAAACTGTGCAGCTTGATTACTGTATTGCTATGGTGCATGGCATTATACTGTAGAAGAAATATAGTCATAGAATGGAGGAAAGGAGAAGAAGATGGAAAAAACATATAAAGCCCCTAGGAGACTTAAATCAGATAAGGACTCTCACTTCAGTCAACAAAAATCCTTGGCTAGAAAGTAGGTAAGTGGCAGAGAGCAGTGAAGTAAAAAGGAATTACTTCCAGTGAAATTTAACCAAATAAAATCAGTCCTGCATTTTTCCTTTTTGTCTATAAAAGACAACTTTTCATTTGTTTTGGAAGGTTTTGAATTCATAATGCATTTTTGCTTAATGCTGCTGAGATTGGAATTCTTTTGCCCCAAAATGCGGAGTGTGTGGTCAGGGCAACATTAATGCAGCCTTGTCAAAAAGAGGCTTATTGAATTTCCACTTTATTGCTTCTCTTGGGATGTGGAGCTTGACTGACCAAAACCTTCACCTCATGTGACCTCGATAAGATGTGGATATTTCTTGTATTGTCACCCGTTTAGAAAAAAAAAATTTTTGTAAAAGCAGTCCAAAGTCCATATTTGCCTTCTGTAGCTGCTCTGAGTATTTTGCTTTTCCCTGTCAATAGTGTTAACGTTCTTTAACCTTATAACATCTCAGAGGTGACTCTTAATTCATATGGATGAGGTCTTTTTTTGGTTAGCAAAGTAAATTTGGCTCAAAATAGGAACACAGAACTATTACCATGAAAAAAAAAACAAACAGCTTCATATAAAATCCAGTTGTAAAAAAGGTTTTCTAACCAAAGGAAGGCTATGCTTGCAGGTCTGTAACTGCAAAAGTAAACTTGGTCTGTGTCTGAAAAAAAAATAATTAACAATTAAGCCAATTTCTGTATATAAACAAAAATAACAAGACTGCTTTGAAGAAATTGATCCTTAGCAGGAGTTACGGGCATCCCCTATTTTTGAACAGTCTAACACTGTAAAATCATGATTTGCTATTAGTTTTCCATAAACCTTCCACTGATTGTCTTGCAAGTTTTGCATATTTAATATTTTTATATTAAATATTATANAGTATTCTTTCAAGCTGAAGGCTAGACTTCCAGAGTTTTTTTTCTGAAAAGCAGTAGAACAAATAATAGTGTGGGAATACCTACAACGTAACAAAGCCATAAATAATAGACAGAATGAAATTTTCAAAATTATGACTTGTAACTGGGTTTGTGCACTTGTGTGAACTGATAGCTGTGACAGACTTTAAGTACAGGTTTTGACACTGTCTCATATAATAACCCAAAGGCAAGCTAGAGAGTTGCAATCTGCACAGAACTCCAGTTAAGTGCAGAAGTACTTGAGCAATCATAACCAAAACAGAGGTATGGGGGAGAGAAAATAATTGCTAAATTAATGGATCAGGTGGGATTTCAGAGATCTGTGTTGGCTCTGCTACTGTTAAGATTTTCATGTATGATTTTAATGATGGAATGAGGCATTTATCCAGTATGTTTTCTGTGATTGCAATTTGGGAGGTCGTGACAAATGTACTCTCTAGTTTTGTATACTGAATTTCAAAAAATATATGGACTAATACAGGAATCTAACGAAGAGAATCATGAATCATCCAAAAATACGAAAACCAGAAAATGGATGATACATTCGATTAGTTTAGTCTGGAGAGGAGACTGCTATTAAACTTCAAAAGTGCAAGGGATATTTAGGTTAGAAGAAAAACTTAAGTTTTTAACTTAAGTTAAAAACCTTAAGTGGAAGGTTAAAATATGAAGGTTATGAAACCTGTATCATTGTGTTTCTTTAAAGAAAATGTCAGATAAACACCAATCGGGAATAAAATTAGTATAGCTGGTGCTGCTGTGAGCAGAAGACTTCTGATGCTCTCTTTTTAATGATGGTTTGAAAACAATCGTGTTTTTTTTTAAACATTTTGATGAAGAGTGACCTTAGGGAAGAAAACATTTATTTTTTGCACATTGTAGACATATTTGCATTTTTATTTGCAATAACTGGGACTTGACTCCAGAAAAATTCATAGATTCATAAATAGTATGAGTAATTGGTGAAGGACTTGTACAAAAATGTGATTTCCATTGCAGCTGATGGTCTGTCCTATAGCATCAGGGCCAGAAAGCTGTTGCACTCCCATCTCAGGTACTGCCACCTGAATTTTTATGACCCTTTCTGAAAACTGCAGTTAAGCCGTAGGACCTAACTAGGCATGAATCCTACTGGGCTGACAGCATGCCTTGTGTGTTTGTGTAAGACAAAGGATGCAGGCAGGATTCCACAGCCAGCTAGAAAAGATTACAGAACACATGAGCTCCTGCCTGTGTCACTTCTTCCAGGACCACATGCACTCTGCATGTATGTGAATGAAACTGTCCTTACCTGTTTTATATTTAGTTTTCAAAGTTCATGCTTTGGGGGTCAAGATGGAACAGGAATTATTAGAAAGCATTGCTTCCATTGTCCTTTTCACAAAATAAACTATAAAATTCAGAGAAAACTGGACAGCAACTTTTATATTTCTCACTTTTTCGTTTCACAGTCCTTGCAACATCGTGGCTTAAATGGGTTGGAAAGCGATGGAATGGCAAGATGGCAACACTCAGTCAAAATTGAAGAGCAGAGAATTTACGGCACGCATTTGACCATATGGTTCAGATGGTAGGCTCTGAGCAAATCTTGACCTCGCAGGAGTAATTTACAATTCTCTCCTTAATGAGGCCAAGAATTTATCCCTCTTAAGTGCAACTGCTTAAATATTTTATACAGGCATTTCAGGTGAGGGCACAAACTCTGTGTCACCTTCCAGCAACTGAATCACTTCTTCTTACTGCATATGTTATAAATGTAATTTTTTTAAAATAAAGAGAAGCTCTTTTAGTGCCCAAGGTGATAGTATCAACAATAGGCATGGTCCCTGGCTGAAATAAACTATTACTGCTATTCAAAGGATCAGCATCATTTTACTCTGCCTGGCTGAAAATGCTGTGTGGGTGCAAAAGGAATTGCCTGTGCCAAAATTTCAGCTTAAGTGGTCTTAGCTGATTCATAAGGCTCCCTTCAGAAGGTGACAGTAACAGTTACTGATTAATCTCTTTTACTTTCTCTTTGTACATATCTATATATGTCTATAAAAATCTATAGATGCATCAGCCTGTGCGCAGTACCTGTCAACAGCATGACTGCTACTGACTGCAGAGTTCTGAAGTCTCTGCCTACACATCGTTTCATGGAAATTGTGTTAGAATGATGTTCTAAAAATCACCTTATTCTGATTTTAAACTTACTATGATTAGTGAGAAAAATAATATGGTTAAGAAAAAACCAACACCATTATTCACCATCTTTAAAATGCGTTTATTTTACACTCTTCAAATGAGCAGCAAAGTGTAACTCTATAAAAATATGCTAATGGTCAGCAAGCTTCTTGATTTTTAGAGACATCTACATTTCAATTACGGACTTGTGAAAGATCACATTAAAGCTCTTTGTTGTCCATGATGGCCAGCATATTTTGACCTGATTCACTTTCTATCTTTTAAGAAGATTATTCTCTAGTCACAAGTAAAATAAACCTACGGTTTTTTAAAGTTTCAGTTTTAATGTCCGTGAGTGTGGCTGACACAGCAGATCACTACATTTGATTTTAAATGCTCAAAACTAAACACGGGAAGTAAGGGTACTACATAAATAATGACATATTATTTCTACTGAGTATTAAACAAGGTGTTAACATAGAACATTTTCAAATGCTTAAATAACATTTAGAATGCAATATTTGGATAACATGAGTAGCTGAAAAGCATAAAGAGAACGTGATCCTAACTTCACCTTTTCTCCTGTGCTTGTTTTTCTTGGAGGCTAAAATGCACAGAAAACATGTGCGCAGCATTTGCACAGAGGATGGCACTGACTGCTCGATGACACATGCAGAAGAGGACCATTGTCTGAGTGGCACTATCTACACTTGGCCCAGGATGCTCACCCAGGGGATAAACAAAGTGTCTTCGAGGCAGAGAAGCTGGCTTCCAGGCCTGGGCAGATATGACGCAGTGCTGTGAAACACCCTTAACAAAGCAGTCCCTCTCTTTTGCTACCCAAATCTCTGCCACCCTTTATTCTGTCCCAGATGTCCTTTCACAGCTGCCCAGTCCCACCTGATTCATGTTTGTAATACTCTCAATAAAAAAATTAGTAATTAAAATGAAGCCCCCTTTGCCCATATTACTCCCAGCCTTTATACTGTTCCATCTGCCCATTCCCGGTCCCCTTCTTGTTTTTAAAAGACTCATTAGCATGTGATCTTGTGTCTGCCAGGATTCCCCAGTGCCATCTGCTCCCTTCCTAGATGATCAGTCGCACCCAGATCACTGTTTACCATACACAAAAATCCAACACATTTTCTAAGCATTGGTTTTGGAGGATATTTTTGAATTCTCTACCAAAGCAAACTCCTATCAGCCTCTTCCCACATTGTCAAGGCCATAGAAACAACACTGGCCTTTAAATGGTCTGAGTATTCCCAGACCCGTCCAGCCTTTTTGGCAACAGCATATTGATATCCCTCTGGCTATACAACCACATGCTGTGCTATCACTTATTTAAAGCAGTTAGCTTCTCTTGCAATTACCAAAGACTAAAGTAACACCTTCTCAAACTGAACATCCTCTTTGTGGAAAAAATTTTTATCTGTCTTAATTCTTCAAACACAAAAATACTAAGTTCATGCTATATGGCTTGGAAGAGATTTCCAAACATACTTTTTTCTTACATTTTCTCTATTGGTTCTACCAGTATTTTTCCTGCATGTTACGTTTGTAGGGTGGAGCAGTAAGCAGTGTAATTCTGAAAAATTCATTTGGGAAAATAGCAATAGTGTATCACTTCTGTTTATCAGCGAAAATATGTTGTAGGAACAACTGCCCCAGCCTCATTCCTGACATTTGATCTGGGAACCCAAGTGGGTGACCTGCAATACTCTTGCTGCTCTGCACTACAGGCCCTTTCCCTTGAGTGAAATCGGACCTGCTGTAATTTTCCATGCCCACCTGCCTTCTCAAGAATGATCTGGGTCCTCTCTTCAGTAACTTGGGCTTCAAAAGATGCCTGGACATAATATTGAGATCCAGGAGATTCATGCCCCAACATCTTCCCAGAGCAGCAGTGGGTGAATGCCCTCCTGTGGAGCCCACCATGAGCTCTCTGCTCCATACAGGGCTGCACTAGCCCTGCTTTAGATAGCAATTGGATCAGAATGGGAAAAATCCAGGAGCACCGTAAACCTGTTTCTCTAGGTTTACGCAACCGTACACTTAAAACAGGGCAGTGACTTTTAGTACTGAGCACCACAGAGTTTGCCCCTTTTAAGATCCAACTCTGCAATACTGGAAGAAAGTTTTGCTCCAAAGCATGTAAAATGGGCTACTGAATTTGAGACCAATGAGTACAAGCATCTAAAAAGACTTAAAAAAACCCCCTAACCAAGTAAGTTTTACTTATGTTTTTGTATGACTCGTTGCTGGCTGTGAAATCTGTCACTACAAATGTGTCAGGCCTTTAAACTTGAAAATATGTTCATTCTCCTCAGTGGAGGTTCCCCTTGATGGGATCTGAGAGTGAGCTGGGGAGAGCTTGTTCCCTGTGGTTTGTACACATTCAAAGCATCAATGTATAAATATTTTCAGGAATGATGTCAACTCAAAAAGCGTATTTTTTACTTGAGATTTGAGGGTTTTCAATACAGCAGTGTTTTGACAAAATACATAGGGTTGCGTATGCTATCTGCAAAGCACAGTCATTCTGTTTGTGTCACAGTTGCAACTGCCTTTAGCATTAGTGAAACCTAGTACCTGGACTCAATTAATGTTGTCCTCTGCTTTTCCCCAGATTGACTTAATCTATATATATATTTCCTAGAAGTACTTTTTGAACCCTCATTTATAGTAGTATGATCTCCTTGCTGTCCTTCTCCTCCAATTTCTCTGAAATTGATCCAAAAAGAAAAATAAATATGAAAACATCTTTTATGATTTCAGAGAAAGAATTTACAGCCATGCTCCCCCATACAAATCAAAACCTTCCATTTTTTTCTCTAGTGATTTATTTTTCATCATAAAGAAATAGTAAGCCTATGGATTCATGTAACATTTTTGTGGATGTCACTATTTGACAAACAGGATCTTAGAAAATATGAACTGTATACATCAGCTAGAATAGTTCAGACATTGGATATACCCAAGCATGTATGCTAGCTCCTTTACCCTAGCTGTATACATGTGAAGCTTAACTGTGAAGGCAGAAAAAATAGGAAAATTTATTAAGCCCCAGAAAATCACTTATCGCGAAACCAATGATTCCACTAGGAATATATTTACTTTCAAAAACATCCAAAGGAAAACCTGAAGTACTTTATTTTGGAATTAACTTACCATGCTAAGCTTTCCAGAGTCCGTTAGAAGACATCTAGTATGATGTTTTATCTGACTGATGATTCTACCTGAGCTCTCAAGCAAATCAATGGGAAGACAGGGCACGGGTGTTTCCGGTGAGATTCTTCTAATATACAAACTATACTGCACAGATTTTGAACCTGAGAGAAGCCCTCAGTTCTGAAAGAGCCTCAAATACATCATTAAAGGAGCCAAGCCATTTGTTCATTGCCACAGCCCTTCATCAGTTATCACTGCAACAAAAATCTGGAGAAAACTCCTTGCAGGAATGAAATGGGAAGGCTGCAATACCATCGTATCAGAGAGACTTGGCACACAAACACCTTCCCTTGCTTTCTCTTAGGCTGTTGCAAAAATAAGAGACACTATAGCTGGTGATGGAGTTGTAACCTACCTTTCCACTTATTTGCACCTGTAGAATCACTTTTGCAAAAGTTTTTAAAACACTGCAAGGCTGATAACTGCTTGTGCTGGGATAAGGCCCTCTGGGAATGTACTTTGTCAAAATTTCACTGTGCTTCAGCCAACAATGAGCCTCACTTCCTTGCTGCTCTTGGCAAAATCTAGGCAGTAAATTGTGTAGTGGCCCTGTCTGCTGTGAAACTAGCATACTATTCCTTGTTCCTGTCTCCAGATGCTCTTGTAATTCAAATAAACAAGGTCACTTTAGGGGATAGCATAACTTTAGGCAAGGTATGCTTTCATTTCCAAACAGAACTTCCCACCTAGTTCTCTAACAGAAAGAAAGTCAACATTTCTACTTTACTGAGAATGCTAACTGAACCACTTATATTGCAAACAGAAGTACATATTATCATCTTTATAGTTAAGCAAGAATTAGTGTAACATCAGGAAGTATCTAAACTTGGCCTAATTGCTCAGAAAACGTAATGAATTTCTATCATAAAGAAAAAAATCCCCTAGAACATATTGGTGTTATGCACTGGTTTGGACAGTTGATTTTCAACGTAAACGAGACTGCAATTTTAGTATTACAAAAGTAAAAGTCAGATACAAAAGAACTCATCCTCATTGCGTAGCGTCTCCAATGTACTTTGAACACATACATTCCGTAGTTAACCAGATTATAGGCACATGTAACATAGGCACATATTACAAAAAAATATATGATTCCAGTTTTTAAACTGAATATAGAATTAAAGGAGTAAGCAAGATTTCAGTACTAAGGGAAAACACTGAGATAAAAAAGTGAGTCTGAGTGACCACGTACATCTGGATATTGATACGTGAACTTGGCTCAGTAACTAACTTTGGTTCACTGACCCATTTTTTTCTCACCTTGGATTTAATACTGATCATTAGTAACATGCACATATTATGTAGCTTTCAGTAATGTAACTTCCTCTGTCTCAAAGGTTCACTAATAAGAGACAGACTTCTACAGTTCCTTTTTAGATCTTTTAAGTGTTTACTACAGAACTGAGTTTTCTGTTTTGGGTTAGTACCTTCTTCTGATACTCTGCCTCCACAATATACATTTGGATTATGAATGTGATGCAATGTCATCCAATTCTGCAGCTTCCCATAATGACCTCTTATCCTCAGTCATTATTCCCAATCACAGCACGTTTCACATATGCAAAAAGGTCACTGTGCTGTATCTTCTCCTTGGTTGAACTTTAGTTGGTAGCACAGCTGCAAAAGTGGAAAGTTCAGGTAGGAAACCCTGCAATATATTCGCAAATCAATGGTCATTACTTCGTGTTCATCTGCACTGAGCTGTACTATGCTGCTGGCATGCACTTTTCTGCAGTATAATTTGATTTATTAGCCTGTTGCTATGAATGGTTTGGGATTTTAATTGTGAATTTACTCCTCTAGACCAACTAGGCATTATCATCATCATCATCATCATCATCATCACCATCACCATCTTCATTATTATTTTTACTCCATGTGCGTTGAGCCTATTGCCCCTGTCTTAGACTTGGCCGTGGGAGCCAGCGTCAGCTGGGTCCCATTTATTCATGAATGCTGTGACCTACTATGGTTTCTGGGTTGTTCTGGAAACTACAAGGAGCTTGCATCCTAGCACACCACTGTTAAAGTGTTACTACCTGGAATTGTTACAGGACTAAAGGAAGAGGCAGGCTAGAGTAAAAGCAAGTCACTAAAAAGTGATGTAGGAATTGCTTGTGTATGAATCAATTTCTAGTAAGTGTTATCTCAGCTGCTTAACCTGATTACTTCATATTTAGGTTAAATACCAGCATGATTGTTAAAAATTTAAGAGTTCCCATTCTCTGCTATGACAGACTAAAATCTTTTTATGATTATTTTGCGGAGATTTATAGGTAATGATCCTGCATAAAAGGATCTTTTGGAGAAACGTGAAACTATACAACATAGCAGTATGGTTAATTACAAACCCTTCCTGTCATAATACTGGGCCTGTGTAATCTATGCTAAATACAAATGATCAGTGCAAAGTAGTTTCATCAGGTTGAAAAGAAGAGGAAGTGATGGAAGTAATTAAAAAAGGAGTGAATTCTTTTGAATAGACAGTGAACTGACATTCAGAGGATATGAAGTACAATGAAAGAGAGGTAGTAATTGCCTAAAATCCTCATGTGCTTGCTAGCTCCCCACTGTGTTGACTAACTGTACCACAACTTACTGTGCAGCCTTGAACACAAAGGATAAATTGAATTCATCACCTTCCTGGTGCTGTCATAATCATTCTTTGGTGTTTTACAGCAAGGGAGGAAAGTGATTAATCAGGAAGCTGCTCAATACGCCGTGGGAGTACATAAATACTTCCCTTGACCACAGAGGCAGTATTATCAAAATATATAAAAACTCAATAAAGGAAAATCCATTTGGGAAACAATGAGACTTTGACATACTCAGCTGATGCTCAAACAGCAAACATCCAATACTTAAGTGCAATGGGGGACAGTGTGTGTTAGCACGCAGCATATTTTGTGGTAAACCCTTCTGAATACTTTCTAAGAGACTTCATCTTGAATGATAGACTCTGATTTCTTTTCAGAAAAAAAATATTACACTTCAAAAACATTTTTAATGGGCATATCTTCATGATATTTTTTCATCCAAAGGTACATTATATAGACTTGAAAACCGCTGGACTGAATATAATGGAGACTGGACTCTCTCTGTTCACTTACAGAAGATGCACAAGTTGACGCTCCATGCTGTTACATGTTGCCTTGTCGCTGCTCCTTGCTCCTTAAATATAGCAGCTCCTACTTATCTGAATTTGTGTTGACCTTGGTGAGCAAAGGCAGGTGAGCTAGAGCTCTTATTGTATAGGGGTTGTTTTCTATGAAAAGAGCAGATGTTGATAATGCTGAGGACAAGCTTCTTCTGGAGTAACTATGTACCTGTCTGCCTGCCCATCCTCATTTGTAAGGCTAAATTATAATCTTGTACTCTGGTAGATTTAAAAATATTTGTTCAGAGAAAGATTATCATTATTATATACAAATATTAAAATGAGTGTGAGCATATAGAATAAATATTCCCTTTCCTTAGCCTGAAGGTATGACTGGATAAAAATGCAGTCCTTGCACTCGAGGAATGCAGAATCAGTGCAAGGTTAAGTGAGGAGCACAAATACCAAAGAGGCAGAAGTAGAATGGTTGAAGCCTACGTAAGGTTTCACAGTCAGCTCATTTTCCTGAAGGATTATATTGTATCCTTTCAAAGCCAAACCATTCTACACTACCTGAGGATATAACTGTGTAAGACCCATGTTCCAATGCAATTTTATATGCATTAGTGACAGACTAATCTTGAACAAAAGCTCATTAATTCCTGGGAGAGTGGGGACAAATGCACATTACTAAAATTTAATATTTCAGCCGGTTTCGTACTATATGGAATCAAAAGAGGAGAATACATAGTACAAATTAAAATGGTAAGAGTCTGTCCATTCTTATCCACAATCAAAACCTAAGAATAATTATGTGTGCATGATATGCTTTGCTTGTAATGCAAGAAAAGAATCAGTATTAATGCAGCTATATTACATGCATCTCACCGAGACATTGCCTATGGGTAATGCTTAATATCAGTTATGATCATGGGGGATTTTTCAGATTGTTCAAATGAACATGATATTTATCTACCCTGCATTCCAAACAACAGACTGTCACTAATTTAGCGTGTGAAGCCTTTCCTAATTGAAGCAATGTAAGTATACTAGACTGTGAATATTTTTAGCTATTCTCTTCTGACACCACTCACAGATGCTACTAAGGCACTGTAAACATGCCTTTGTGTGAAGTAGTTCTCTACACCTTGAAAACTTCAGGGACAGTAGTCACTATATATATGCATAACCTCATGAAATTCAACAAGGCCAAGTGCAAGGTCCTGCACCTGAGTCGGGGCAGGCCCGAGCACAAATACAGGTTGGGCAGAGAATGGATTGAGAGCAGCCCTGAGGAAAAGGATTTGGGGGTGCTGGTGAATGAGAAGCTCAGCACGAGCTGGGAATGTGCGCTCGCAGCCTGGAAAGCCAACCGCATCCTGGGCTGCATCGAAAGAAGCATTGCCAGCAGGTGGAAGGGGGTGATTCTACCCCTCTACTCCACTCTGGTGAGACCCCACCTGGAGTACTGCATGCAGCTCTGCGGCTCCCAACATAAGAAGGACATGGACCTGTTGGAGTGAGTGCAGTCCAGAGGAGGACCACGAAGATGATCAGAGGGTGGAGCATCTCTACTATGAAGAAAGGCTGAGAGAGTTGGGGCTGTTCAGCCTGAAGAAGAGAAGGGTCTGAGGAGACCTTATGGTAGCCTGTCAGCACTTAAAGGGGGCCTACAGGAAAGATGGGGAGGGACTCTTTATCAGGGAGTGATAATAGGAAGAAATTGTTTACTGTGAGGGTGGTGAGACACTGGAACAGATTGCCCAGAGAAGTTGTGGATACCCCATCCCTCGAAGCGTTCAAGGCCAGGTTGGATGGGACTTTGGGCAACCTGATCTAGTGGGAGGTGTCCCTGCCCTTGGCAGGAGGGTTGGAACTAGATGATCTTTAATTGCCAACCTGAACCATTCTATGATTCTGTGATTCTATGCTACTGGGAAACTGCAGAGCAACCAACTAGCATACTGCAAACTCCCCTATCTCACTGATTCTCTGTGCAGACTCTGAGCAGTAGGATGCAGGCAATCAATACAACCAAGTATCTGTAGCTTAATGGCTTACTGCATGTTGCTATCGTCATGCACACACCAGCTGTGAATCAAAACATTTTTACCTTGATTTTATAGAGGGAGATTGAAGCAATTATCTTGTAACCAACCTACTCAATTATTAAATCATCAGCTAAACTATGTTTGGTTGTACACCCATAGCCTAGCATACATATTTTTAATATAATACTTAGGAAAGCTGACTCCTGAGTGCCTCCTTGACAGGCCACATCTATACCAGAATTTTTTTTTTAGCTGTTGCTCTACAGACTGCTGCAGGATAGTGTGGTTTTGGTCATTCTTACTATTATGAATAAGACAAAATGGCACAGAGGTGAACATCCAGAGACCTGCCTACACAGCAGTTTCCATTGCTGCAACAAGTGGTAACGTTGCAGCAGTGTTGCATATGGATGTGATGTGAGCAAGGGCATTAAAAGCTCAAGTAAGAATCAAGAATTTAGCAAAATCAGCAATTTAGTTGAACTAGACTGAGTCGAGCTTTAAGTACTCATCCAAAGAACACAAAGTGCCTAGATCACTACCGCAGGTCTTTCCCCAAAGCTGGCTAAAAGTACAATCCTTGCACTTAGGAGAAAATGGCTGGCTGGGGAAAGGGAAGTCTGGGTTTCTGCAAAGGCTTGGCAACAGTCAGGTCAAAACCCAGTGATTTGCAAAAAGGCACATGGTATTCTCAGGACACGTGGTGCAGAAATACAGAAATATAGTATTTTACACATATTTAGGCTTCTCAACCTCAGTCAAGCACTACTTAAAGGCAAACAGACAACAGTAAAATTTTAGGGCATTGGCTTTCCCAGGCTGACCAGAGGTAAAACATTATCACTAGTTTGGTCAGCTGACCGTCTCAGAGATTCACTTAGAATGAAAAGGAAGTAGCAAAACCAAACAACATTTATCTGACTCTTGTTTTGCCTTATATGTGGTTGGAAGTAAAAGAAGCATTGAGATGAGAGAATGTTTCTTTAATTATTTATTTTAAAGCAGAAGGTCTTTGTCACCAGATGCTCTGTGCTTGCCTTTGTGTTGACCTTTATCTTTCCTGGCTTGCAATTGCTTGTCAATTTTCCTATTTCCCTATTTTAATAAATAATCATGTGGAGCTTTCCCACAGAGACATGGGAGTCAGAAGTATGGATAAACCACTGAAACAATGGTTTGAATGCTTAGAAAAGCATAGTATTTGCAGAATCATAAAGTAGTCAGTTTCACATCCATTAAAGAAAAAGTTCTATTTCTTAATAATTTGACCATTTTGAACCTGACAGCAGCTCTTTGACTGTTGGGGTGTGGTATTGCTGTTTTGCAGAGCACAGAAATCATTATCTGATCATGTGTGGAATCACGTTTGCATCCGCCCTCCCATGGCAATTGTAAAGCCTGTCATTAGAAGCAGCAGCATGCGGCTGGGATTTCCACTAGATCCACATAAAGTGGCAAAAACAGCAAGCTCCTGGGAAAAGCAGAAAACTTGGCAGGCTTGCCTGAGATAATTGTTGTTTTCATGGATTTTTGGTCTAGCCTGAAGCGGAAATAAACAGAAACAACACACAAAAACGTGTGCAGCTACTCTATTTCCAACCTAGTTGCGTAATCTCAAGAAGTTTGGGTAGGTTTCAAAGAATCACCAGAAAGTTCAGATGCTGATCTCAACAGCACCTCGTACACTGCTAAGGCTTATCCAGCAGAATGATACCTGTGTAATTCAGACTAGCTGCTGAAGGCCAGCTCTGGAGAGATTTTGGAGCTCTCCCTTCCCGATGAAAGTACAGTTCAGGAACATTGTGTAGAGCTAAAGTTTATATTTACCTGAAAAAGGAGTCTGAGTACCGTAGCATCCTTTCTATTTGCATTCCACACAAATGTTAGTTAATATTTATGTATTAATATCTTCAAAGCACTTTTTAGGTATTAGCTGATTTTCTCTTTTAATGTGTATCATTGAAAAAATCTGTCACATCATCCAGTCTGGCTGTTACCTGTGAGAATTAGGTTGTACACAGACAGGCTGGAAAAACAAAAAGAAATAGGATTTGCCCTTCTAAAAGGGTGCACATCTGGCATGCACAGGGAACCCATGTGTGATGTGCCCATGAGAAATCTTCAGCAAACACAGGTCTCTAAAGTGGTGTTGTTGACTTGCAAAATAAGTCTGCAGTCCAGCAAGCAGTGGGACTGATGACTGTACTGCATAAGATGGAGATCCTTGTTTGCACAATATTACAGTTGTGCTTATGTGTTTGCAGAATCAGGGTCCAAATTCAATGGCTAGAGTGAGATTTTAGCATGAATGGGAAATCAGTAGCTCTTAAAACAGGTTTGAAATAAAAGCTTCATGATCTCACTCCATTTTCCAGTCTTGACATTTATTAAAGCATAATAAATATTTACAGGGATAAGGGAAAAGGTGAACACTTTGACTTTCCCACATTGACTTTTACGATAGAAATTTAATTGGATGAAAATTCTGCCTTGTTCACTATATTAATAATAACCCAACAAATTCAGAGTTGTCTTTTTTTTTTTTTTTTTTAGAAATTAAGGCAAGTAGCCAAGTCCCATAAACACTATGAAGGGCAAGGTATTGTTCTTAAAAAATTCCCAAGACTTTAAAAATCCCTTAAGTTCTTGAAAACTGCCTGCTACTTGTGCTGGGAAGTGACATCGCCCACGCCTGTTGTACAGAGCAAAGGTGTGACTGCAGCAGGGTCAGACCCATGTGTGGTAGCTGGAGACCACGCTAGCCAGCTGTGAAGGGCAATGAGGTGCTTGCTGCCCAGATCCAGCATCAGAGAGTTGCTGGAAGGCAACTCTGAGCAGCTTTTTCAGTAGTCACAGGGTCAGGGGCTCTAGCAGGGGACACCCTTGCTCAGTGCCAAATTCAAGTATTCAGGGAATATGTAACTTGGATTTGGCACCTTGTAGCAGTGGCAGGTGCCTTGGGAAGGAGCCTTGTTAAAGGATAGCTCCCCACCTCTTCCTTCGCCCATCCAGGATGATAAGGCTTGCTAATTCACATGGTCTTAACTAGAAAAGGTGTTCAGTGAGTCGCTGAGGTTTCCTGTACTGCTGTGTAAGTTTGTACATCTTCCTTGTGACATTACCTTCATGTCTGTCACCTAGCAGTAGATGCGTTGTTCTAGCTGTATGGGAACTGGGCATTTGATATTTTAAGCCAGCATGTTCTGTGCTTGTGGCTTCCTTCATTGCTCTTAACTTTCCTGTCAATGAAGGGATAGAACTTGTGAAATTATCTTCACAAGCAATAAAATCTCATTGTTCTCTTCTGCAAATAAACAGAAAACCACAAAACACTTCTTGAAAATAAACAGAGGGAAAGGCAAAGCCATTTGGTATCAAACGATGGCAAGAACTGCTGGTCAGACATTCCACTCCTTGAGTGTGGGGCTGGATCTGTAGAGTTTGAATGGTAGAAATATTAAACTGCCAGTCCAGTCTGTACTTGGCAAAGGAGCAGAATGGCCAGTTCATGACAAGGAAGGATTGAAGTCTCTCCCCTAGCTTTGATGAGAGACCACAGGCTAAATGCCTTGAGTAAAGGCTTTTCCAAATTTGCAGAATTTGGCCTTCTATGAGGAATCAGTGGGATATCCTGTGCAATGCTGCTGACTGAATATTTTTAGGAAGGTTAAAAGGAAGGAGCTCATATGAAAAGACCTACAGGCAAAAGAGAGACTTTTCTTTTAACATCAACCATGTGATTTTCCACTGGAGTGCAGTGCAGAATTTCCATTCTCAGGATTAAGGTTGTAAAATGTGGCCCCTTCATATTTTGGGTTTTCAGCTGTGACCAAGCTTTACTCTTTGGAAGTGCATTTTTTGACTTTCCGTTCAGTAAGTTGCAGTTTGCTAATTTTCAGGTTTGCCTTTGAGCTCCCTTCTGGATTGTGCAAGTCCTGAAGGCAGTGATGTCTGTAGCTCTTGTCCATGGACATCACTAGACACTACAGCTTTCCCCATACTCTGCATCACCTGGACACACGCTCATATTCCCCATGAATGTGGCCTCATAGTCTTTCTTGCAAAAGTCAGAAAATTGTTGGATTGAATTTGGATTGGAAAAAGCTTGTCACCTGACTGCGTGTACATGTTTTAACATGTTGGCACCCTGAATCAAGAGGCCCATATTCTGCTACAGTGTTACAGCTGCAAAATAATGATATAACCCATATACTTAACTTTTGAATGCTATGTTTTTAAGGGATTTGGACACGTAAGATTACATCTTCTAAATCAGTCTGTGCTACTTGATTGATCTGCAAATTTGTGGGAAAAGTTAATTTAATACAGAATCTGTCAAGTAAGAATGTTTTTTTGTTTGTTTACTTACTTTAATCTCCCTGTTTTATACAGCGGGGGAAGTAGGACCTAATTTATAAATCTGTTTCCTATTCCCAAAAGCTTTCTTGAATCCTCTGAAGTTGTTAGCTCTAAGCCAGTGCCCTAGTTTGAGGTAAACCAGAACCAATTTTCTGTTCAATAATTTTACTTTTTAGCTATGCCTCTTCTAACTAACTAAACTCTGAAATTAACATCATATTGTGCAGAAACTGTTCACTCTCAGAGTGGTAAGACCTGTGTTTATGGTTAATGTCAAGGAATGGTATTCAGAGAGCCTCTTGCTTATGCTTATTGCTGTAACAGCCAAGGTCAGCTAACTTCATTATTTGCCCCATTAGATGGTCGGAAGCAGAAAAGCGTAGAGGGGTCACACCTGTGGGGAGGATGGGACAGGACAGGTGACCCAAGACCAACCACCAGGGTATTCCATCCCATCTGCCCCATGNCTTTTTTTCTGAACTCATTAATCTCTTTATCTCTTCCTCACCTCTATTTGAAGAGGTGGGGGGGGAGGGGGATTATGAGTACGTTTGCTTGTTTAAACAGTTTCCAAATGTCTACATAGAGTCAGACAAAGTCTCTTAATGTGAGCTGTGCTAAAAAAATGTCTATCATGCCATTTAAAAAATCATAACAAGCTCTAAAAATAGTCTAAATTTTTAAAAAGGTGTCCTGGCAACTTGATAATTAGTAATACATGTGACTCAGAGGAAGCAGAAACTAAAAGAGACAGAACTAATGGATAGTGCATGTATCTTCAGCTACACACGCACAAAATGAAGGGCCTGGAACGGATAATAATGATATAGCCATTTGCCATAAGTATTGTGAGCATTTTGTGACCTTTTGCTTACTTCTTTTTTTAATGACATTACCAACTATTTGAGTCAATTGCACAGAAATGTGGTTCTGCGTGAGCTTTGAACTCTTCTGAGTCTGTGAAGTTCCTAGTACCCAAAATGAAGTAAAAAATATTTCATCATGCTTCTAGAGATACTCGTGAAAACTGGAGGTCCTTACCGCATCACTACACTGTGCTCTTCTTTACCATCCCCCACCTCCCAATCTGGCCAGTTTTAAAACCATGTTTTCCTTCTTTGCATATATGCTTTAGTTAAGGATATTTAAATAGAGACAGTGCTTTCTAGTGTAATTAACATTCTCTATGAGTCTTTATGTAATATGATGCATATTGGAAAGGGGAAAATATTGAGATCATGTTTTTTGTGGGGTTGGACTTGGGCCTTTAAAACAGATCCGCTTTCAGTTTCTGCTCTAAGCAGAAACAGGGTGAGCAGGTCTGTGGCCTGCTTCTATGCAGGTGGACAGGCATGGAAAGACAGCAGCCTCGTTTGAAAGAGTCACAGACTGGCGTTGGCTTCGCCTCTGCTCTCTCTTAACCCTTGCACAACTATGATGAGTTGTAGGACATTTTCTAAAGCATGCAATAACTTCAGCAGCACCAGTTACAGCTGTTAGGTCTTTTAATTTTTTTCTTTTCTTCAAAAATAGCTGAGTCCTCAACAAGCTGAGTTCTTCTGAAAGCACTAAACTGTGTTCTTGATGCACAGAGTACAGACCTGCTCAGGCAGGCAGCAGCCTTTCTGTTTGGTTTATTACAGGCCTGATGGTTATAATCAAACCACTAATTAAAATCAGTGATAACCTCTTGCTTTCCCATCTGGGTTTTTGCTGGAAGTGGGAAAAATTCTGACCTGAAAATAATCTTTTTTTGTGTCTTAGCTTGCCACTGCTCTTTCAGCTAGGTACTGTTGAGTCATGACGACTTACACTTGGCCTCTGTAAGTGTTTTCATGCTCTCATTTATCCTCCTTGACTCCTCTCTGCTTAAAATCCTCAGCAAATGTCATTAGTGCAGTATTCTGTCTCCTTCTTAGCTCATTAGGTAGCGTTGATCCTCCGGGAAGAGGGAAGGCTGGAACAGCTGACTAATTACCCTGAAAGTACATGGAGGGGAGCAATGGGAACACCCATATTGCTCACAAAATTACAGTTTGCAAGTCACCAGGTGGAAAAGGAAGAAGACAACATGAACAAGACAGGGATGAAGCCAGCAGCATCATTTTGCTGTTCTCCCCCACAGCCCCTTAGTCATGCTGCTCCAGGGCAGTGGTGTGACAGAGACATAAAGGGGCAAGCCTCCTTCCACTCCTCTTCTTGTCCTCCCTTGGGAAAAAATTAACCACGCTATGCTCTTCCTGACTTCAGCTGAATGCCTGAGCACCCCTACTTTCTTAATCAGTGGAAAAGGGCAAAGATACAATGAGAAAGGACAGATTTGGTCTGAACATATCTACTGCAATCTGGGGAGAAAGTAGAAAAATGAGACGAGATTTTTCAGTGTTGCTCAAAATGATGTTTGTGTTGTAATTCTTTATGGAGCTGTAGCAAGTTGATAGCAGTAGTAAGCAATTAGGAGGCCTTTCTGTGAGAAAAATACAGCTGAAACTCATCCTGTATAGTTGGGTTACAGACTGGGGACGTGGGAAGCGAGTGCTCTGCCTATTTTCAGAGGTAAAACTGCTCAGGGCCAAACTCTCATAGATTTGAGGCCAGTACTTTAGGCATAATCACTCATTGTCCCTGACTTGCAAATCACAAAGTGATTTGTTACATGAATTTTCACAAGGCAGGGTAGGGCCAACAAACGTTTGTGAATTTTTGCTCAAGACATATTGGCTGGCTTATTTGTAGGAAGCTTCTGTGCACCATTTCTACTATGTTTAGGCAACACATTGGCTGCTTGTATATGTATAGTTGTGTGTGCTGCAATACATTTGTATATTGACAGTGCTTGGGGGTGTCAGCAGCGTATCCTTCTGTTTATTTTGGCTTCTGTGGAGATGGAATGATAAAGTTGTGTTTTCGTATATATGCATTTGTTGAGTTTATCTCAAAGCTGAAGCTATGACGGGAAACACACATTACTATACTGTTGACCTCATGTGCACATGCCTTCAGGATCCTAGTACGATTAGGTTTCTTTCCAAAGAGGGGAAGGTTTTCTGGGGAGAACTGATATTTTGACTATATTTGAGGGGAGGGAAATTAGCAAATGTTAGGCAACGGTGGTACTGTTAAAGACGGTCCCATTTTACTTGTGTTCTGGTGCTGGGAAGTCAATTGCTTGCACTCTCAAGGTCTGTCCACAAGTGCAAGAAATCCTTCTTAAAAGTACCAAATTTTCCCTGTGTTGCAAAGCAGCAGGGTATTTTGAGGTTTTAGGGTTTTAAAACCAGTATAAAAACTGAGGAAAAAATACACATTCAACAGGTTTCAGTAGTTCCTTCACTTAAAATACATGGAGCCATTGCTTTCCACCTGGCCCATCTCCCCACCCGTTTCTGAAATGATCTACTTCTCTGTTTTTAGTATTTTACCCAACCCAAAAATAGGTAGAGCCCACTTGTATCAACAGAGTGGCTAGCAGTCCTTCTTCCCACATTTGCAACCTTGGCAGCTCTTGCTTGCCCTCCTACTTGCATTATCTTGGAACAATTTTAGTGTGGTAGCCTCTCCCTTCCTCCCTTCCTCCCTTCCTCCCTTCCTCCCTTCCTCCCTTCCTCCCTTCCTCCCTTCCTTTTTTTTGTTTCTCTCTTTTCCTCCCTTCCTTCCCTCCTCCCTTCCTCCCTTCCTTTTTTTTGTTTCTCTCTTTTCCTCCCTTCCTCCCCTCCTCCCTTCCTCCCTTCCTTTTTTTTGTTTCTCTCTTTTCCTTCCTTCCTCCCTTCCTCCCTGCCTTCTCTTCTTTCTTGAGTTCTTGAATTCTTCTGAGTTGTTTCACACAACATGACCTGATGTTTTGCATGATGAACAGTTCAGCATTTAATTTTATTGTGAAAGTTTCACTGGTTCAATACAGCAATTTTTTTCCATTTTGACTAACATATGGAATTTCTGATTCTCCATTGTTTATTTATTATACTGACTTCAGGTTGTATGATCAAGTCCAATTTTAGTAGAAAAAAGCTTTTTTCACTGCTCTCGATATTAAGAGAAACAGGTGAAACTAGTGTAAAAATGAGCTTGCAGGTGGAAAATACAGCAATTACACTAACTCCTTTTAACTTTGTGAGGAAGAAGAGTAACCCTCATAACCCTGATGCTATGAAGTAAGTGTACAGTGTACTTTAGCCCAGGAGGAGAAGTTCACAGGGACAGGAATTTTCTCAAAATTTAGAGAATGCTGCTGAATTTGCATTAGTCACAAAAACAGAGGTACTGAGCCAGCCCAAAGGTCAAGTTAGACAAGCACTAGTCTCTGAGAGCTGTGAAAGATACTTGTGTGTGCATGTGTGTGTGTGTGTGCATGTAAAATTGTGCTGTCTTCATTGCAGCATGAAGTTTCCTGTTTGTTTTTGAAAGTTTTCACTTCCTTTTATGAATCACCCAGCCACCATTATATTTTTTTGCATTTCACAGAGTAAGCAAGGGGAAAAGAGAGGGACAGGGGTGTTTATGCTATTACCAAAGAGATGATCTGTGGACCCAGGATTTCTTGTGGCACTTCCCTTGCTCCCAGGACCCTGGAAAGCAAAGGAGAGGGTGTTATTTGGAGACAGTGCCACAAAGGAGGTGCTCAGGCACCCTTCCTCATGCATGCTAATACTGAAAAAACTAGTGATTAAAAATGTTGTTCTTTTCTTGTTTTTCTCAGTGTATATTTCTTGAGCAGTGGAGCAGTGTCTCTTCTGTTCCCTAAACAAATGGTGGAAAGCATTTTGCAAAGGTCAGGAAAATAAAGATTCTGATTTTTGTGTACTTTGAGTTTAGACAGTATCTATTCCCCATTATTGATTGTCTACACACAAACCCTTTTGCTAATCTCACTGATTAAAACAATGATCTTTTATAACTTTTTCTCCCTGCTTTTTAGAAAGGCAGTCTCAGAAAATCAATTAACTCCTTAGAAATATTGCTCTATAGTGCCATCTGCTTTCCTCATCACTCTAACTAAACATAAATGCAGATTTTCACTACATATATGTTGCTATATACAAATATTTTTTTATTATTAGATAAAAATCTTAGCATAAAACATCTCAATTAATGCAAACACACTGGGCCTATCTATGTATTCCCAGCCGTGCACTGTGTCCTTAACATCTGCTAGGCTCCATTTAAGTTATTATTGTCCATATGGTGTGGCCGTGAAAGAATGACAGGTCAGTGATGTAACTGCCTGCAATAGCTGCTGATGCTTGCAAACTGTTCACTCAGTGAAAGCAAGAGATAAGTGATTATTCAGAATCATGTTACCGAGAACAAATCTCTTCACTGAGTGCTATGTTAATTAATTTTTTAGTGTATTAATTATGTAGCTTTGCCTGTGGTGCAACTACTTCTGTCTCACAGAAGTAGTAAGCAAGAAAAACTTAGCAAGGGAAGAAGCCAGTTCTAAATAAGTGTAAAAATTTGGTTTTTGACATGGAAAGAAGCTTCAGTTACAAACCTCTGGCACCAAGCTGTGAAATTAAGCTGTTCTAGCACTGCAGCTCTTGAGTACATGAGAGTAGAGGAGATGTTACATTAATTTCTGATATCCTGGAACCCATACAAGTCATGTCAGTAGGGATACCATCTTTCCCCTTAGCTCTTGGTCTTGAAAGTATTTGCAGAATTTTCTTGGCTAATGATTTGTTATGCAAATGAAATATTTTCCTTTAAGCATATTCCTTTCTAAGTTCAGTGGCGTGTCTTTCTCTATTTCGTTGTTACTAGATTTGGTCAGGAAATTTTTGAAGCAAAAATCATAACACTCACCATCACTCTGTAAAAACTCTTCCCTTGTTTTGGGGAAGGGGCATGGCAGTTTTAGCAGAACAAGTCTCTCAAGTGCCATGAGAAATTTCTGGTCAAAACTAAAGAGAACAAGAGATCTCCTTTACCTTGGCACTGTTGGGCTGCTAGAAAAAAGGATTTGCCTGGGGCCTGTGGTTTCAGTTAGACAGAGCAGCCCTCTGCATGTAAGTCTTTTCTGTCCCTCTATCTACCCTATTTTCCTACAGAAATAGGAAAAGGATTACTGCCTTGAAAACATTTCTCAACTATATGCCCTTGATATGACCTCCAGTTCATCTCTTTTCCAGCTAAATCATCCTGAGCATCTCAGTCTTTTTTCTGTATCATTGAAACTTTTACTCTTGTTAAAGTCACAATGGACCGAACAATATTTAACCAGGTGAAATTCTAGTACACTGGTTAAATATAATGAAACTATAACCTACTTCCTTTTTCTTTTTTTTTTCTTTTCTTTTTACTGTATTTTTAACAATCTCTTGCACTGTCCACAGAAAGGGAAGATATTTTTTCCTGAATCATTACAAATAGATTAGGACTCTGTAATCCTCCAATGCACATTAATTCACATTCATTAGTGCTAAACATCATCTGCCATTATGTTGTCTCTTTGGTGCAACCTTCTGAAGTTCTGGCTGTCATTTTGTAATTCTGCTTAAATAAAATAATTTCTGTATTGGTAAATTCTGACACTTCCCACTACTTTTTCTATCTATTAGATGGATCCCACCAATCTGAAAATCTTCTTAGCACTAACCCAATATAGTTTTACCACCCTGACTCTAGTGTATGTGCTCCTCTCATTGCCTCTTCTAAGGAATATTCTAAAAATGAACTTTTGGACAATAAACTGTCCTAAGCTGAATAATTGCTTATCAACACATTAAATAAAAATCACTTTGATCCAAGTCATATTAGTAGATCAAACTATGGATGTTCATGTTACTTTCATCACTTCTTCTGAAGAGTATTTTTAAATCCTTCTCTAAGGCTATTTATGAACCCATCTCAAGGAGCAGTTGTTGCCCACCAGGAAAGTCTCTGTGTGTGGAGTCCTATCCAGAGCTTCGGCTCCTGGCTGGAAAGAAGGATGAAGTTGCACCCATGCATGATGAAGGCCAAGGCTCTCAAGGGTCCCATGGGTCCAAGGAGACCCTTGAGCCTTGGGGACAGGCTGAGCTTGGAGCTGTAGAGAAGTGTCTGCCAGCCAGTGGGAGAATGAAAGGGGCCCTGGAAGGATGATAAGCTCCCACGTTGGCCTTTGCCTGCCCTCGATGTCACTGTGCCCCAGCAGCCACCACTGCTGCTGCAGCAGGGTTTGGCTTTCCGGAGGACCAGAAGGGCTGCATGTGCAGCGGGAGCATACTGGAAGGGTTTTGGCGAGCCGGGCAATCTGATGCAGTGGCTGATTGTGTTGGTCATACCAAAACATAGTTTACAGTAGGTTTTCAGCATCCTCCCTTTCATCCTACTCTCCTGCAAAACTCCCTCCATGTGCTTGCTGGTAGGAGACCGACCAAGCAGCAGGCATTTCAGGCTGACACAGAGCATGCAGCTGCAAGGAATAAGACAGTTATCTGGAGACGGGGCACCCAGGATGCCGAAACTGGCTTTGGCCCCTGCCACCTTGTCTGGCACTGGCAGCACCACCTTTCTTCTCTCCACTGGCAGCAGTCACTGTCCCCAGCTCCAGCGTCTCTGCCTGCATCATAGCATGAACCTGGGGACCTCCACCTGGCTGTTGTGAAATCACGGAATCACGTTGGTCTTGCCTTGGGCAAAGTGTTCCTTCTCTGACTCTCTCTGTGGCTGTGGACCTAGCCATTTAGCTATGCGCATCAGAGGAATAGTGAAAAGTAATCATAAAAGTTAACTTGGGTGTATTGAAGATGAGAAGTATAGATTTCAAACTAGCTTCCAGATTTACATGCGGCACCATGTCTGGTAATGTGTTGATATGGAGCATTTACAAAGGGAAGGGGAAAAAAAGGCCTAAAATCTGTGCCCTTGAACTCGCCAGAATATACTGGTTTATTCTTCTAGTGGTAGTCAGCAGGACAGGATGTGCAGGAAGCTGGGGCAGAGTAATTCAAAATGATTGGACAATACAAGATATCATATCGAAAAGATTTAACAGGTTTACAAATACAAAGCCCAGAAACAGTTTTGCTTCTGGTGCTAGAGGCCAGCTTTCCATTACAGCAAAATAAATTGATCTGACCTACATGTAACAGTTAATTTAAACATAAAATACAGGGTCTTTGAAAAATTGCTTGCTTTCCCCCTCATAGTTTAAACCAGCTGGAAGTAACAGATTCATTTATTGTATGTTTCTATCTCTTGTTAGCAATTGCTTCATGTTAAATATTTTATTAACCAGCAGAGCTAGCAAAATGCCTGCAGGCAATTAGATAACAGATCTGTCTAGTAGCATTAATAGTTTATCGGCCTTGGTCTTCCAAATGCTTTTTACAAACTGAAATAACCAGTCCCCAAAACTTAAACTCAGGTATTATGTTTTGAATAAAAGGAAACAGAGAGATGAACATTCCCAGATTAGTTTATTTTTGTTTTGGTTTCACAAACTCAAGGAGTTGTGTTTTTGCAAGACAACAACATGCCCTACTTGAGCATGTTTTGTCTTGAATCAGATATGCAAGCATGCATGGAAAGCTCATATTTCAGCCCATCATCACTTGCACAGTGGTCTGCGGTAATTTTACAAGTACTTACCAATGACCTTAATGATTCCAGCATTCTGGTTATTGTTTGGGACAGTAGCCAGTAAACAGTGTAAAGTGCTGAACAAAGGAGACTGGTTTTGTCGCTCTTGAGGAGCCTGAATTCAAGGCTAATAGACACAGAAAGCTGAGCAAAGCCTCCAAAAAGAATACAATTTGCAGGAAACTGAACACAGTCCTGTTCTTCCAAGGCCTGTTACAGTCTGTGTAGTTGCTCCTGCTGGTTGCTGGCTTGCAGAGTTTATCAGAAATAGTACTTCCATCCCACAGGAATGTTGGCTATTTCAATCTCTGTTGTTTTGAGACAAAACAAAAAGTTGAAAACAGTAGGTCTTCTGACTTTTTTTTTCCCCCCAAAATTTTAAGTTCTCAACCATTTTTTTTTTATCTTAAAAGGACTATTGCTACCTGGTAGTTGTCTTCTGTTTCCCAATTTTGCATGATGCCTTATAACAAATTTCTAACCATGGGGATCCTCAAATCATGCTAAATATGAATAAAAGAGGCGAAAATACACCTCTATTGCTTCTCCCCCAAAATGTGACTGTTTTTGTAACAGGGCCCCAGGAAGAACAGGCAGCACAGAGCTCCCAGTCACCACCTCCTGCAGAGCAGTTTCAGCAAGAAGTACCAACAGAGTTACCTTTGCTCTGCATCTCTCTGTCCACCTACCTGTGAGCTCATCCTTTACTAAAGAGTCTTATAGATTTGGTATGTAAAGGGAAAAAAAAGGGAAACCTGCATTATGAGGGATTTCAAGTGAGAATCCTTGTGTCTGCTTTGCCAGCCCTGAATTCCTGCGTGCGGTGTGTGGAGTATGGAGTAACACGTGTTAAATGATAGTAAGCCTCAGAGCAGACTACAGCTAGCACTCGGGAGAGATTTGATTTATCATTCAGTGGAATGAATGCTATTGTGCGGCGACAGCTGGTGCACTGAATGACACGCAGTGACTGCTTGACTGACTCACAACAATAATACCCAGAGAGGCTTGCACATCAGGCTGTCTCAGGGGAATGTAGAAAGGTGGTGTCTGAGGAAAGCAGGCTCCACTGTCTTTGCTAGCTCAGGTCTGGCTCACGAACCACTGGTTTCTGATGCTGAACCACCAGGTACACTTTGAAAAAGTGAAATGTCCATGCACTAGAGTGGAGAAGACTTTCCCTCTAGCTTTAATTCTGTTTTCTTCCAGTAGGTGTTTCTCCCTCTGCTCTTGTTGCTCAAACTACAGAACCAGTGAATACAAACAGGCAAAATTAGCGCGTGCTTTGGGCTGCTGCAAGATGGTCAGCCTGTTTATGCTTGAAATTCCTTTCCACACAGATATTTTTGCTACCTAAGTGCTGGTATATGGAATATTTTTGTATCATCTTGAGTTGCAGAGACCATTATTGTTTTCTGAATAGGTGATAAAAGACTTAATCTTCAGCATATGTTTTCCTGATACCTAACTATTTTATACACCAGTGTAATGGCAAGACAAACATGGCATCTGCATAGACTCAGATAAGTTTATTTCTAAAAGGAGATAGCTAAGTCAGTGCAAAACTGTAAATTGCATTGCTTTGCTTTGTATGGATGTGGATAGAGTACATACAGTACGTTTCAAAGTGAAATTGATAAAACAATCCTTATGCCCTCATTTTGCATAAATAGACTTTATTTCTGTGCAGGTCTCATTTGAGGTGATGCAGAGGACTGGGGTAATGAATCTAATTATATTGTTCAGAAATGGCCAGACAACTGGAGCCTTCAAAGCACATGTGATAGTAACATAGGAGTGGGCTTCTAAAGTCAGGACTCGCAGCTGCAGTCACGGTTGCACTTGAGTGACTGGTAGCGCTGTTTACACCTTTCTGCTGTATTAATCCATGGGGCAAAAGCAGCTTGCGTGTTCTGATCTGCAATGAAGCAACATCCCATCCCTCATTCATGTCTCCTGTAGAAAGATAAAAGCTGGGGCTGTTGAGCTGCAGCCAATACAAGTGGATCTTGCAATCAGATTGACACCAGTAGAAGGCACATGTCTGTGGCTGTAGCCTTGTACTACAATCCTCCCTCTCTCCTGTCTTTGAACAGTTGTGCCTTTTTGCCCCCTATGTTCTACTGAATAAAAAAAAAAAGATGCGGAATGGTCTGGAAAAGGCAGAAGCTAGTGAGTTGAACAGTGAACATTTGCAAGCTTCATTTTGATCGCCATCAAGCAACTGCTGGGAACTCTATAGGAGGGGCAGGGTGATCCAGAGCACCTAAACAAAGTGGATCACATATTAGGTGGAAGTATTTGCTTGCAAATAATGTTAGGCACTTTCAAGGAGTTCATGTGAACACCAACCATCTTAGATGCCTTTGGGGGCTGCAAGAGGATTACCTCACTGTATACCCTGGTTTAACACTTAGTAAAGTTTGATATTTCAAACAAGCAGCAGTGTTTCCATTTCTTAGGACACTATTTTGTTTTCAGGTGGTGGAAGAGCTTGGTTTCTAATCGGAATGACAATTTGCTGCTTGCATATGCCCAGAAAACTTGTTGCATTCTTTCAAGTAGCCAAGGAAACTATCCTCAAAATGAACAGGAATAATTCAGGGCCTCTCCCCCATTTCTGCCAGCTGCATTTTGCTTGCCTAAAGAAATCTCTTCCCTTTTCCCTCTGTTTCGACTTTCATTTTACAAAACACATAGCCATTGAATATGCCTCAGTTACAAGACCTAGAAAAATTGACTGAATTTGCAGGAATTTTGTTCATTATGGAATCAAAGGTGCTAAAGAGTCAGTAAAGAAGAGCCATCATAGGAGCTTCACCATGACAAATGTGACAACTTCTAAAAGGGCAGCAATTTTCCTTTCATTCACACTAGTATAATTGGCAGCAAATATTTGGCCATTATGAAAATAAAGTTAATTTTTTGAGTTCTGCATAGCTTTATCATTCTGCAAAGAAGTGATGTCAGTTCTTTTGACAAGGAGCTGTGAGCATTTGACTCATGCACAGATTTCTCCTGATGAACTGTAAATTTTGGTAACAATTTTATTTCTATTCCAGTTATTGCTGAGGGAAAATGCTGAAGTTCCCTGGCTCTATTTGTTCCACACTTATCATTGCTTGGGGTTTTTTTCATGTGAATATTGAAGTGCCTTCAGAAGAGGCCACCTAACCCCATACTTATCAGCGTCATGCAGATGTCTTAGAAAAACGCTTTTAATGGGCTTGGCTCTTCCATCTGAGATGCTTTCTTCTCCTTCACTTTCTATTGTTTTAAATCCTTAAGCTACAGTATGTAAATGAACATCATGATCACAATGCAGAGAAATAACACTAAAGTAGAGAAAAGTAAACAAATGTAGATAAACATCTAGTGGAAAATATTTCAGAGGACAGTGTACAATGGTTTATACTATGATTTGTATTGCAGGCTACTGATAGTTTGACAAATTATCTATATCTACACATTTTAAGGCAGCAAGCAATAAAAAATCTTTATAAAAGCAGTTCTCCCTCTTTGCATACCAGTGAGTAGGTTCTGACAGTAATTTTGGTAATAATTTTCAGATAATGTGGGCAGTTTGGCCTTTTTAGCAGAGGTAGTCAGAGTATAATCTCTGCTTAGAAAGCAAACTGGTGATGATGGTACCCGAAGGCAATCTGCTGGCTGTAAAAGGCAGAAATATTGTTTAAGGTGCATACAGCAGCAAAACGTTCTTGATGCTATTAAACTCCACGAGCTGCTTTCCAGCTAGTGCAGAGTGGTAGCACGGCAGAAATTTGTGCTGGTGGGTGCAGGGTGGCTGCACTGGCCTGTCTGTGTTTTCCCTTCTGACTCCCTGCTGACAGCCCTGCCTGGCTGACATGGCTGTAGTAAAGGGGTTTGGTACTTGGGACACCGTCCTTTATGCATTCGTCTGCTTCCCCCACTTCCCTTTCTAGCCCTTGGGTGTTGCCCTTGTAGTACCCCCTCACTGGCACTCCTCTCACCCCAACTTATGATCCCCACTGCTTCTGCAGTATATCACTGTTACTAAAGAACACACTTTGTGAGCCAAATTGAGAGGAGTAAGTCTGGTAGAAGCAAAATATATTGCTACAGAAAAATTATTTTTACCCGAAGCCTGTTCAAAATCTGCCAAAAGAGTTTTGTATTGCTCTTTAAGACTGCCCTTTAAGATTAATGTGCACAGGTATGTCCACAATATTGACTGGTGACTCAGGCATGCTTTGTGTTCAAGGTGGAAGAAAAAAGATGGGCTCTTTATCATCTATGCTTGCTCATTTCTAGGTTAATTTGCAATGTATATGTTGAAGCAAAGGTGCTTTTTTAGAAGAAATGTTTATGAAAAATTAAACTTAAGTCACAAAATTCAGATTTCAAAGCAAACTTGAAATTAAGCACATTTCAATTTACTTGTTAGTTGTGGAATTTGTAATTCAAACTTCAGAGTGTAATTTACAGAACTTATTTAATCAATTGATACAAAGAACAATCCATCGCTTCATATGAATTCTTTCAGTATTCATAGTCATTTAGTTGTGAAAGATCTAACTGTAAATGATGCTCTGAACTTTTTCCACAAACAGGAAGGCAGTGAAAACTGCAGAACAAATGGAGAATTCTGAATAATTTTCTCAGTTCTATTCTGTACTGACACCTAATCAAGTGTATTTTATTAACTTTAATTGTTTCTGAATTTCTAAATATTACCCCTCTGTGTGTGTGTTTGTCTTCCCTTTTTCTTCACTCCACTCCCAAGTATATTGCTGTGCCTGGTCAAAGCCCTGCCTGTCTCCCCAGCCACATGGCAGCTGCCTGGCTCCAGCAAGTGGCTGGGGGCTTGGGCTGTGGTGGACTGTCCCACCTTCTGGCCCCCTTCCCAGGTAGCAAGGGAATCAGAGGACAATCCTTGGCTCTGTCTGCAGCTTGGTGGGGTCTGTGGACTGGCCACCAGGACCAAGAGTTGTGACCCGGTAGCACTGCTGGGGGCTGGCTGTGCACTTGAATAAATCAGGGACCTCTCTATCTACTTCCGCTCATGAAGCATCCCGCAAAATCCTGGGTATGCCTGGCTCTGTGAACCATTTGACTCAATAAAAAGGCAGTATTCTAGAAAGGACATACATTCTTCACTGCTAGCCACAGATATGAGTATTATGTCTCCTAACATGAACATTTATTAATGTTTAGACTTTTCTGTTAGAAATGTTTAGACAAAATGAAAACAAAGTGTCTCAGAGGCCTCTGTGGCTAGCTATGGCTTTTTGGTCTTAGGTCCTTTGGGACTGCTGGTTTGTGAATGGCCCATCCCCTTCCCTCCATCATTACCACTTAACATTTACCACTAGCATAGGGAAAACCCTTTGCAGGTTTTGCTCATACTGTGTCCCAAAGGTTTTATGATCACAGTTACACTCTATTCCTAGAACAGAGGTTTTTTTACTGTCATATGCAAGGTAAGCAGGAGACCTGCTATGGCTCTTGCTGAAGGTTTTTACATTCTATGCTGAAGGGCTCAGCTTGTAGAGAGCTGGGGAAATCCGAGATGGGAATATCATTGGCAGTGGCTTTTATTGTTGCCAAAAGGGAAGAGGATTACTAACAAAGAGCTCAGCTATGACAGGCACTGTGGGAGAAGTAGGCTTCTACATTTGGAAAGTTTAGTAGCCTACTGCTAACACCATGAGAAGGGATTAAAACTGGACACTAGAGCGGGAAGAGACATGTAAGATTGTGAGATAAGCTTTTTGGTTATTTATGTGTGTAGGTATAGGTATTACCTGTGCTGAATTCAATGACATACTTTCTGAATCAGATCTTGGGAGATGTGGAAACATTTCTGTAAAGCTACACAACGACACTGGGACTTTGTATTGCCTCTAAACTCTGTCACAATACTGGTACACAATCATAACATGACAATCTCTGCTAAGGCATGTGGAAAAGAAGGAGGTGATTGGTGACAGCCAACATGGCTTCACCAAAGGCAAATCTCGCCTGACAAGTTTGGTGGCCTTCTGTGATGTTGCCACAGCATTGGTAAGGGGAGAGCAACTGACGTCATCTACCTGGACTTATGCAAAGCATTCGACACTGTCCCACATGACATCCTTGTCTCTAAATTGGAAAAGCATGGATTTGATGGATGGACCACTCAGTACATAAGGAACTGGACAGATGGCCGCACTCAAAGGGTGGTGGTCAGTGTCTCCATGTCCAAGTGGAAACCAGTGACGAGTGGTGTTCCTCAGGGGCCAGTACTGGGACCAGTGCTGTTTAACATCTTTGTCAGCAACATGGACAGTGGGATTGAGTGCACCCTCAGGTCGAGGGAGGTGATTCTACACCTCTGCTCCACTCTGGTGAGACCCCACCTGGAGTACTGCGTGCAGCTCTGGAGTCCTCAGCACAAGAAGGACATGGACTTGTTGGAACAGATCCAGAGGAGGGCCACAAAGCTGATCAGAGGGCTGGAGCACCTCTCCTATGAGGACAGGCTGAGAGAGTTGGGGTTGTTCAGCATGGAGAAGAGAAGGACCTTATAGCATCCTTCCAGTACCTAAAGGGGGCCTACAGGAAAGACGGGGAGGGACTCTTTATCAGAGAGTGTAATGATAGGACAAGGGGTAATGGTTTCAAACTGAAAGAGGGTAGCTTGGATATTAGGAAGAAATTCTTCACTGTGAGGGCTGTGAGGCAGTGGAAAAGGTTGCCCAGGGAGGTTGTGGATGCCCCATCCCTCGAAGCGTTCAAGACCAGGCTGGATGGGGCTTTGAGCAGCCTGGTCTAATGGGAGGTGTCCCTGCCCTTGGCAGGGGGGTTGGAACTAGATGATCTTTAATTGCCAACCTGAACCATTCTATGATTCTATAAATCTTTTCCCAAGTTATTTAACAGTGAAGGCAACCTTCATCAGATTCAAAATAAACTGGTGGATATTGCAATTTCCTAGCTATTCTGTGAAACAGTCCACTGTATTTCACTACTGTTGGTTTCTTTCAGCTACCTTTGGTCTCTGTCACTGACAGGCCCTTTTTCAGAAATTTAAATAAGATGTCACTGTAAATGAATACTCTTCACTCGTCTGTTTGAACTGAGAGCAAACAGTATGGGAGAGATTAGCATCCATTGGGTATGCACACAGTGAAAAATGGATTTAAAAAGAATATTGCATTAGCAATAGTTACTGCCTATTTTATAGCACAAGAACAAAATGCAGGTTAACATTTGAGCTTTTCTGCCATCTAGTGGCAGAAAGTTGTTTACGGGAGCCGTTGCTAGGTTTTGGTTCTGGGATTAACATAAATTTCTTCCGTGGAGATCTTTGTGATTAAGGAGTACTCCAGCACTGTTTTGCTTTGAACATTTAATCTAAAGAGAACAAGAGGGTAAAACTTACATTTCTTCAACAAATTTTCCCAGCCTGTATGCAATTCAGGGGTTTTTCTGAGGAACTGAATGAGGGGTCACCACTGTGAGCAAGATAAGGGAGGACAGGAAAGAGGGCTTGGAAGTCTCTGAGATATTGAGCATCTGAAGGTAATCCTGGGTTGGTAGTCCTCAGCACTTCGCAGGTTGTGTCCCGCGAGTTTATTTATGCTTTTCAGGTGCCTCACTTGATACCTGGGATGTTACCTTTCAAAAACTATCAAAAATGAAAAGTCAAAGGATGACACATACAAGTGCATCTGAAAACCCAAACCTGATCTATCTCAGGAGAGACAGCCAAATGAGTAGGAAACCCTGAACATGGTGTGCCATTAGTTCTTTAAATACTGTTACACTGCAATCCTAAACTATTTTCTTTAGTGTTAAAAATTTGGGAATGTGGTGAGAGTAAGAAGGAAAGACTGGCCTGTTCCACTTTAGCTTTGTATCCTCCTGCTGGTACAGTCTTCATCGGTTATGCCATGATACGCCTTATGTCCTACAGATTAAAGGGGACATTCACATCACCTCCTATAGTCTTATTTCACAGAAGTATAAAAATATCTGCAAGAAACTACAAGGTGAAATCTACTTACAGACTTGACTAACAGAGGTAAAAAAAGATAGCAGTTTAGGGAGATGTGCAATTGGACAGTATTCATTAAAGCAAGAACTTCTATAGCACAAGAAGCACCACTGAACATTTTTTTCTTTGCCATCTTTACTCAACAGTTACTATTTTCCTGTAAGAGCCTTACAGACAGAAACAATCAGTGTCTGGATACAGCTTTTCATGTGAGATGGTGTGTCATTCTTCATAAAAAAGGAATTTCTTCTGTTATAGGGCTCTGAAGGATGAAATTATGCTAATGTATTTGCTGACTCATAATAGAAGTACTTGCATGACACATTTGAAGCTGACACTCTACATGGCATGACCATCTGTCAGTTATTCCTTATCCCCATCCTTAAGAAATTCAGGCCTCTGATGAGCAATCTTACTCTCCATATTGGCTATGTCAGTGTCTTTAAAGGGTGAACCCTGTTACTGATGTTTGTTTCTGATTACCTGTTGCAGTTGGAGGCAAATGCTTTCTAAGGTCACAAATGGAGATATTTAGCTTGAGAAATAACAAACAATGAGGAAAAGTGGGTAGCCAGAAGGAAATCAAGTATTTTGGCATGAGACTGTTGATAATACAGCATCTTTGTGCATTTTGTGCATGCACTTTTTGTTGCCATTGCTCTGAGGTATAAATCCCATGGAAAAAAGCTGATGTTAAGTATGTGAAAAAGATGAGACTACTACCAAAATATTTATGTATCTGAAAAATGTGTGCAGGAAAGGAAAGGAAAGGTTGTCCACTCCACAAAAAACAATGGTGTCATTTATTATAGTACTTGTTATGCTACAGTTGCCTGGTATTTAGGGTATAAGCTACAGTGAAGTCATTCATGTCACATAGACATTTTAGGAGCCCATAGCAAACATTTTTCTACAAGTTGGATAAAAATGAGATGGTGCATGCAATGACAAATCCCTGAGAATATTTGGTCCCTTCTACCAAACCCAAAACATAAATGGTACATCATTAATCATTTTATTGGTTAGAACTTTCTTATTAATCTGAATGCATGGTTGTTTACAGAAAATCTTTCCCAGTAATAATGCTGGCAGCAGAGCTTGAGTCTGTCCCAGATGGCTTCCAGAAAACATCCATTCTCTTTACACGTTTCCAGAAGCTGTAATAATTGCATCAGTGCTCCAGGAGGATAACTATTTCTCTGCTGATAGTATCTTAGCAGTGATTTTTTTTTTCAGGCTACTATCTGAAATGTTGCTGACTGAACAGTTCAGGTTCCCAGAAAAAAAACTGTCTTCCCAGCAGTAGTTACATTTCTAGGTACTACTAGGCACTACAGAACTGTTGTGAGAACATGAAGTCAGGAAACAATGTTTGCTCAGCACAGTATTTTCCAGCTGCCTCGCTTTGAGATCTCTCTATTCTCAGTCTCCATTGTAGCTTAGGTATTTGACATCTCTAGCCATACTTCCAGACATGTCTTTGTAAAGCCTACAAAATATCCTCATTTTGATTAACTGAAAATGTCTATATTGCGTTGGTGTTTCAGAGTTGAACATCCAGTTGAATATTTTAAAAAATGTCATCCATTCCCCTCCTTACAGCAGGTGTTAATTCCTTTTGAAGCCTTTATAAAAACAAAGTGTATTTAAAAATAATAGTTGTTCTAGTCAGATCTTCATTTTATGTTGGAAAGTTGGCACCAATTCTGTTTTATTCTTTGTATTACGGAAGTGAATATTTCCTAGTCGAAAAGTGTTTTAAATATTTTTCACTCCTAAGGCAGAGAAGCCGTACTGCAAAAGTGTATGTCATAGAACTGATGGTTAACTTTGTACTTTGCTTTGTTGCTGATGTAGACCCAACAGTAAAATAATACTCAACAAATCACTTGATGCCCTACTGCCAAAGTAAGGCTCTTTGGTAGGTAGCTGATAGAGCAAGAGATCGAAGGCCCTCTTTGGCTAACTACCCTATAATTTTTAATGGAATTTCATGAGAGTTAGATAAAAAAGGATTGATGTCCACTCTGCCAGATACTCTGGTTGTGTGGGAGGAATACAGAAGTAATATGGAGCTTCTATGCGGAAATGTCTGGAAGGGAAAACACTAATTGCTATTAAGACTGGAGAAGTACAAAGAGGACTCTCTGTGAAATCAAGAAAGGAAGAGCTTGGCAATGTACAAATTTCAGCTTGTGTAGGAAACAGCTTGAAGCCCTAATCAATTCTTTATAACTTGTTTTAAAACTTTTCTGCTCACATTTTTTCGAACAAAAAAATTTTTGGAAATTAGCTGAAATTGACATTTCTGCAGGAGATACTAATGGGAAGGTCTATGTAGTGGAAAAAAACTGAAATGAGAAATTCAAGATTTTGATGTGCACCAGCACTTTCATGTTTTGTTAAAGAACTGAAACACAGGAAATATTGGTATCATTACATTTCTGATGTGGAAAAAAGAGAGAAATTGACTAGTTGTACTGTGCATCGCTCTTCCAACCTCAGCTGCAGCTGATGACTAGTGAGGATGGGACATAGCAGGTTGGTTCTCCTTCCTAGATGCTGGGTAGCTTCAACAAGCTGTGGGTGACACCATGGAAAAGGATTCACAAAGTCTGAAAACAGGTTTATAATTTGATGAATTATCATAGCCTAATTTAGAAGTAAATTCTAAAAAAGTGAAGTAAAGAGCCTCTGGACAGGCTCTTTATTGCTACATATATAAAAGATTTTTCTTCCCTTCAGTGGATCAAGGCACTCTTTTGTCATCTTGTGTGTTCTAAATCGGTTCAGTTGTTTCTTTTCCCTCCACTTGGAGCTTTGCTCAGAACTAATAACATCAGCCTACATTTCCTTGGGAAATACAGAGCATGTGGTAGGCTTTCCTTTCAGTTGCATTAATATTACTTTTGTTGAATTGTTCTAACTTATGGCTACAACTTTGGCAGTAGAAAATTTGTGTGGGAATTTGTGCTTTGCCTTTCTTCTTGCTATTGTTAGGTCGTTTCAGTGTATCAATGATCTTGTTTTGTTAACCATTTAATTTATCAAAGGAAAGAAGTTTTGGGGACCTGTACGTTTCCGTGGCTCAAACAAGGTTGTTGGTAGAGCTGGAATTACACATAACATGCTTCTATGTCTTAGGCACTAAGTTGTTTCTGACAGACGCTGACATTCCAGATGACTCCTGAGCTCATCCTGTCCTGGTGCTCCTGTGAAGCTTTCCATGATGTTTGTATTCCTCTTTTCTCAGCAGCTATCCTCCTTGTCACATGGCTTTTCCTATTCTGCATGTTATTCAGGTAGTGCTGTGAGACAGTAGGACCGTGTTGCTGTTGATTGGCTTGAGATACACTGCCCGCATGTCATACAGCAGCATAGAGAAGGTGAAGAGCATAAAGCAGGTCTTACACTAGTCTGAGTTTTATACCTGTGGTGTAAGGGGTCAGCACTGAAGCCCTGATTGTACACTCTGACACTACTCACCTTTGTTATTGTACTTTCTTGTTGCTGCCTTTAGATAAAATTGATGAACCCCAGTGATATTCCCCAGGAGTCAGATGTTTAGTGTGCTAGTTATTTAGGGCTTTTTCTGCTCTTCAGAAGAAGTAACCTAGCCTAATGGATTCCGGAAGATAGGAAGTCAACTGTCTGGCATACATTTCAATTCCTACCAGGTGTCCCTAAAAATGCCACTCCAGTTTCTTGGCTTCCCCATGAAGAATATGCAGAAAAACAGGTACTTCTTGCCGATAGAACTTTTTTCTATATTGATCTGTTTCCATTTGTAAAGACGTGGCTCCCCTTGAACTGATACCAAGAAAGGGAAAGAGTGAGTAGGTTGCTTAGCCTAAGAACAGCCACCTTTGGCACAACTTTTCATATGATTTCCATATCAAGCATGCTCTTGTATGGCAAACTGAGAAGGGTTAGTACCTACCAGGTCTACCCTGGTTGTCAAACTCCTCTGAGTTCCCAAACTCTTCTGAATTCCCAAGACTTCTGATTTTCTGTAGAGATCAAGTTCTTTCACCATCATTCAGATCGGAAATTTTGTCTTTTGTCTCTTTATCCCTTTGCACCCAGGTTCGTTTTCAGCTGTGGATGAAAGGAGAAATGAGAAGAAGGTCAGACTCACAAGAGTTTATAGTCACTGAACTAGCATTGATTTCAGTAGGGTGTAGATGCCTAAGTACTCCTGTTCCTACAGTTTTAAATGACAGGTGGTTTGTTTTTTTTTTCCAGAGGGGCGGGGGTGAACAAAGGTTGGATGTAACGTTTTTAAACATGAAAGACTAAATATATCACACTGAAAAGAACAGAAATAGATGAGAAGAACATGTTGATATGCTGGGGTATTGAATTCCACAGACTGC
>VWZL01003314.1:905-22025 GCA_013396915.1 Stercorarius parasiticus
GTTTAAAGCCCTATCAATGAGGCCTGCCAACTCCTGCCCCAGAATCTTTTTCCCCCCTCTGGGATAAGTGCATCCCATTAGGTGCTCGCAGCCTCATATACCAAGCCGTGCTCATAAAACCCAAAGCCCTGTCTACGACACCGGTCCCAGAGCCATGAATCGACCTGTTGACTCCTCCTATATATTCCCTCATCCATTGCTGATGTCAGAGGGATAGAGGAGAACACAACCTGAGCTCTTGATCCCTTTACCAGTTGCCCTAAGGCCCTGAAATCTTTTTTAAATGATTGTGAGCCTCTCATTGCTACCTCATCACTTCCAACCTGAAAGACCAGAAGTGGGTAATAATCTGAAGGGCTCACAAGGGTGGGGAGTTTACCTACCATGTCCTTTACCTGGGCACCAGGGAGATGGCAGACCTTTCTGAGTAGATCTCCGATACAAATGGTAGAGAACAAAACTGAACACAGTTTTCAGGAGTCTAAAAAATAATTCCCAGGACTTAGGAACTGCAGGTCCATTTCTTAAAACTCACTACACTGACCTTCATGGTGGCAATCCATACACCTTATCTGTGAGCCTTTCCCAAGGGAGCCAGCTGTCCTCTGCCCCCAGCAGCTCCTGCACAGGCCACGTGTGCTCAGGAGACAAATGCCTTCACACAGCCACACTCCTACACAGCTCGCTTTCAGCTGTGGGCTACCCTGCCCCTGCTTAATAACGGCTCCATCAACATCCAGCAATAAAATGCACTTAATAACAAACAGCCGAGAAGGATTAATAGCTGCTTTGCTACGGTTCCAGCAGCTCCTGCCAAAGCTGAGCCACTTCAGGAACGCTGCCTCAGAGAGAAAGCTCCCACAACAGGGAAGCAAAGTACACTTCAGCTTATGAACACGAGTCCGAGTTTTGTTTACTCCACCTTATCTTTCCTCAGGCAAGGCCTAAACCTTCCACTGCAGTCCCTTAATGCAATCTAGCAACCAAATCCACCTGGCTACAGCTCAAACTCTTGCTTTTGAGTAACAAAACCTTCTCCAGATGCTCGTTGTGTGGGGACCCAGCTGTAGCTCATCTTCCCAAATACCCTTCTAAGGCAGGGGGAATCCAAGAAATGCTGCTTTGATTTAATTTCACCACCAGAACTGTGGCATGGTGTTTGATTCTTCTGAGCTGTTGTGGTAGATCAGGGAAAATGATCTCTCCACAGGATGCCAGCAGATGATGATCGCTCATGGCACAGGCACAGATGCCCCTGATATCCCACTTAGTCCTTCTGAACTGCTACCTGAAGTATTGATTTTTCGTCCCTGCATGAAAAGCTTTTCTATTCACTTGGAAAACTAATGTTGCCATGGTACCCAAGCACTTTAAAGCCAGACCTGCATTTATGTGACTGTTTTCCTGTGAGATGGGGAAGTGTTTTTTTCCCCCTTTCACCAAGGGCCAAACCCAGGTCGGGTGCCCAGCAGCTCAGGGGGTGTAAAGGCACATCCATGGGGGGGAGGCACTCCAGCATCTTTAAGAGCCTGATGGTTGCAACGTCTCTTGGGTTGCGTGTTGGAAAGAGCTGGAAGCAGCAGAGCTACCCTCCCATCGACATTATGTGTGGGAGCTAATACAAAGAAACTTAGTGTGAATTGTTGACTCACGATGACACTAATGCAAAAGCTTCTCCTAAAAAACAATCCCTGCTCATTTGTGTCCTTCTCTTTTTTCTGTGCCTCAACAAGAAATGAAACAGAGCATTTAGCTGATTTTTGTGCAAACACAAAAGCTTTCATCCACTTCCTATCTCTCCTATCTTTATTGTCATGATAACAACGCATATCCTTTCCGCAAATCCAGTCTGGAAATACGCGGTAGTCATCGGTCTGTCTCTTCGAGCCCCCGCAGGGCATGTGCCTAGGGGTGCCTGCTCCTTCCCTCCGGCGCTCCCTCCCCCCTTGCCCAGCCAGACTGGCCATGCGGATCCTCGGACCAGAGCCCGTTCCTGCCTTTCTGGACATCGCTTCTTCTCAAGCTAGACATCAGCATTAACCCCGCCACGCGGCCTGCAGAGCACTGGCTCACAAGAGCACAGGATTTACTCCCGCTCAATAGCGGAGTAACATTTCTACAAAAGTGAGCCATTTAACAGAAATTTCATTAGGGAGAAAGGTCACCTCCCTAATTTCCTCTATAAATCCAATAGGACTACCGACAAATGTATTTCTGCATCTGAGAAATGGCATTATAACTTTAGTTGAATGTCACAGCATCGTGCACTGTGCTGTCACGTGAACACTGCAAGATGAGAGTAGAAAAATTTCCGTCCACCCAAGGCTGTGATTTTCCCCCTATAGTAAGAGTTGATATCTTTTTTTTTTATCACCCCCCCTCCCATTTTACCTCGTGGTTTTCTATTGCTTGAGCTTAGTCACAGAACTGTGGTGTTTGTATTTTGGAGATTCAGGTGGGAAGAAAAACCTCCGTGAAGTTTAAACAGGTAAATCTGTTTGTCAGAGCGGGGAGAGGTGGCTGCCTGCTCGTGTTTTCCTAGCAATCGTTTGTGCTGTCTTCGTGCCCGTGTCACTTGCCTTTTCTGCAGGACAGTTTCCCACAGAGAGGGAAAACACGTGTTTCCAGTCAAGAGCACACTGCGCGTGAAACACGTGCCAACAAAAATGCCTGTTCCTCTGCCTGTCTGTTTGGGGAACGCCTTAAATTTAAGGTGTCACAGATTGTTTGCCTTAGTAGCTTATGCATGCGTTACAAAATCAGCTTTTATGTTTCTTTTTAAGCTTACGGAAGACGAAATAGCTAGGGGGGGCGTCTGTGAACACATGCTCACATGCTGCCTTGGTGACCCCCGGCTCCCCAGCTCAGGAACTGCCATGGCAGTCACAGAAGGGGCTTAGAGTAGATGGCTGAATTTGTTTCACCTGAAGGTGCTCACTGCCCTTCTCAACATATTTAAAGCTTATTTCTAGTTAGGAGACATTACCGATCACTGATCTTATTAATGCCTGAGCTGTTCAAGCTGTCACTATAAAATGAGTATTAGCCCTGCTTTCGTGAAAGAGAAACAAATCCAAACAATGCAGCTGGAGCCAAACGCAATTGATTACAGGCATAAATATGAACTTCTGACATCCCAAGTCCTCACCCTTCCTCCCTGGGGGCTCTGCTTTGGCCCAAGCAGTTAGTCAAAGGTGGCAGCTTGGTCTGAGCGCGCTGTGGCTGGAGCATGACCAGCCCACGGGGGCAGCTCGCAGGTTTTGGGGAAGGGTCGATCGATGCCCGTTGACGCAGCAGCCCCTTCTCCTCGCTCCCCTGTGGAGCCCAGGGGGATGCTGTCAGAAGAGGCATCTGCAAGGTGGTGCTACAGACAAATTTACTGAAGAGCGAAGCCGCTTCATGCCGTTCGCCTCCATTAACTTTTGTATAAAGCACGTCCTGTTATGTTAGCCTAATAGTCCTCAACCTCCAGCTCAATTGAACTGGCTGAACTTAGTATTGACTTTCTGCTCAGTGCATTTTCTTTTTGTTCTCCTTATAAATGGGGATAAACTTGGATTCCATGCTCATGTATGTGGTTCGTCCTTGCTCACACACCTATTGAGCATCCTTTTGGAAGGCCATTAGATGCCACCTTAATGTTAAAAAGAAATTAATAAACAATTGTCCATAATGAGGTCACGGTCTCAAAACCTTCATGAAGGCGGATAAATGTCATTTACATTTCTGCAAGTATAGCAAACACAAGGGAGGCAATGTTTAAGGTGTTCCCGGTCCAGCCTGCTATAATGGGGCTTCCTCTGGTACAGTTGTTGAGGGAGAGGATAATTAAAGCACTTTCTCACAAAAATATTTTATTTCGTTTTTACGGCGGGATAGCCAGGCTTCAAAAAAGGATTATAGGCGGCGTATGGGCAATCTTATCTTAGCTCATATTTGCTGTCAAACTGAGTCCACAGCCTGAAGTGAGCTGTTCGTCATCTGCAGAGGGAACCAACTCTCCCCTAAGCATTAGAAAGCCCCTTAGCAAGGAGAGGAACAACACGCCCACCCCCTCCCAAGAACAGGCTTACGCCATACCCTTCAGTATGTGTTCAAAGCTCCTCCTTCTCTCTCTATTCTAATGTATATCAAGGCTTTTAGTAGTAAAATTGCAGAAGGTTGTCATAGAAATTAATTAGGCTTCTGGGATCCCTGCATAAGTGCTTTTGATGTAGTAGAAGCAAACTTACAATGGTTTATTGTTAATAAAAGAAAAAGTTATAATGTTCCCTGCTAACCTGGTTACTAAACTAGCCTGGTACTATATTAATTTACTTCTTAGCTTAAGATGTTTGTAAACTTGGTAGTAAGGATGTTTTAATAGAAGGACATTAGTAGGCCAGAGCATGTTAATATTTAATTAGTAATAACATTAATATTTCTATATCCGTCAAAGGGGAATATGTAAGGCTAAGGTTAGCCCACAGAGTACTTCAGAGCATCTTCTGCCAGCTGTTAACAGCTAATTTGGTGGTTTAAGGAAAGGAAAGAATGCATTGTGCGCCTGGGGATGGGTTACCAAAAATAAAATCCTGGGGATTAGCCTTTTCAGTTGTTGTTGCCACACTAACCAGGTCCTGTGTCTGCAGCCACAGGTACAGATTTTCTTCCCTGGAGCACTCAGCTGTTGTTGCTAATAGAGTTTGTTAAAACTATCATGTTGGATTTGTTGGGTTTTTTTCAGTTGTTCAAGCACACAATGTTTTCTGTAACTTCAATGAGGCTGTTAGAATGCCAAACCTAATGAAAGCACGTTTAATTAGGGAACGCAGCTTTGATGAAAGAACATTTAACTGGGGCATGGCCTTTCTTCTGCTGGGATGTGCCCTACTGCAACAATGGCAATGCTGAAGGAGAAGGAAGGGCAGGGACCAGGGAAAGCAGCTGGGCTCGAGTGCTCTCTCTGAGTAGCCTCTTCTTTTGCTGCTGCCAGAGGCAGAGCGCTGGGCTGGATGGACCACGGCTCTGACCAGCAGGGCTGTCTGCTCTTCTGAGTCAGCCACGCCAATGGCTAGGACCTGAATATGCCTAGGTCCCCTCTGCTGGCTGCAAGGTCAGGGAGAAAATTTGTCAGAGAAGGGGGGCAGGTGGGATCAGGGGTACGGAAAGCGAGGAAGATACCCTAGGAATGCAATTGGCACGTGACACTTAAAACTGGTGTTTCCCGAGAGAAGGACATGCAGAATGGCAATTCTGCAGCCAAATGGAGGGGATAGACCCAGGTGACCAAGCTCTGGTCTGAGCCCTGCAGGCTGTGTCCCCCGTGTGGGTGGTATGGGGCAGAGGGCTCAGGCTGTGACCTCGCAGCCCTCTTACCTGCAAGGCAGTTCTTCCAGCTCCCCTCATCCAGCCATTTTGTCTGCTGTGGCTGTGACTTTCTAGTCTCTGTTGTCGGAAGATGGTTGCTGTTCACATTCACAAAGGTGAAATTTCTGGCGGCAGTCGTTCGTCATTCCTCAAGCCCAGAGAAGTTCAGAGATTTTGGCTTTTTATCTTAATCAGATTAATTATTTTTAGTAAGAAAAACTGCTATTCTCTTCACATCACACCTAATGTAATATCCAGGGAGAAAGTACGTGTTATGCTTTATACTGAGCTAATGCCCCACCACAGCTGAAAGGTGAGCTCCTGCCCCAGATGCACCATCTGGGGTGGTCATCTAATCCTGTACTGAGCTAATTCACCTAAGTAACAGAAAAATAGCCCTAAACAGGTAGTAAACATGAAAAAAACAGTGCTTGGCAAGAGAACAGTGGCAGAGCCAAGATGCACTGTCAGATGTAAGAGGAGGTACAAGTGGGGGCAGGACCTTTTCAGTGGCAGCTGCTGTAGATTCCCTCAGCCTCAACCTCGTAACCTGACCTTCACATCACTTCTCGCTTGCTGTGCTCCACAGTGCTTCAGCAAAGCTTGACTGAAGTGGGGAGGTGTTACTCCCATCCTTCTCCTGTCAGGGAGGACAGAGATTCACCTGAGCTGGGGGAATCCTCCCTTCAGTTTACCCCATGGTAGAAACTTCTGAAGCCACATCAATTGCTGGCTCCAGGGCTACTTAGTGGACAACTAGCTGCCACCATGTGTCACTAGGTTCAGACTCAGACAGAAGTCACCCCTACCTATATATGTAGGCACTCAGACAGCTGTCAGAACAGATTACCCTTCATTTTCTTACCTGCCCTGATATTACATTTTCAGGCCTTTTAGGAAGTCTGTCATGAGTTTAAAAAAAAAGCCCAGAGAGTTCAGTTATCATGTTTCCCTTCCTACTTGCCTGACGGGAAGAAGTGATTGGGGTTTGCGAGTGAAGCCTGCGGAGACAGTTAATGGGAAGAAAACCCCACAGAGAAAATAGCGTGTATCCCCCAAGTGTGTGTGCCACACAGCCAGGAGTCAACCCATGCTGTCTAGCTGGTGAACCTGCTCTGGTAAGCTTCTGTGGCCAGATGACTATGCCAGCAAGCAGTTCTTCTGTGGCCTCTCCAGCCAACTGTCCCAAAATGAACTACTAGCTGCATTTACAGCCCATCACAGATGAGCAGAACAGATTATTTGAATTTGACCTGTGGGTGTTTTCCAAGTCGGAAGCATTCTGGCACATTTCTTCTATTTCTTCCTTTTTATTTAAAACACACCTTCTTTTGCAGCATTTTGTCTGCTATAATATCAACTACCACAAGCTATAGCCTGTTCTCACCTCTGTCTGACAGATTGTCCTTTCATGGTGAAGAATTCCCCCAGTTTGAAGACTCACCTGCTGCTGGGAGTACTGGGTTTGTCTGGGATGGAGTTCAGCTTTCTCCCCAGCAGCCCGTAGGGTGCTGTGCTTTGGATCTGTGACCAAAGCAGTGTTGATAACACACCGGTGTGGTGGCTATTGCTAAACAGTGCCCGCACAGTGTCAAGGTCTTCTCCTTTTCTCATTCTGCCCACACAGCTAGGGGTAGGCAAGAAGCTGAGAGGGGGCACAGTTGGGACAGCTGATCCCAATTGACCAAAGGGATATCCCATGCATAAGGCGTCATGATCAGCAACAAAAGCTCATGCTGAGGCCCTGCTTTCCAGGAAGTGGCTAAATATCTGCCTGCCCATGGGAAGTAGTGAATTAATTCCTTATTTTGCTTTGTTTTCACATACGGCTTTTGCTTTCCCTATTCAACTGGTTTTATCTCGATCCACAAGTTTGCTACTTGCAGTCAACTCAGCACACTAGGTCAAGGGAAATCTGAGCTAAATTGGGTGGGACTACACGAAGCAGACTCAGTGGATGTCTACTTTTTAGGAAAATACATTGGGTGTGCCTTTAGACAGACACTAAATGGAACATGTAAGAGAGACGGTAAACACTACAGCAAGGAGTCACTCAGAGAGGACTCTGGGTTAGAGATGAGACAGATTGACCATTCAAAACATTTAGCTCCTCAGAACTGTACCAAGTGGTTGTTGGTTTTAATTGCTTTTACCTCCTTTAAATAACCAGTCTAAGAGGTGTCTTTATTTTGCCTTTATTCTTAGGTCAAACAATATCATCACTGAATCGAAGAACGAGGTTACTGGTTGAAATACAAGTGCAATGTGAGACAAATATGGAAGATAACACTTTGCAAATAAATTAATACAGAATAATTGTCATTGCATAGTTCAGAAGTGAAAAGTAGGAGGCAGCAGTGCGCACGTGCTGTGAACTGACACACACCACCACAAAAACCCAAGTTCCTAGACGAACTCTTGCAGCTGCAAATAAAACAAACCAAACCAAAAATATCTGAAACCGTAGAGAGCATTAACTATTAAAAACCAGGCAGAAAGGGAACTAATGAGCTTTTTTTTTTCCTTTTTTTTAAACAGACCATGCTGCAGAAGGAGTGTTTTCTCTACAGACAGAGATGCTTTTAGATAATCTGCCTTGGCATCCCATAGCCTGTCATACCCGACTGTGATGCTCCTTTGTTGCTGCCCATCTGAAGGCCTATTACGTTCTGTCCCTGACGAAGCTGCTCTTCTGAAAATCCTCGTCGATTCTGCTGTGCTTTCCTGTCCAGATGCACACAAAAAAGCAACAAATACACATACCGTCAGTCTGCATAGGCCCAGAGGATCATGAAAAGCAACGTGAAACTGGCTCATGTTAATAGATGTGTCCCCTGTAGTGCAATATTTCATTTGCCCCATCCCATGGGCTGGGCAGTACTGGCTGGGCTAATTGTTTTCCTGCAGTTAGAAGTAATGCTCTAGTCAAACCTACAACACTTAAGACTTTCACTGTAGCGCTTATTCCAGAGCCCCAAGGGACTTCCCCAGCAGCTATGACAGGTAAAATATTTATGTAGTGCTGTATATAACACTCATGATAGGATTAATTTGTCTTAAGCCCTATAGCCCTTAAAAGCTGTAGTCCATGGGACCTGATCAATGAGACACTTACCTGAGCTGTAACACAAGTTGATACCCACCTAGAGCAATGGTACAAATTGGTACAATTTAACTCAGTGGAGTAAATAAGAGCTGAATGTACCCGGAGAAACAATGGGAGAAGTGACTTGCTCATTTTCGCAGAGTGGATGATGGGTGCCTGCAGGACAGAACAATTGCTCTGTTGCCATTTCCAGATCTCTCTCCTCTAAGCAACAGACTTTGCCCTTTGCACCTGGGTCTTAAGTATATGACAGTCCTTTATCTTCTGTCAAAACACACTGACCACTTTTGATCGGTGTCCCTGGTCTCAAAAGCCCTTTGGATCAATGAGCCTTTGTTGGAGTTTAAAAGGAGACTCTTTCCCCTGAAAATAGCACCAAGGGCAAAAGTGGTGGTTAAGAAGAAGCATAAAAGTTTGTGCTCTGCTGTCGTGAGAGAAACTGTTCATCTTAGCTTAATCTTTAATTTATACAAGGTGGGGAAAACAAGTCATTAACAAGGCAGAAGGACCAATCTGTTGCTGCCAAATAAGCCATAAGAATAGGCAGAGCCCCAGACTGAGGGAGGCTTTCAATCAACCAGACTCTACTCCCACCCAGGTGCAATCCTCCCTGTGGTGTCTGTTTGTCCTGGGATCAGGTTACTCTGCAATATCGCATCGAGTTTCAATTCCCCTTTTCTCCCCACCCCATCACTAGATGAGAATGCTAGATTAGGTGCCTGCTGTGATTGAAAACCATCAACATGATCCTCTCTGTGAGGGTCTGATCCTGCACTGTGCTGAGCACCCTGGCTCAAGTCCAAAAAAGCACTTGAACGCTTTGCTAGGCTCAGGGTGTTCAGGACATTGCAGAAGAACCCACGTCTGCATGAAAGCCCAGCAAACCAGAAAGGTCTGGAGAAAACCAGTACTGACTTGTCATTTTTCAGCGTTGGTCTCCAGTGCTAATGTATAGACTAATAAGAGGGCTTATAGAAGGCTCCCAGATCCCACAGTTCTTGCCAGAAAGTGTGCTGTTTTGGAGGGAGGCACACAGCACTTCGGGCGCCTCAGAAAATAACCCCCTCTCACTGCTGCTTAATCTCTTTTCCAGAATCCTTACACAGGCACCAAACTACTGCCAGGATCTCCAAGAGAGGATGTTTTTAGAACTACTTCTATTACCTCATTGAATCTCAGGTTCACCGTGTCTGCCGTTATTTTAATTAAAATCCCAGGAACGCATTGTATTATTTTTCTCTCTTTCCTCCTAGAATTTTCAGCTGTGTTGTGGAGCAATTCCACAGCAAGTTGAAAAGTTAACTCTGAACAGGAAAAAAATGTGAACTGTAGACAGGAAATAAAGAGAGACCAAAGGGAAGTCTGGATATGCTAATAAAAGTCGATTACATAAATAGTTTGGATCACACAGTGTTATGTTACCATCATAAGCACCGCATTTAGTATGTGATGGTCTTACAGATAACAACACGTACTTAAGATTTGCTTTTAAGTTGGTGGAAATGGCCTTAACTGAGACTGTAGAAAAATTGGTGAGGGTAAGTCTATTACCATCAGTGTCTCACCCTATTTCAAGTTCTGTTTGGCTTGTCTGCCGTCAGCTGGTATCACCCTTACTGCAATCTGAGCCCACCATGCAGATCTGTTAACTTCTCATGCCAGCTTTCCACCAGCGCTTGTGGCTGCCAAACTGCAAGATAACAAACAGCCATGGGTCCATGAACCTCGCTAGGGCACGCAAGGGAGGCTTGGTGGGACTGGGTATGAGAGACACTGGCAATGGAAAGTCAAACGGCTTAGCACATGTGTGGGTATCTTAATCACTGTAGATCCCTGCATGGATACTCTCATTCCATTTAATCTAGACTTCTTTCAATTTAATTTAAGGCGATTAAGAATCAGCCTGAAAGCCCCGACTCACGGCTAACACTGGGTGGCAGTGAGGGGGCTTGATCTGCCTGAAGGGATGGGTAAGCTACTCAGAAAACAGCTTCTCATCTGCCATATGTTATTTCCTTACAGAAATAAAATCAGTTTTCCTTAAGGCAGTGGCTATAATATGCTATTTTAGGGGCTGCAAGAGATATGGACTGGCTATCCAAGCCGGAGGACAGACAGCTAGGGGAGAAGGGAGGTGATCACATCTTCATTTATGCCAATGAAAACTGTTCCCACCTACAATTAAGAGTCCAGATGAAAATTAATTTTTCCATGTAGGACTTTGTTTTAGTTACAAAAAACAAATAAGCCTGTCTGGGTCATAGTGATTTCATGTCTGGTTTATATTAAAGCCTGTAACTGGATTTGAATTTGAAACCCAATTATATTAAATAAATACAAATCTCTTTGTGGACTGTATTAAGTTAATTTAAACTAATTTCATATAAAGGATGCATAGGAGTTTGCACTCATTCACCTAAAATTCAAGTCTCCCTTAGCCTCAGTCAAACCAGCTCAAGGTTTAAGGCAAAGCAAGTGAAGTTTGCTTTGCTTCTGCTGAGCATCACCTAAACGTCAGAAAAATCAAGAAGACCAAAGACAAGCAGCCAGCACTCTTTTTGCTAACATGTGTCAGACATTTCGGCACAAGACATACTCTTGGATGGTGGAATCTCATGTCAATAATATGCCTGTTGGGCGGGAGGGATAACTGTGGGAGGATTTCCTTTTCTTCCTGTCCCCGCTTCTCAGCCTCCCTAGCCAAAACAAACGGAATTTTAGAGCAAATAAACAGCTTTGCCAAGGCAGAGAATTCTTTACAGATAAGCAGTACTCTCCAAGAAAAAAGATGACTAGGAAATGAAATAATTTTTGGTTTGATGAAAAATGGAAATGGGCTTCCTGCCTTCTCTTTTGCTCAGTAAAGGGGTCACTTTATGGGGGTTTGCTACATCTGTGATGGTCTTGTCTTCATTAGTCTTTCTGTCCATTGTCTGATGCAAGGCAAAAGTGCACCTTTCCTGCCAGATACTCTTATGACACACATATCTGCATAGCTGCTCCCATTTTTGTTCCCTTTTCTTCATGAATGGATATAGAGGATTAGCTGAAGCTGCTAAATAGATGAATGTCATCAAAACTGGTGCCTGAGTTTCCTAAGTATCCTTCCGAGGAATAAAAGTCAGGGATAACATCAGTGGACAAGAAAATGACGTGTCTTCTTCAGTGATCAGAGTGGGCCCCTCATGCAGCAAGAGGGATATGCTATGAAGGTGCCTGGAGCAGGATGCTGCACTCCTACCTGTGTGCACCACCAAAAGCCCGCGCTCCAGTAGGGTCCCCACATGTGCATACACACGTCCACGCCAATACAGCCTGTAACAGCCTTGTTGGAAATGGGTGCGTGCCTCCAGGAGGAAACCAGAGCTGGTGCCATGGGTGATGTGCTCCTTAATCCCTGTACCAGCAGTGCTTTTCCAGCTCTGGGGCAGAAGGGACACGTAAGGTGTGGTGAGGTGGGGCTACGTAAGAAAAGGCAGCAGCATAGCTGTGCTACACAGCTCCCACAGAGCTCCTCACCGGCAACCGTTGTCTAACTTTGGGCTGACAAGTTATGGTCAGTTGTGGACTTTGCAGTGATGCTGATAAAGTTGGAAACCGGTGAAGGTTAGAAAATGTTGCTGCCTGGTTGGGTCTTTGCTTCCCTCCTCCAGATTCCAGAGAGAATAACTCTCCATTCCAAGGAAATTTTGGAAAGATTCTTACCTTCCTTTCCCTTTCCCTTTAAATTTCCTTAAAGCCTAAAGGCACACAATATTACCAGTTCCCTTGGGAAGACAGCTCTGGGAAGCTGTGCTTTGTATTTTACCTGTGAAACCAGGATGGATCCCCTTTGTAGCAGCCATCGTCCTTAGTGACTGCCAAACTGCCTAGAGCCATTAAGGTTCTCTGCACTGCTGCCATGTCCTTCCCTAGAAAGCCAGAGAGTGAAATTAATATAAGAAATCTTTGCATAACAAATAGCTTGACACACTGATAAACACTGTTATCCAATGTATTAACTAATTCCCTCAGCTTGCCTGAAAAAATGCATTAACAGCATTATAAATACTACTTCACAGTTGCTGAATGAAGGTACTACATGCAAGAGCTTATTAAAAGTCATCAAAGGGACAGTGTTAAAGCAAAACTTAACAATTCAGACATTTCCAGGTTTCCAGGCCTCTGGCTATTTCAATGCCTTCTGCCATGCTATTTAAGTCCTTCTAGACAATCCTTTTGGCAAAATTTTCTCCTAAGAAGACATCATTTTGGTGTACAAAGAATGGTAATATACTCAGTAAAATGTGGCTGAAGGAGAACAACATGGTAAATAACTGTGCTGTGTCTCAGTTTCTTCACCTGTAAACTGGTTAAGACTGATCCTGCCATTTAACCCCTGGTATTTATTTACAGTCAGTCCCTGTGCTAACAGAGCTCACGGCAGTCCTGGAGAGCTCCTGAGCAGATGACTCACATTGGTCCTTCCCAATTTAACCATCAAATCACCTCCTAAATCCTTCCTACAGGTTTCTTTTCTCAGGCTGCCAAAAATCGATGCTCTGCAGTTTCATACCCCCAGTTCCTGCCATCCAGTTCACTATTCTTCCACTTTCTCCCTCCCTATATTACCTCACATCATTCCTCACTTCAGAAACTCAGGGCTCATCTCATCTTTAGCCGAGCAAAAGTTATGTATCTGGTCATCACTAGCTTTTTAGGTTCTCTCCATAAACCGCAGAGAGAGAAAAGCTTCTCAGGGGATAATTTATCCCATCTGTTTTGGGAGGGGTGAACTTGCCTATCACTTGTTTAGAGGCACACCTTCCACCTAGTTGAAAATTCACTACGTTTCCAAGAGGACACCTTACACCTTTGAAATATTAGGCTCATTTTCAATAGAAGTTTCCATTTAAAAAACGGTATCCCCTCCTCCTGTCTCTCCTTCCAAAATTAAAATAATAAATAAATTTTCCCTTCTAGTCAACATCTTTTGTTGATTCCTCCAGTGAATTAAAAAAAAAAAAAGAAGACCAGACATTTTTTAAAAATTAAGATTACTCCTTTTTTTTTCTTTAGTTCTTCCCTTGCACTTTGTCACTTGGAGTGAAAAGGGCAGGGAACATAAAGACATCAGAGTCAGATAGACTCTAACTCATTACCCAATCCAGACATGATAACTTGTGAAAAACTTGCTATCAAAAATGAGTTGCAGCACATATTTCCAATTGTGCGAGGCGGTCAGTTGTTGAAAATCTGCCTCAAAAGACTCCCTTCCTCTGAAATCCTTCCATAAGTGTTTCTGTGACTCCCCTCCCTCTCTTTCTGTTCTGGTTCTTCCTCTTTCTTAAAATAATTTATCCAGTTAACAGATCTAATTTTGACTGTGAGTCCTTCACATGGGAAAATAAGTAATTCATAAAACCATGAGATACTAGAGATGTTATTATGGTAACAGACTTCAGAAATACCTCCAGTAGACCAATATTAATGAAAATCGCTGTAAAGCAGCTGGAGTGCAGAGGGAAGTGAGCGTTGCACGTTCTGTGTTTATGCCGCGCATCACCCTGATTAAAGGCAGATGCAGTTCAGGGCTTCAGTTCATGCAAACCTAAATGCGTAACGCACTGGCTGAGGTCACAAAGCCACCCCAAAGCTGAAAACATCTCGCAGCTTCCAACTGTGGCTGTCATACAGCCTACTAAAGTTTATAGCAACCTCTATCTGCAGGGGACCGTTTGCTCAGAAAATAAATTGTCAGCCATCCAGAACCCTCGTTTTACTGTGTTTGTTAACACAAACTGCATCAGACGGGGTCCTATCTTAAGAGGGCAGCTGAAGAGCCGACATCTCACACAGGCGCATAGAAGAGCGCGAGGCAGAGACACTCAGAGCTCCCTGAAGCAGCAGATGTACCATATGCTGTAACAGATGCCACGTACAACGTCCTTGGGATGCCTCCCGTACAACGAGGAGCACGGTGACTGACTGGGATAAAGAGGGATGAGAAGAAGGATTAAAAAGTGAACGAGCTGCATAATGATGGCAAGCGCAGAAAAAAAAAAGAAAAAGAAACAAAAGACGGGTAGCAAAATATGATGATCAGCCTGGCGGAGCCATCTGGCAGCCCCCCCACGCTCCGCGCTCAGCGCTGCTTTATTTGTCAGTGGCGAGTGGGAGACGCTCCAGGGGAACAACAGACCGAGTGGGAGCCGAGTGCCACGTGACAAAACAAAGCCACAGCCACGGCTCTGCTTTCCAGAGCCTCCTTGATGCATATGAGGGGTTCTGTGGGTGAGGGAAGACCCCAAATCCATGTGGTCTTGTGACATTTGCCCTCTTCCGGCAAAAGATACAAGGGGCTCGGTGGTCAGCATAAAAAGGGCTGTGAAAATTTTAACATTCCCACTGAGAAAGTCAGCTAACCCTGCAGCTACCCGACAGAAGGGATAATCTGCATCCTCTGAAGCCAGGCTTGACTCTGGCACTGCAGAAAGTCGCAGTCAGTGCTTTCCCTCAGCTCCAGTACTTGCTCACCGGCAGCCACGTGGGCCGCCTGCCCGACCCCCAGCCTCCCTGAATCATGCCGCAGGGACCTACGCCGACGGCATTTCTTCTGCATCTTCAGTGTCCTCTGCAGTGTGCTTTGAATAGCATGGCCTTGTAGAGGATCCCGGCACTGCCTGTACAAGGAGAAAGGGGCCTCTAGTCACTTCTCATAGTAAGCCTTTCTCTCTTTGGGGAAACCTGACCGGAGGGCCATCTTCTCCAGGTCCAGAAAGAGGAAGGTTCAAACCCAAAGGCAGAGAAGATCTCTGCACAGTATTCCTGAAATGCTGTTTTGTAAAGGCTGAGCAAGTACCCAGAGGTACAGCTGCCTCTTCTCTGCCCAGAAATATACCGGGGAGGTATCTGTATAAAACAGTGAACATAATATCTTGGGCATGGATTAGGGAAAGCTGCTCAGCACAGTACATTTAAGTAAGAAAGGATTGAAAAAGAGGTGATACTTCTCTCGGGCCGAGAATTTGCAGAGGTGAAGAAAAATGCACCAGATGGACTGAGTGAGTTTGAAACAGCCAACAGCAGATTGCATCCTAAAACATTTTCATTAATCATTACTAAGAATTTCAAAGCAAAAGCTTTCAGAAAACAATTAGTTCCAGAGAAAAGCTCTTTGTCAGTCACACGTACTTTTCTTTCCCTATAAACATACACTGACATCTCCTCTCTTTCTAAAGAGGTTATGGCCTGAAGTGTAGGACTGCTGTAATTATGAAATAGTGAAAAAGAGGCTGTCCTTTCTGTCCAGCTAATGCATGCAGGTTCAGACAGCGCAGCCCTGAAGCAATACAGATGCTAGAGGTCAGAGTTATGGTTAGACACAAAAAGCCTGCAGTGACTCACTGCTGGGGAGACGTACTATTTCATTTCAGCACTGAAATGAGCAGCAGGAGAGATGAAAAAGGAGTGGGGAAGTGAGGAGACACAGACTAGTTTTGTGAAGTTCTAAAATAATAGTGGAGAAAAGTCTTGCATGTCTCCCTCCTAGGTTCTGAGTTGTGTTTTGACTTCCTGTTCTCTGGAAGTTACTAGCTTTTTTCCTTACATCTGTTGAGAAAAGGTGATGAGTGAAAGGAAGAGCAAGGAGGAGAGAGCCACCATCATTAGGAGCTTCTTGTCTCCAAAGCAAGTCCTTTTCATCGACCTTACTTTGATTTACATGGTGTGAAGCCATTATGAGATGCAAAAGACTGCAAAGAACAGCATCCAAAATGAGCTATTATCATCCCTCACAAGATAGATGGAGTTTCTCTTTCAGCAGCCTGCTAGGCTGAGGGGGGGAGGGTGTTCAGGGAAGTGAAAATCCCTTCATTTAATGGTAGCTTGGATGAAACACTAAAGACTGAACTGGAAGAAACAAAAGTGCCCTTGTGCCCAAAGGTAGGATTTGTCAGGCAAATCTGGCACCCTGAGAACATTACAGATCCCAGTAACTCCAGCTGTCAGTATATCCTTCCCTTCTAACCCATCTGCAGAGTCCCGTAGTCTTTCCTTCCTTGAGCTGTCCTTCAGGGGAGTGATCTCTTCCATGTATCCTGTCAGCCTGTGAAAACAGACGCCGCTTTTTTCACTCCATGTATGTTCCTACACAAACTATATGACCAGCTTTCCCAATGGATTGTTTTCCTCTTTCCACCATTTCATTCTCATGGCAGATTTTTGACCCTTTCACTACCCTACCGCCGTCTTTGTCTTGAGCCCTCACACAAAGCGTTTTGCATCACCTTGTCCGGAGAGGTGCAGGATACACAGTGTATTTGCTTAGAGCGCCAGGACGAGATGCATCATCACAGAAGTGGGCAAAACCAGCCACACAAACGCACAAATGACTCAGCTCCTCAGGAACTAGAACAGGCAGTTTCCCCTTCGAGCATGGGATGGAGATAGCCTTCACCTGAGCTACTGCAAAACCACAGGGGCACTCTGATTTTTTTTGCTGTTGCCATAGTGACCTCTCTTAAAAGACTGTATCCTTAGAGAGAGATGCTCAGCTAACATGGTGATAGCAGTGAGTTTTGCTTCTCACTAGTCATAAATGAGCCCTCATAAGCTTCACAGAGGCATATACGCTCCTGGGAATACATTTTATACCTCTGATTTAAGCTTTGCTTATAATTTGAAAACTGCAATAAAATCTTGTCATCTGAAAATAAGGGGTCTCCATATTTGCTATTAGAAGCTATTTACTTGCAAATAATTAGCATAGAGAACATTTGTTTTATGAGGTCTGAGGATTTCTATCAGAATGATGGGCTTTTGGATAACACATGAGCTTGGAAAGGCTCCGTTTTGTCCTCAGGGCAGTATAAATCCCCCAGAGGAGATAATGCACCACCGGAAGAACATGGTAATGAGGTAAGGCAAACAGAAACAAGAGATGATTACATTAGAGAATATGCCTTAGACAAAACGCACCATTACAACACATCAAAGCAAAGTAAAATGAAGACTGTAAGCTGACTTCCAGTTTATTATTTTTACCTTCCCATAAATCCACTGTCTGGAAAATATCTGTTGTTCTTACTCCGTAGATTTCAGCAGCTTTTAAGAACTGAGAAATTTGTTCCATCTGCTTGAAAGCCATTTTCGATTCGGAGATCTTTGCAATGGGCTCATTTCCCTTTGGATGTAAACTGTTTATTAACTTGCATAACAGCTGAGAGATAAATACAGACACAAAATTAGAAAGCAGTCACCAAACTGGAAGGCAATTTCTGAACATGAAATGATGCTGCAAAATGCTTTTGACCTGGCCAGTTTCTGTCAGGGACAAAATTTCTTCAATTAAAAACAAAGAAGTGAGTTGATAATATTCAAAGTATATCAGAAATGCTTTAAAGCTTTCATTACCTTACGGCAATAGCCTGAGCATATAAATCCTAATCTGCTAGAAACAACAAAGCAATCACTGGTAAAGGTTATATAACAACTGACAGAGAAGAAACCACATGCCCGAGCCAAAAAAATAAGCAATGTCAATTGAAATATTGTTAAAGTCACTTTGGCAGAGATTCAACGATTAGCGTATTCTTACAGCCCACTGCAAACAGCAGCATCTGCCTGTTGTTCAATAAACCAATGGAATACAATGTTTTAGCTACAGAATTATTCCCAAGAAGAAAACAGTTATGACACAATCCAATCCTTCGAATTTTCTATGTCTCTTCACCTTTCCCTGTCAACACTGATTATTTCTTAACAACAAAAGTATACATCTGATTTTAGAACACATCTCATTTAAATGTATGAGAAGAGGTGCTGAAGGAATGAGTCATGCTCATATATAACATGCATGACTCATAAGAATCATAAGTACTGCACTAATCCCAGTACACTGGTAGAATAATTATCTTCCGAGATCAAGATTCCTGGTCAAAAGGAAATAAATCAAATACTAACGCATATACTTCTGCACTGGCCATGAGCTCTGACCAATTTAGCTAGAAGAAGACAGAAAATAAGGACACTGTGCATATAAACACATGCAAGTATGCAATTGGATAAAATACTCACCGTTCCATCCATCAGCCAGGTCTGAAAATGTTGCCTTCCCGGCGGAGGGTGTTCTATCTGTTCTCCACACTGTACAATAATCCAGTTCACCAGCCTAGACTCTAATTCTGGGTCATATTTCTGTTCAATCTTTTCCTGAACTTCTCGGCTTAAGCCATAGCTTGGTCCTCTGTTAGCCATCTCTGGAACCGAAGCAGAACTTACTTAGTGGGTAGAGTCCTGATCTGCAGCTTTGAAGTACGCACCGGAAAATTAAAGAATAAAAGAGTGAGCAGCCTGCCCTATACGTTAGACAGTTGAACAGATGTTCATCAACACTGAAAGTAACTGTATGGCACTGGTTATAGCTGTTCTGCAGAACAGGGGAGGGATCAACGAGGGAATATCCTTTTCCAAAAGCACAAATCAGCTACAGCACTTTTTTTTAAACAAGAAAAAAACAGCAGTCCCCCCTGCCCAACCACAAAAACAGAAGAAGAAAAGCAAGATTTAAAACAGAGTAGGTTTTAAAGGGAGGCTTCTGCTATGTTTACAGAGAGTACAATAGAGTTCTCAGATCAATGTTAAAGCTGCCTGCAAATCCAAAAGCACTTTAAAATTGCCTACCTAATACTTGCTAATAAGAAGGCTGTACATGGGAGCTCAAGGAATCCGATTAAAGATGCAGTCAGAGTCTTCCTCGGCAGAGATGCAGGGATGATATCCAGAGATCAGCAAATAGAAAAGCGTTGATGAATTTAAGAGATGAAGGCTGCCACAATGCCCTGCTGCTGCTGCAGCATCGTGGTTTGAAGAACAGTGTATTGATTTGATTTTCCTCACATATGAGGAGGGTCAGAGCAGGGGCGTTGCCAAGAGCCATTAAAGAGGCCTGCCTACTCAGTCACAGCCTGGGGATCCTGTTTATCTCGCCCATCTGCAGTCTGTTTTCATGCACGCTTCCTCAGCCCTGCGCTGTTCACCCTACAGGCTCAGTTTTACTCCACCTAGTCTGCATCAGCCCAAGCTGCACCAAGCATCCCAGTGCCAGTTGGAAATACAAACAGAGGGACTTCACCAGGCTTCACTCTGTTAAATGAAGGTAACAGAAATTACTATACATCTTGTTTCTTTTAAATCACAAAGCAGAAGTAAAACCATCACAATGCTAACAGGCTTACCGTATGAAAAATAATTTCTCTTCTTCCTTGTTCAAGTGCTGATAAAAAGTTTCAACAAGAGGACAACAGGATGAAAAGTCAAGGAAGGGAAGGCAGGTAGTAGAATATTATTATTACCTTATCATTACTATATATTAGGCTATCAAATAGGGCAATAGTGTCCCAAGAAAACAACACGAACCACTAAATAGAAGGAGAAATCACTGAAAACTAGCAAATTTAGCATAAAACACAAGGATCGTATTTTCTACTGGTATGAGTCAGCATACCTCCAGTGATAGCAAGGGAGCTATGCCCATGTATGGTAGTTTAAATTTTGATTATACCACTGCAGTGCTGGGAGAGGAGAGAAGGAGCTTTAAGACCAGAGACTTTTCTTCCGGTCTCATTTGTACAGATTTATCCTTTATTAAATAAAGTAATTTTGCTCCTCTCTGAGTTGCATCAGATTTTGTCAAATATCTTTCATCCATGCTGCATTACCTAACCTGCTACGAAATACTTCCCTTTTGGCAAATGATTCATATGAAAGCAGGCTGATAAACCTGAGGTGGATACACAATCGGCTTTGCCAACAAAAGTCCTCCTGCTGCCATTTATAAAGAAAAAAAAAAAGGGGGGGAAAGGAATACAGCTCCTTGTATATCTACCTCGTAATGGCTTCTTCATCCATTACTTTCACATTTTAAGATCACGAATTCTCAGATTTATATAGCTTCGGATGCTGCTGGGCTTGAGCAGACTCAAGAGATGAAAAATTTAATAGATGACCCAATTCATTGTTGTCCTCCACAGGCATTTCATTTAGTCCTTTCTCTTCACTGCACTGGTAGTTTTAAAACCCTATGAAATATGTGATTACATAACTCAGAGCATGCTACGTGACAGGGCCACCACTTGAGCACTTTCCGTCCCAGCGAACACGCTGTTGAAGGCATAGCAAATGAGCAGGAACCAAGACCGTAAACCAAGCCTGGAGATCAGCTGCAACAGTAGAAGGCAGGACATGAATTTGACGTCCTTTCCATTCAAGCAACTGTTAAGGGCCAGGCCTTACAGTCCTTGGCCAGACCCACAAAGAATAAGAAGCTTTTTTTCGCACTTTCATATCTTTTTGCATTCTTCTGTTTAGAAGGGAGCTACCTAGGTTGCTTGGCTGTTTCTGGTCACAGCAGGGTGTTTGGTACTCACTAGCAACGAGATTTCATGAAAGCCACCTACCTTTGCATCAGCCTCTGACCTCATTTCAGGGGCAGGGATGGGTAATTTAACTCTGCTAAGCTGCAGAGCAGAGGTCTCCCCCTTCACAGATGTTGGCTACGCAACCCGCTCTCGAGGGACCGTTCCTTACCGTGGAAGCTGAAAAGCAAGCTTGTCCACCAATATAAATTTTTAATAAGGATTTGAAAACCAGGAAAGCTGCAGAGGATTGGAAAAATGCCAGCCCCC
>VWZL01003314.1:22034-37602 GCA_013396915.1 Stercorarius parasiticus
CCCCCCCCCAATATTGCCAAAGTACGATTAATCAAATCATAAGCCTGCTTCTGTACCATCAATCCTGGGAAAAACAATGGAATGAATTTTTTTTTTTAAGCAATAGCGTTGATGCAATTTACTAAAAGCTCTGCAATACATCAGCGTTGGCTACCTGCACGGTACGTTGATTAGGAGACTAAACTGACTCCAGAACAACATGACACATTAAAGAGATTAAAGCTGGCTAACTAGTAGGTCCTATAACATGACTGTAACTGAAAAATCATTAATGATTATATATTTTTATTCAGTTTGTACAGAATGTGTTCCCAGGCCTGAGCTATTTAATATGTTATTAGAAGTCACCAAAAAAAGCCCAGACTCCTAAGAAGATCTGAGCTCATGCAAGCTGTATTAAGTAAACAACAAAGATAAAGAAAACTCCTTGAAAACAGTCTACCTGGAAGCAGGTAAAAACGTGTCTCATTGCAGCCAAAGTCTAGCCACCGTCAGAAAAGTGCTTTTCAGAACGTAGCACTCTGTTCTATGAAAAAGCAAATGTTAAAAAAAAAGTAGAGGGTGATGGAAGGTAAGCAGGTGGGCACAGACGCCGAGTAAAACGCTGCAACCGAAGAGCTTGGCGCAATAAAATGTGGGAGGTACAACAGCAATGGGAATATCATACCCAGTTCTGACAATCGCTCTCCAGGAAAAAGTGGTGAAAGAACTAAGCAAATTTGAGCAGTCTCTCCAGTAACCAGAGGACTGAAAATTAGAGCCTTTACAGTAATCACCTCAGAAGGATTATCTGTTTAGCTCACCAAAACCAGAAGTTAAGAAATGGCAGCACATGTGGCTACAAAGCAATGAAGAACTGAAGGAACTCGAGTTCCTTCTGTTGGACACAGGCATATTAAAGCCTGATGGCTAGAAATGTGATGTGGAAGAAAGGGGCAGGTTTTCAGCAGCAAAAGTACTACCAGTAGAACACTTCACCTACTGCTTCTGATTGATTTTGTCCTCTGATTTTTCTTGGTAACACAACATTGGAACTTATGACTAAAAACAGAGATGAAGCTTGAATACTTGAAGTAGGATTTCATGCCTGTAAGCACTATGGCTCATCTTATGTTCTCAGATAATCACAATATTACCCTATAAATTTAAAAATCTTTGTAAATCATAGAACGGTTCGGGTTGGAAGGGACCTTAAAGATCATCTAGTTCCAAGCCCCCTGCCATAGGCAGGAACACTGCCAACAACAACAAAACTGACATTAATTAGCCCACTACTCATGTTTAGATGCAGGGTAACTCGATAGCTTTCAATGCCTTCCAACAGGAACAGAGGGAAAAGCAAAACTTACACTGCTACAGAGCAACCCTTAACCTTCATTAGACTGGCTGTTTGGCAAGTCCTTCCTTAGAAAGAGCCTGGTATTTCAGCCATCCTAAAGCACTTTCAAGGTATGCTGGGTCAATTCCCAATAGATAAAGCTATTCAGCAATTAGAATACCTGGGAAGTCCAGGCTCCATTTCCCAGGTCTGCCACTGTGCCATAATGGACCTTTCATAACTAAGTTTAAAAAAAAATTAAAATAAATAAATCAGGAAATTTTCCAAGGCTATAGAACAGTTTACAGCACCTCCCTTCACCAGGAAACTTCTGAAGGGCTGCTGAAAGATGCTCCCTGCATATACACCTGTGTCATGATGTCACGCTTTCTAGAGTTGCAGAGAGGATGCTGAAGTTCAATACAAGCCCAGTGCAAGTACAGGGCCTTTTTCAGGGAGCTGCAAGGACAGGCAAGTGCTCTGCAGGTTTTATTCACTGCCTTGCTTTGTCATAAGATACCTGGAGATGTTCTGCACAAGAGAACTAGTCAGACTAGGGGGGCTGTGGGAAAGAAGCTACTGGAATATTGCCATCTTTTTAATTGTGCAAACTGGGTGGCAGAGCTATCAGAACCGGGGGACAACACTCATTTTAGAAATTCTAACTTCCTCATTAACTCGAAACCTAAAATCTAGACAACCTCAAAGACAACATGTTCTAGCTTAAGCATCTTCTCTTTCACCTGCAAAAGGCTTTCTTTCCCAGCTGTGAAGATGTTAAGCCCCAAGAAAGTGCAGTTTGAACACCTCAAATTTGGGATGAAAAGCAAAGTAATTCAGGAAGGTAATTCACCTTCCTATTTGTGGGACAGAACAGAACACACTGACGCTCTGATCTGCAGAACAAGGCAGCTCCTAAGGCTGCCATGGCCAGAAGTGTTTCATAAGTCATTGACCACCTGGAAGGTCCAGGCAGCTTATCAACAGAAACAGCTACCAGTTACCACTGGAAACCAACTCCTGTGGATATAATGGCCAGCATTCCCAATATTCAAGATGACCCTGGAGGTAAATTGTGCATTTTAATTCTCAGGATCTTTTAGTCTTTTGCTGGCTTGACAGACTCCTTAAAAGAAAACCAACACATTTCATCATATCAATTTTTTATTTGTTCCCAACAAAAACAGTACCTTCTGAGAACCATCTTGGTTTGAAAATCATGCATTGCAATATACGTTTACAAGACGAACAGAAAAGTAGCATCATCTTTATGTCACTGAAACATAGGTCAAAACAGCAAGATTTACAAGCAAACAAACAAGATTAAAGCCCCTAACTAAATAAATGCTTCTTCATATGATTAGGGATTTAGCTTTGCCATCAGGGACTTTTTCAAGAGTTACTGTCCTAAGGACTAGCACACTCCGGCACACCTTCTGCCAGCAAACCACATTCAGTACAGAAGCAAAGGAGAGGATTCTCATAAGGCCCAGACCTGATCCCAGGCAGCCCATGTCCTTCAGGGATTGCTTTTCCAGGACCAAACTCTGGGAAGGCCATTTACATCACTCTAACCTTTAAGCGTGCTACTGTTCAGCATACCTTTGCCACAGTCAGGAGCACCTGCTTCCACCCTGACAGGCAGCAGTGACCTTCTCATGTTGCCACGTGGGAGGCAAGCAGACAACAGGGTGCAGGTCAGAAGGCTCAAAAAGAACACAACCTTCCACGTGCTAGCCTAAAAACATTTTAAATTTGCATTTTAGTTTCAGAACCAAGTGACTGGAAGTTTTAGCAGCTGTCATTTGCTTTTCATTCCAAATACAAATGCAGAGCTAGCCGAAACTCCTTGCCGAACATAAAACAAGACAGTGTAGCAGGCTGAGAACATGTCTATTCCTCACCCGTGAGCAGATCACAGACTACAATTACTGTGTCATATGGAGGATGCCTGTTTCTCTTTAATGGAATGGAAGCATTGGACCATTTAACATACATATGCAGGACTTGAAAGAGAAATACAAGGTCAAGCCTGCAACTAGACTGCAATAGGTCCTGTAATTTAGATTTACGCATAACGTGGCCAAGGCTGTAACTAACGTTCTTCTGTTCTAGGCAAATATATATTGAAGGGAGATGAGGTCCTACAGTCACAAAGTAAATCTAAGCTATGTAAACTGACCTATGAGCAGTAATCTGTGAGCAGCAAATTTTCTTGCCCTTCATCTTTGTCTCTTCTTCCCAACTGTTACAGTAATCTCTTGCCCTAGAAAACACCTGCCAGGAGAAAAGCAACACGCACAGTGACAGTAAAACCATGTATGTAGCAAGCTGCCTGCTATTAAACAGAATAGCTGAGCTCCCTCTGCCTTTCCTGTCCCTGCTGGGCTTGAGAACAAGGGTGGAAGAGCAAGAGTGTGCACTCATTTTTGGTATTTCTGTATGCATTCCTTACACGGTGGTTGAATTTTCACCAAGCTTTAGTGAAATTCTGCATTCCCACACATCTGACTGAATTTGTACATCAGCCCAAAGCACAGACTGCTGATCTTAAGAGACAGGTGAAACACATAACCCTCTTCTATTTCCAGGGAAGCCTTAACATTATTTTTTAGCACTTTAAAAGAAAAAAAAAAATCTGAAAGGGTAAGGTAAGCCTCTCTATAACAGCACAGCCAAGTAACTTAAAAATCAAGGAAATTAAAATCACACAATTCCCTAGGACACGATTTTCCCGCCCACTCCCTCCCCCACCCCACCCCCCCCCACGAAAGGAGGGGCTATGGACCAAGGTAAAATGACAAGCACAGACCTAAGGTACCTAATGACCAAGTCACTGCTTCAGAAAATGTTGTAACTCTGTATCACAGTACAACTAGAGCATTGAAAACATTTGAGCAGCTGCAGTCACATAGCTGGTTGAGAGCTTCTCTCTAAGCACGTTTTAATTTGATATGAAAAGTATGGTACCATAAATCTCTTAGCCCCATTGAATAACTGCATGTCCAAAGAGAGCACGTAATCAAAAATTAACATAAAAATGAAACAGCAGGAGGCAGTTATTCTAAGGCCTATCCGGCTAAGTTCTTTTGTGAACAGTGCTTTGTTTGTATTTAGCGTTGATGCAAGTAAGTTAGCTAAACTGAAACTACATGAAACACTTAATACCATTTACCTCAAAAAAAGAAAAAAAAAAATTGAAGTGTGTAATACAAAGCCAAACAACTGAAGAGACAGAACAAGTAGAATACTTGACAAGATAAAAATACACGTATATAAAACTGCATTAGTACAGCTCAATATACACAGAATAAGAGCACTTGTTTATTAGGAAACAAATTGAATAAGCTTTAGAGACTCTTTCAACACATACTGGTCTATTGCAGAGTTTAATCCCAAACACAGGAAAGCATGCCTCACCGTTTTCTTCCTTTTCAGAAAGTGGAATTGTTTGTTTCGTAAGTTAAGTCTCAAGTAGTTCGATTTTGCAACAAATCTGAAATGAAAACGTTGGTAAGGACTAGGGACGGTTGAGCTCAGCTGGTAATGCTTTAGTTTCTTTTTAATGAAAACTATGCTTCTTTGGTATTATATGCTAATCAAGCTTCCTGCCTAGCTATAAAAGCTTTTTGTTATTTACTCATGAAACTTGAATGACTGTAACTCCTCAGCAGGAGTTAATGTTATGTAGTTTAAGCTTATCTTTAAGAAGATAAATACCTCGAGGTGCTTATTCAACTAGTATTGTTTGATCAAAATCAACAACGCAAGCAGCTGAGTTGCTCGGTTAGTGTCCAGAGCTTCCTTGTACTGTGACAGCCCCAACACGTCTTTACTACACTCAGTGACAGATGAGCCCAGAAGTCATTTTCAGACCTGCCAAAAGCGAAAGACAATAAGAATGCTAACAATTTAAGCTAAGAGTGCTATTGAAAATAATTAAGTGTAGATTAAGGTGTTCAGAGAAAACCAGCCCCCCCAGGCAGCACAAGACAGAGCTGTTAAATTTGAAAACATAAGACACTGATCATTTTGTGTGAATCAAGCTTATTGTTGAACATACGTATGTTACATATTCACAAAACCAAATTTGCTGCCAAATACAAAGTATAAGTCCGTAAAAAAGAAAAAAAACAGAACATAAGAATACATTACAAAGGATTTTAAAAATCTGCACCATGCAGAGCTTTCGAAATACATAATACCCTAGTTTAATACAGTATTTCTACAGAGGAAAGAAATACTTGTTTTTAAACATGACTAATATTGAAAATAATTCACTATCTAGGTATCTACTGGGAAAAACAAAAAAGATACCAGGGGCATTAACTCAGGGGACAAAACACAGTACTGCATAAAATCAGAATGACACCATAATACGTGACTATTACATTATTCGAGATTGTCAAAACTTACTGACATGTCAAGGGTAGGATGTAAATCTCCCTGTTTATCATCTATCCCTTCTCTCGTGCATTTGAACATGCCAAGTTGATAGTAATCAAAATGCTGGTAATTTCCAGCATGAACACAAGGGAAACGCTATGTTTGCAAGGAGGAATACCAATGAAACTACTGTGACAAAATTAGAAGAAAAAGTATGTCTACATAAGGTCTACCTCAAAGCAAAAAGTGCAAAATAAAATGGCAAATGAACACAGAGAGACAGGCACTAGCATTCATTGCATCTCAATATCCTATGTGGAATACCGTCTCTATGAAGAAACTATCATCTCTGACTGCATTTACACTATATGTAGCAAATTTTGGGTGTACCTGTAACGTAAATTCTACCACTAATCTCCATTTAGCAAGCAGAGAAGGAAAACAGATATAACTACAAAACAAGTGTCGCAGAAAAAAACCTCCCTAGAATTAAGTTTTAGTAATGCTGTGGTTTGAGCAATTGATGCTGCAGTTTTGTATCCCCAACAATTATGTCAATCCTGTCATGATGCCTTCTCCCACCTAATGTTATTACAGCACAATAATGGGTGTGGCAGAAATCCACACCAAACACCAAAAACCACCATCAAACAAGAAAAAAAAACCCTGAAAACTACTCACACAGCTGCTCCCCTTCACATTTTTTTTCAGTTATCTTGCTCTAAGGCATCATAACAAAAAGACCTTACTCATAAAGTATCAATTATTCATTAAAGGCTAAGGTGAAGCTTTGAATGAATACAATGCACTTCCTTCAACAGAAATACACAGCTACAGTTTATGCAGACATATAAAGACTTCTCCCGTCTTGAGCATTACAGTTAAGTTGAATGTTTGCAGGTATAACTCCCAATCAAAAAAAATAACTCGAAATTTTTCAGCTACTGAAATAACTTTAGTACATGTAAAGAAAAAGTATTACCTATGACAATTGGTAACTTTGGTCCTTAATTAAAATTAATCACTTTGGTATTACAGCAGTCCTTTTTCCAACTTCTTCCAGACAAAGTAGTCTAAGAAATGTGATGGAAGTGGATTAAAAAATTGTCATAGGTAAGCTAAGAGCAGAAAGTTTTGAAGTAACTTAATTTTGGTTTGACTGTGTCTTTAAAACTCAAAAAATTTATTTTTCAGGTTTTATCAGATGCAAGACACATGAATGCACATAAAGATGACAACTGTTTAACAACACATAAACATTAACACAGCTCAACGTTCAAGAATGGAAATGGCTGATGATGTGAAATAATTTTTCTCAAAAGTAAAATGCACATTCAAGAGGTTTTAAAGCTTAAGAAAGTATTGAATTGCATACTCATACAGACAGAAAAAACTCTACTTGAGAAACAGAAGAACTTGGAAACAAGACTTTATGAAATGTTGTAATTCCTCGAACAAGTATCCTGAGCTAGATTAATTGAGAATTGAGCTAGGGCATTTGTACACTTGAATTAGAAGGTTTGCACCTCAACTAGAGCTATCTTTTTTACACTCATACGGGAATTCAAATTTTTTACATCACAGTCTCTTGTTTTTGCAGTACTGAAGCCTAAATAAAACTGTACTTCACAGAAACTCATCTGAAATTTAGGGGGTTTTTGTTTTGTTGTTGGTTTTGGTGGTTCTAGTTGTGGTGGTTTTTTTTTTTTTAATTAAAAACCACCACCTCAGCAAAGCTCTATACGATGTACTTCTACTGACAATGCTAACATTGAAAATGACAAACTCTCTAACAATATCTTACCCCCAGGAGCTTTACTCTTTTAAGGCAGCAATAGTGATACCATTTACTACTTAAAATAATAAAGCCAGAAATGACTGTGTACCTTTGACTGATGTTTCATATTAAGGCCAGTCTGAACTACTTCCAGCCCCTCACCTAAGTTCCCATCTCTCGAGTTCATGAATGGCACCATATTTTTGGACAAAAAACAGGTAATAGTCATATTTGCAATTAAATCAATTTACTATTAAATTCTATGGATTTACATTACAAGAATTATCCAACTATCAAGTTTCGTTTACAAGTTCTCAGGCTGGCACTCATGTACCTCAAATTCCTAACTCTGGAAGACACTGTTCCTACTAATCTACAGCTCTCTAGTCACCGAAAAGAGGCAGTCACGCCCTATGGTGCTGTACTCCCCACTTTAAAGAAGTTACTATAAAAGAGTCACTGTATTGATACAGTTTCAGTTTACACCAAGATTATATATTGTTCCCTTAATAGTAGACCCCAAAAAAAAAAAGACAGCCTGGAGAAGAGAACATAAACCCCACTGACAAGCATAGATAAGAGAGCTCCATCTGCACTTTGAGGCTCTGCATTCCTAGAAGTTAACTTCTTACTTCTGTAGTACCCCAGGCACACCATCAGGGTGTGCCTTCCACTTTTCAATTTTAACAGTACTTGAGACCAATATAATAATTTATCTGAAATATGTTTATTATGCTTCATGTTATTCACTATTTCTAATAACAACAACTTCAGTAAACACTCAAGTTGTATTTTGCCTTGTACAAATGGCTTCAGATACAAGAATGTTACAGCAAAAGGACAATAGTGAAAAAGGTGTCAAAGACATGGGAAATTAAGGTTTTACTGTACATGCCAATAGTAACAAAAATGAATCAACATTTCAGTACAAAAGTGTAGGAAGCTTGTGAAAAAAGGTTTAAGTGGTGAAGGAGATGTTCTGAACACAAAGCAGCGCTCCTTCGCATTTTGGACTCTCTGTGCAAATGCAGCATTAATAAAATACCTGTACTTATGAAACAGAGGTAAGGAAACAGCAGAAAAGCTCAGTTCCTACTGTGACAGTCACAGGCCTGGCATCATCTTGTTAAGAACAGGGTTTTGGTTACTCATGGAAAAGAGTCAGGTGTAGAGTTCATGCACTTATGCTATTCTGCAGCTTATGCTACGGTTGCCAGCTTGTCAATTAAATCATCAACAGTATTCACAAGAAGTTTTGTATCCTCCTTCTCACTCATCCGATGCCGGCCAGTTTTGCGGAGGATAACATCCACATCTTTGCTCAAAACACGATCAGCAACTTGCATAGAGATCTGCCAAGGGACATCATCATCCTTCATGCCATGAATAAGTCGTATGGGACATGTTATAGGAATAGGACTATTTAGCACACAGTGATTTTCTGCTTCTCTGATAAAGTCATATGTCACAGAGTAATATCCTTCCTCGTTATGCTTTGTTGGAAACTTCCATTCACCTTTTTCTTCTATTTCTTTTTGTGCCTATAAAAAAAGAGAGCAAAGAATAGACAAGACATATGTTACACGTTCTTCAGAGTGCCTCAACTTATTTCTGTTCTAAATGCACTAAAACTTCCACAGGTATAAAATTTCACTTTGTTTATTTTTGTTAGCAGAGAAAGCGTATTCTTGTTCGCCTTCCAGCATCTGAGAAGACAAAGCCCCTACCATGTCACAAAAGCTACTCTGCATGTCTCTCCTGCCAATTAATCTAGTTAGGATTCACCAATGAAATTAAGTTTCTTAGCCAGAATCTATCAGAGAGAAAAAGATGTATAGCAACCATGAACAATGACGTGCTTTGGTTTCAATCAGTTCACCGATCCTCATATAAGGAGAATCCTAGGAAAAAAGAATTTTCCTATGATCACTCTTTTCAGTCTTTGCCACAATAGCTGCGTCTAAATACTATTTCCAGAATCTTACCTTAATCTTAAGTAGCAATACTGACACTACGAAATGTCTTAGAAAAAAAAAAAAGAGATCAGGAAAATATTATTCTGAAGTTATTTATTGACATATTTAATTGTCACATGAGATCACCAGATTTAGTTTCCTCAAGACTGGACATTATCACCATCAAGGAAGCAACTCAGAAAGAGACTTCCCACCACCTAAATATTAGTCTTTACGAACACGCTAGTCTGAAGAATTCCCTTTCTACACACATAACCTGTGTCAGACTGATCTCATCCAATCTCTTCTCAATTACTTTAGCATCTACTTCTCCATCCCTGAAAGCACAAGAATCCAATTTGAATGCAAATATAAGATATCCAACACTGAAATCTAATGGACTGCTGAACAGCAGGGACCTGACTTCACGTCCTATATGCCATAGTGATATAAACACTTTCTAGGTAGTGCTCACACTAACTTCATACTGGAAGCACAGCACTTTTCAGACTTTTAGATCAATGTAAACTTTCAGCTTACCTCCACCCAAACAGAGAAAACTTACTGAAAGACTTGCAGGAAAAGTACAGTTTGAACAACAGAATTTCTTAAATGCCTGATAGATTTTCAGATTGCACAAAGGCCAACCATCAATATTTACCTCAATGGGAAGCTTCTTAAAAGTTGTTACAAAATGGTCTGCTGCTACAGCTACTCCAACTAGAGCAGCGACTTTATCTGGGCGTGCTATTGCAGCATGAAGCATCAGCCATCCACCCATGCTGGAGCCCACCAGAATCTGAAAAAAAGAGAGAAAATACGAGATTATTTTACAGGAAGCTGCTAACAATTTTTTCTTTTTTTTTACAAAATATCAGTTTTCATATTGTTTAACTACTTAAACCTTGGGCATAATCCTGCTGTCCTTACCCAGGCAGAACTGCTGTCACCTCCGGTGGAAATTTTGCCTGAGTAAGCACCACAGGATCTGGTATTTTATTATTCTTTTTTGTTTGGCATGGCTGGTTATTGCTGTCTGAGACTGAAACACTGTAAACAAAATCAGAGTTGAAACAATTCAGTATCACATACATACTTTATGTTTCCTTCTTAAAATAAACGCACATGGTAAAGGCTCAGTGCAGTGAAAGAGGTCAAAAGCAATTCATAATACAGAACTGTTTTAAACACAACTAGGCATTCCCAGATTGCAGATTTCGGGTTTCTCGCAGTCATTTTTAAAGTAACTGAAGAAGTCAAATGCTGCTTCTACTAGGTTTTGGGGTTTTTTTAAAGCTATTTTATCATACAGAGTATTTTAACTTGTAACATTCCTGCATATCCTTTAATTAATGTACCAGCACGGGACAGTAACACACTTTTTCATGAAGAGGGCTGTGCCGCACTGGAAGCTCTCTCAGACTCCCTGGGATGACAGCCCTGCTCTGAGCAAGAGGCTCTAATAAACGACCTCCAGGAGGTCCTGCCAACCCTTGTTTCCATGATTTTGTGATGTACCTGCTTGCGAAAGAGGTCTTACAAATATGACCTCTCAAATGATTCAGCTTGAAACTGAGCAGGTGTCAGTTGTTAAATAGAAGCTACTGTTGACCAGAGCTATTATGGCATATTTTTGATTAATATTCTACCTTGAAGATAAAATGCATTCTATGTTTAAAAATAAAATATAACCTGTGGTCCATCTGTAAGTTCATCCAGTATAGACAGAACATCTTTTCTCCACTTCCCAATTGTACACTCCTCAAATTTACCATCTGAACTTCCACATCCTGTATAATCAAATCTGAAAAAGTAAACATCAAAATGAAAGTCACAGTACTGTCTACGGCAACACAGAAGCTAACTAAACAGTACCGTTTAATCAAATTAAATGGGGACAAGATACCACATTGAGTATTTTCTTACTTGGTGCTGTGTATCACTAGCACCAGAGATCAGATGAAAAGAGGTTTAAACACAACACATGCAACTAAGCAATGCAGCATTCTCTTATCATTTGGTATAACAATATCAAAATTTACCGGGATATCTCCCAGACAAAGAATTTCCCTTACAGACAAAAGAACCCAAATACTTCAATTTTAAAAGTATTTTTTAAAAGTACAAGCTCTCTTTCAAATGCTATACCCAAATTCAAAGACTTAGGAAACTCAGTATTCAACCTAGTCTATCAAAGGAGAGTATCACCAAGCATATGCATATTATTCTAAAACCAGAGAAGACACCGAGTAACTTAACAAGAATTAGCAGTTAAGAAGCATGCTTAGAGTGGTAACTTAAGAAGTTAGAACTCCAGGTCCTATCTTTTTCATTTTTGGGCCTATAGCCTTCATGTAACACATAGCACTGGTTAGACTACAGAAATTTGCCAGAGACTTTTCTGAATTACTTTCAGGATACATTCTCCTGATTTACCTCAGTCTCACTACAGATAGAATTCCTACATTTGAAATGGAAGGAAGATACTTCTTAGCTTGTGTACAGCACAGCATGCATTCCAATCCAAATGCCAAAGTTTACCCTTTCCCCTACGCCATGATATTAGTTTCATTTTCTCAAGAACAACGCTTGGAATGTACCTGATGAAGGCATGACCTAGAGAGTTGCAGAAATCTTCGAGGGCAGCTGCTTTCCGACCGTTCATATTTGAATTAAATCCTGGAAGGAAAATAACCCCTGGATTCCTGCCTTTTAGTTTATGATAAGCAAGATTTGGTCGATCTGGTCGAGTAAGAAAGCTGACTGATGATTTCAGCCTGCAAACTAATAAAAAGAGCTATTTAGTACAATCATCATGATAAACTTGGCAGAAATACTAATATTTTATAAAAATAGGATTCAGGAAATATAGATCTATTATGTGAAAGTAAGATACTTTGGCTCGCAAGAAAAGAACAGAACACCTCCTATGTTCTTTAATGACTAACTAGTATCGATCAACCTGAAAGGGAAAGCTAATTGTGATTCATTGTCAAATCATTAAATGCCAACCATGTAAGGAGTTCACTCAGCAATTAGCAAAGTGGTTGACTGAAGACAAATGCTAAGATTTCCTATAATTCACTTCTACTCATGTTTTATACCATCTTGAATATGCTACATAATGGTAAGATTTTTCATCTGTGTAGCTTAACTTTTTGTTTCTTCCAGACTGAATTTCAAAAAATATAATTTTGGGACTAAAGTACTGTGTGCAGTGGTAAATTCACAAGTACATGAGGTGATAAATTTTTGATTAAAATTAAAACTAAAGGACAAAAATGCATCTACATCAAAACCGCAGATCCACAAGATCTATAGAGATGTGGAAATGTGGAAGTTCAAAAGCAGGAATTGAGAAAGAATCTTCTGCCTAACTTTTTCAACATGACGAACATAAAAAAACATTAGCATTGCTTAAAAGCAAATGAAGTAAGTGACATCTAGCCTTTTTCACCATATAATCAACACCTATTTCTGCTTAAAGTACAGATTACTGCCAGGAACACTGGAAAAAAAGGCTCACTGCCATCTTAACATCAGTCTTCTCCTGAGATATGAAGCACAGAAGGTAAAAAACAAAATAAAGCGACATCTTCTGTAAATACACAGCAATACATTACACGCATCTCATAAGAAGAAATAGAATTGTAAAGTTACGATTTTCTTACGCATCTCCAAAAGAGGGACAAATATCCCATTACATGGTTTGGTGTATTCTTGCTTTGGTGTATTCTTACATTAGTCTAGTACTCAGACTGTTCTGTTTAAACAGAATGAAATAACACTCTGTAAGCCTAAATATTTTGCCAATACTTAAAAAATGAAAGATCACTTAGTGCAACTTCCGTCAAAGCGATCTGCAACATATTACATGAGACAGTTTTCCTATCATCATAAACTTAAAATTATTTTGTTTTAGTTCAAAATAACACATTTGGGAAGCGAACACTAAGTTGGACTCTGTTATTGACATTAATAACCATGAAAAAAACCTGCGTTGGTTTCAAACAAGGAAAAAAGATTAACAAAGGAAATGCCATCTAAGTAATAACTATACTGAATCTCAACAGCTGCTACAGTATTTAATCTAAGTTTAGCAGTTAATTGTACCTCTATTGTGGGTGAGAGCAAGTGACTTGTAGAGAGGTGTTATGGACACTTAATCCATTCTGTTATCCCACTTGGCAAGATAATTTGTTAAACTGAAACCTTGGTCAAGACTTCTAAGACTTTGATACTCTTAATTCTTAGATTAGAAGACTGGTTCTTCAGTACTGTAAACCAATAGCAGGGTACAAAAACTACGTAACCCCAAACAATACCTCAGAGCTTCATAGTGGTACAACAACTGGATAAATACTGCAAGAACAGACCGCGACAGTATCACACCACTTAACTGTTCTGCAGCTTTGAGTTATGTTTTCTCACTATCAGAGAGGTTTGGGTTTTGTTTGTTTTTAAACTTGCATGTGCATGAGTCAATGTGGATGCATAACAGATGCAGGATGCGGCTAGTATCCAGCACTTTCCTACAGTCTAACAGAAATCATACCATTTGAACTATAGATAAAACCATTAAATCTTTCCTGAAACAATGGGACAGTTCTTTATCCTATTCATGCATCGTTTACCACAAAGGGGAATAAATGCCACAGTGAAGTTGTGTGTGTGTCTATCAGTATGCCAGTCATTTGTTCACCTGCCAGCAACAGAGGAGATACACCAGGAAGTGCTAAACTTCACAGAAAAAGAATTAGGAGTATTTTTCTCCCCCATAAGCCCTGACAACCACCTCTGAAGTCACTGTTTTTCCATCCTGCAGCACTCTGGAGGTGTCCTCAAACTGTTTTGACACTTCAAGTGCACCAGCAGCAATCCCAACCTGAATAATGCAGAATAACTCTAAAGCAACCACCCTAACCAATCCAAAAGCAAGGCTCACTGGAGTCATGCTCTCAGACTTCCCTTTAGACACACAAAAACGTGGATAACTGAGCAGCTACCCAGTAATTTCTCATCCCGATTTCAGTGAAAGACCTTGGCAAGAGCAGGGAAGCGCTGCCAAAGGGTGCAAGGTGGTACTTAGTATTTATAAAAGCGAGTTACAGACAGCAGGAGCTAGCTACACGAAGACCACAGGACCCTTGCCTGATGCTATGGAACTCTCTTCATATCAGAATCACGGTGCAATTTTAATTGTATTATGACCAACAGAAACTGTGACTGAGACCAGCACCTACACATCAAAGCCAAAGAAATCCTCTGAACAACCTTGGGAACACTCCAGCACTGTGACCTACCCACTGCCAACAGCAGCAGCAAATTAATGCAGCTCTGGTAGATAATGGACTCAATGTTCTCCATACCTCATTGCATGCAATTGCCTATGCTGTAGGAGTAAGAAGGCCACCAGTTATGCCAGAAGCAACTGCTGCTTAGCCCAGTCTCAGAGCACCTAATGGCACACTCAGTAGCCATCTACTCTGATCACACTATCACTTTAAACACACAGAAAGAAAAACCATCAACAAAAAGCCCCCTGCATTCACGTTTTATGCAGATTCAAAACGTGCACCCTTAACAGCAGGCGTTACTCACTTCTACATCGAGCAACCTCAGATGAGGTTCATTACCTCATCAAGAAGAGCAGGTGCCTGTCAAATTTAAGGCAATGAATAACCTCAACAAGCCAGACAAGCAGAGTCTAGAACAGCAAGAAGGGGCACTATGTGTTTGGGCTGAGGATCATCTCACTCAAAAGCGAGCTTTTCAGCTGCCTGGTGAAGCCTCAGACGTAGGCACGTTTCACATCCAAGCAAGCGAGCAGGCCCAGGCCCAGTTCCTCCGATTACCACGTCTGGGAAAGCAGCCGCTCTGCCGACACGCACACCTGCCCTCCCCTGCCCACAGACACCGAACCACCCCTCGCAGCCTGGGCAGGAGAAAAAAAGCCTGTCAGAAACCCCGTCGCTCGGAGAGGAGCGGAGTTTAACATCCCCATCCCCCCCGGGGACCCTGGCCGCTCCCGAGCGAGCCGGGGAGCTGAAGGGGAGGAGCGGGTGCCACCTCCTGCCGCCCGCCCCGACAGCAAACACCCCTCCCCACGGCCATTACACGCGGTAATACACC
>VWZL01003315.1:335-42198 GCA_013396915.1 Stercorarius parasiticus
ATGTGAGGTGAATCCCCGCGCCCCAGGCGTGCGTGGGGCCCGGCGGCGGGCCGCGCCCCCGCCCTGCACTGCCCGGCTGCCGGTGTCTCGTAGGTGACGGTGCGGGACGCGCTGAACCAGGCGCTGGATGAGGAGCTGGAGCGGGACGAACGCGTCTTCCTGCTGGGCGAGGAGGTGGCCCAGTACGATGGTGCCTACAAGGTGCGTGGCTGCCGTTACCGGGCCGGGAAAGGGCCTGAGGCGGGCCCTGACTCCTCTCTCCTGCCCTGCAGATCTCCAGGGGTCTCTGGAAGAAGTACGGGGACAAGAGAGTGATCGATACCCCGATATCAGAGGTATGGCTGCCCCGTCACCTACCCTGGCCATCCCTTCATTGGCCACTCCCCTAGTGCTCACCCCTTGGTTTCCTTCTCTTTCAGATGGGTTTCACAGGAATTGCTGTCGGTGCTGCCATGGTTTGTAAATTTGCATTCCTTTACTTCTGAATTAAACATTTAAACTATTTCTGTGTAAAAGCATACTAATATCTATTTTAATATGTTTAATAGGCAGGGTTGAGACCAGTGTGTGAATTCATGACGTTCAACTTCTCCATGCAAGCAATCGATCAGGTTATAAACTCTGCTGCCAAGACCTGTTACATGTCTGCAGGATCAATCGCTGTCCCCATTGTCTTCCGGGGTCCCAATGGGGCATCAGCTGGAGTTGCCGCTCAGCACTCACAGTGCTTCGCAGCTTGGTACGGGCACTGCCCAGGACTGAAAGTTGTTAGTCCGTGGAGCTCAGAAGATGCCAAAGGCCTGCTGAAAGCATCAATCCGGGACGATAATCCAGGTGAGCACAGGCAGATCATGGCAGTACCTAGCACTCAATCCTGAAATGAATGTCTTGTTTTCCTCTCCTGCACCATTTAAAACAAAACCAAAAAAAGATTGTTAAACCTTAAAACGCTTAAGGTTGCTTTACTGCAGCTTTAGGGTACTTACAAAGGCACAGAAGTATTTATTCTTTTCCTAACAATCACTTGCCTTGCTAGCAGTAGATTAACTTTGCACTGTTGCCAGATGCATATCTTTAGTGCTAGTTTGGTACCAGTCGGGAAACTTTGAAGCATTTATGAATCTATCGTAAAGGGGTTAAAAAGGATGAAGATGAGTCAGGAGGAGTACTTGCATATACAGTTGTATATGTAACTGATTTTTACAGATCATGAAATTCATGTGATAAATTCAGAATGTCATTAATTAAAAGCAGGGCAACCTTTGTCTTTATTTCTCACAAACGTGCATGCAAAATCTAAGACCTTTATAAGATGCGCAATTCTGCCGTCATGTAGACAGTAGAATCAGTTAACTGTCTGATCTCATTTAAAAAATTGTCTAAAATTAGTCCTCAATAATTCAGCATTGAAGTAAAGACTGTGATTTTTTTTTTTTTAATTGCTTCTGCAAACATACTCAAGTCCTTGTTGCCTGGATCGTCTTAGTTTCTTGAGCTAATCTGCTGCAGTAATGTTAATCATCAGTACAGGCCTGTGCGTACAGATGTACACATTAATCCAAGTATGTTTTCTTCTAGTTGTGATGCTGGAAAATGAACTGCTGTATGGTGTTCCCTTTGAAATGTCTGAACAGGCACAGTCAAAGGATTTCGTTGTTCCAATTGGAAAAGCTAAAATAGAAAGGCAAGGTAAGCTGAGACTACGGTGTGTCTCCTTATTAACTGAACTGCTTGGGGACTTTTTAGCCTCTTAGCTATTCAGAATACCGCTGTCATGGGGCACAGGAAAGTATTTCAAATGTTCAATGTACAAATCTTACTTTACCCAGTAGTATACTTTATTACTCTGTTGCCCATATAAAGGAGGAGCACCTGATTCTCTGTATCTCATCTAAAACTATACCCTTCTAAAGGATTTGTACCCTAGTATAATGGTGTAGTTGATCGCTGAAAAACTTTTTTACTCACTTTAGTATGTAATTTTTGTCAAAAATGCAAAAAGAGATCACTGTAATATTTCGGCTCATTTATTCATCATTTACCACTGAATTATATGAATGTTAGAAAATCTAAAAACTGTATTAAGTATCTCTTCAGAATTAAAGGGTAAAGTTTGTGTCTTAGCATAGTCCTTCTGTTACCACTCTTCATGCTATGTATGGGTGCAGAATACTTAGCATTTCAAATAAACGTAAGGAACTTAAATTTACAAGAGAATCCTAACGTTACCTTGCAAGGAACCAGAGATCTAGAAAAAAGCTTTAAATCTTAAGTTTGTTTTTTTTTAAATTTTTAACGCTTGTTTCTGTTGTAGGAACTCATGTTACATTAGTGTCACACTCAAGACCTGTTGGACACTGTTTGGAAGCAGCTGCCGTACTTGCCAAAGAAGGTGTAGAGTGTGAGGTGGGTGAGGGGGTCTGTTGTTTTTCTCTTTCCCTGAAGTGGAAAAAAAAGCAGAGGGTCTTCTTGTTCAGGCTCTGCAAAACTTCAGTGTATTATCTACAATTTTCTTATATTTGTAAATGCCTTAACAACATGTGCCTTTCATGTTTCTGCATTTCACCTTTTCATCACAAAATTAAGGCAGAACTACTAACAACTTTCAGATTCGCCCAGCTGTATGGTAAGCAGAACTATGACAGTACGTGTTAGTATGGCTGTATCTCAACATAGCAAGACTCAACTATCTGGGATTTTCCACGAGCCACCAGAAACTGCTCTACGCAGTCTCTGCGAGAATAAAAAGTTAGACATTTTATCAAGTCTTGTCTTCAATGGGAGAATAGATGAGAGCGCTAAAGGGCACAGTACCCAAACAGTGCTAACTGACAGACTTACGTCATAGCAAAACTCACACTCCCTTTTTTTTTCCCCCAGGTTATAAATCTGCGTACCATTCGACCAATGGATATTGAAACAGTGGAAGCCAGCGTTGTGAAGACAAACCATCTTGTAACTGTAGAAGGAGGCTGGCCACAATTTGGAGTAGGAGCTGAAATCTGTGCCAGGATTATGGAAGGTACCGAGTTTTGCAATATACATGTTGATCTTATTCCCTAGTCTAAATCCTGATGACTTCTTGATAAGGCCAGGTGAAGGCAGAGTTAGGGGTTTATATCTGAGGAGCTTGAGCCTAGTTGTCTCCTCTAGAGGCACTCACAGGGTGGATCCAGCTGGTCTTCTGTTGAAAGTAACTCTTATCCCTGGAATCTTTCTCCATCCTGTGAGAAGCAGGATGGAAACTTTTTGTCTAAACCACAGTACATGAAGATAAATGAGCAGGAATGGCTCTCTCTGGAATATTAGAGCTACTGGAACAAAATTGTTTAAATAGATTAAGATTCAGAAATTGAATTGAGAGAAAACCATAGTGCTGACAACTGTCTTCTGTTTCAGGATCTGCCTTTAACTACTTGGATGCTCCAGCTGTGCGTGTTACTGGTGCAGATGTTCCGATGCCTTACGCAAAAATTTTAGAAGATAACTGCATACCTCAAGTGAAGGATATAATATTTGCAGTGAAGAAGACTTTGAATATCTAAGTTGTAAATACATGTTCTAAAGTCCTGCTTTACAAAGTATCAGTTGTCTATGGCAAGTTGTATGCATTACTTCTGTTGTATATCTACATGGAAATTTTGTACAGTGGGGAAAGTATAGTGACCTCCCAGAATATTTATATGGGGTTACCCTCTAAGCTACACTTCATATAAGCAACAATGTGGTAATGCTTGTTTGTTAACAGTACAGGTGGGTTAGTGCTACTGTAGAGGGAGAGATCCTATTCTAAATTCAGAGTGAGGAAAAAATCCTCCTTTTCTGCTTGGCTTTTAATTACCAGAGCAGCGGTGTTAAACTGGCTGTAGTGGTGGCTAAGTGAAGAACTGCAGTAAGCGAGAGGGGGCCCCGAGTCCAGCCCTGGGATGCTGTACAGCTCTCCAGGAGCCCATGGTCACAAGGCTTATTAAAGGTGAATAATCAAACTGGAGTGGGTGAAGCCTTGCTGTTAAGTGCAACTGTCTGCACAAAATGGCTTTGGAAGCCTGTGACACGGGTTAAGAGATGGCTCGTGTGTTTGGTTTGAAGAGCATTCCACTCGTGCAGGAAAGCTGCATGAGAGCTTACATAAAGATCCTGATCTTTAGGATGGGATGGGATGGGAAACACTACCCAATTTTTATTCACTAGCTGCCACATACAGCGATAAAAAAACCACTTGCCTAGATGCTTTGCTTTCTGTTTGGTTGGTTGTTTTTTGACACTCACCACGTGGGCTAACAAGGGCATGCACAAACTATAGTTCTTACAGTGCAAAACAAGTTATTTTATTCAGACACACTGAGCCTGGGTCTGAATTAGCAGGTGTGTAGATTGTGTTTGAAGAGCTGGGAAACTGCTGCAGCAGCCTTTCGGCAGATCACCACGTGCCAGGGTTTAGCTAAGGGGCTAATCCTGACAGGCCAGGAGAGCTCCGCTTGGCTTTTTCAGCAGCTTCTGGGACAGAGCGAAAGCTGCCTGGAGGAGCCTGTACCCTGGCCAGGCTGCCTTTCCACAAACTGCTGGAGAGGAGATACTTACCTCTGTACGCAAGCAGAAGCGCTTGGGTCCTATTTCAGTCAAGGGCCAGGAATACCGTTCAGGGTATTTCCTTTACTAGAAGCGCTGTTAGCTTCTTAGGAAGTCTGGCTTGCAGGTGAAATCCTCGCTGAATATACCCACCACCACGCTGCTGAAGGAATTCCATTAAACATTTTAATAAAAATGACTGGATATCACAGGTTACATGAAACTTTGTACAGACATTCTCTGCATAGTAACAAACACTGATGTACTTGAATTTAAAAAATGGATTATCTATAATCCTTTAAAGTGCAATTTGTTTAAGGTTTTAAATCAAAAAGGATCTTTTCAATAAAGTTTAAGCTGTAGAATTAACTTGAAGTAACTTTGCATTTAACTAAATCATGAATAATATCCCAGTGCCCTATTAACTCCCATTTCAACTGGTTTCTCATTTAAAAACAGTTTCCCTTAGAGTTACAGGTAGGATGTCCATTTAAACAAATTTAATGAAACAGCATTTTTATTCCACCAGCAAATACGGTGGGAATAAGATTTAATTCTCCAGTTCCCTCACCCGTGCAGTACGCTTTAAGGTTGGGGGGAGGGAGGGTGTTGGATTATCTAAAACGAAACTTGCTGATTTGGTGCAGTAAGAATTAAGATGAGTTACAACTGCATGAAAAGTGTTGAAAAACTGAACAGACTAAAACTACGCTCCTGTAATTTGGAAAAAAAGGGGTGGAATAGAGCTAGGAAAAAATGCATTAATTCACCATGATCATGGTCATTCCTATTTCAGATTTTTATTCAGCCATATAGAAGTTGCTGTTCCCCTGAAACTGTAGCTAGAGAACAAAGTTCTTGAAGCCAAGTAAAGAACGGAGTACTTATCACAGCATGGCAACGCGATGCAGACAGGGTGGTGCTGCGATTCAAGAAAAGCTGAAATAGGGGCAAATGGCTCTACAGCGTGATTAGCCACTATATGCTGGTGGATCCGTCGGCAGTCAGGAGGGTCTTGTTCCTGGACAGCACAGGAGGGGGAGAGGGAATTCAATCCTGATGTGACCAGTGGCCTCAGCTGATCCTGGGAGCACTGTAGTCGCACGTCTGTGTTTTCTTCAGAGTTCCTTTCTGAAAGTTTTGAATGGAGCTGAGTAAGGCTCCTCGGCTTGCACTGACGTCGGGCTGTGGGCTCGGCTGCGTTGGCACCTCTGTACTCAGAGGAGGAGCTGCTGGTGGCAGGGGCGGCGGTGCTGGGGGTATCAACGATGCTCCTGTTGAGTTGAGGAGAGAAGATGTAGTTCGATTACGTCAAAGAGGTCCTACTGCAAAAGACTGCAGCTCTTAGCTGGACTTGGTCAGTGCTGCCCTAGTCATGTCATTCCTCGAATGCCAGTGGAGGGTGAAGAACAGAACAGATGAAAAATGCCAGAGTGATCAAATCCCTCTATCTGCAGGTGGGTCATGTCATCCGAGACACCTCTGAAATGAAGCCTGAAGTGCCTCAGTATTCGGGGATGAAAACATGACTCAAATGTGATCTTGCACTGAGGGAAACGGAGATCACTTAACAGGACTTCCCAGCTTCAGTTTCTCTTGTTTGTCCCCAGTGAAGCAGTTTGCTCTTTGGGTCACCAACAGTAACAGAGACTGGAAGCAAACCTTACTACCTGTTCTTATTTACAACTAACTTAACATTACAGCACCATATTGCTGTAGTATTTGTGATGACTGCTTGGTCAGATGATATTATATTCCATTTTTAAAGCACTAACTGCAGATAGATTTTTCTGGAAGTGTTTTCCACTTCCAGAGTACTGTCAAGACTTTCTCTGAACATGTTGTAACAAATGCTTGTTTCACAGGCTGAATGAATCACAACCATCTGCCACCCACCCCTCTGCCTCTCGTGCTCCCACCTTTGCACTGTCCCTTGCTTTCTACCCCTGTCACATCCATCTGGTGCTTATCATGCCTCAGCCTCTGCGTCCTGACTCCCTGGGAAGCCAGAGCCTGCAGCAGTGCAGGCAGGTACCCAGCAGCGAGGACCTGTGTGGAGGTGCCTCCTGGCAGCTCAGGTCCAGGCCAGTGGCTTTACTTGCCCCAAGCAGCTCTCCCAAACACCCTGATCTTGTGCAACTCAGCTGCTGCGCATTGCGCCATCATTTCTACACAAGTATAATCAAAGATCTGTGCAGGAATAAGAGCAGAGGGCTTCAGAGGTGGCCCCTCACCATTCCACAAGACATCCACGTGAAGGTGGCATTGGCAGCACATCACCAGCTATATGGGGAATGATGGGCCTGTCTTATCTCATATATTCTGCAATGAGCAGGGGCACAATGATTAATATCTTAGAACTATTCAACAGTGAATTTTAACTTATCATCTGGATCGTAAATTATTCCATAGTAAGACCAGAGAGACACATGGCACCTATAGTGTAACACTTGCTTTTGTTAGCTCTAACCTACAAAGAGGAATATACCGGTAAGTGGCTAGAACTATGATACAACACAAAACAACATGAGGCCAACCAAGAGGCTGTGGCTATTGAAGTAGAACTGCTTGCTATGAAGTAAGCAAATACCAAGCAGTTAAAGGACACTATGGCACACGGATTCGAGGTGATGAAGGATAAAGCTCAGCTATCGAAAACAAAAAGCGGGCAAAGTTCTCTGTGCTCCAGTTCTCTCTCAGTTCCTCACTAACACTTGCTCTCAAGCTAACAAGTAATAGTAAAAAAGTAATTGCTGCAATTAAAAAAAGCAGTTATACTAGATGAAAGTTGTAGCTCAAAGCTCCCTCATTTTCTATTTGTACCAGTCTTTGAAGAGAGCCCTTCCACGTCTGGTAGCAAGCTCAAAGTGCAGAGTATTCACACAAAGCGTTCAATTTTGCCAGTGTACATTAATACATGGTGTGACTGGAGCAATTCCAACTCTTCAGGAGAAATTCTCATTGGCATGAAAACCTTCTGTGGCAACAAAACATGGAAGTACATATTGGGCTCATCTTCACTCTCCTCCTTTCCAGAGGAAATACTCAAGTCCTAGTAGAAATACCAAAGATCAACTGAAACAATTTAACATGCCAGTTGCACGTGGATCAACTGCTCTCTTAAGTAATCAAAACATTATGCAATGTTAGCACAAACTGAAATAAACTGCATATTGAAGCCTTGGGGCCATTTAACCCAAATTTACTTTTTACACTAGCCAAAGATGTAAGTCAATTTATTATTAGAAATAATGAAAAACCATCCCCTAGGTTAGAGTCCTGTTTCGCATGCGTGTACGGAGTGCCAGCAAAGTGCAGCAAAGCAGATCTTGACACTTTGCCAAAGGAAGAACAAGACCGAGAACAGTTAAAGTAACCACTTTTGCGGTTAAAGTGGTCAGAGCAGAACACCGTAGGACTGGCGTACCACCGCTATCACCAAACTCATCAGATGAACTGCTGTAAGAGAGCCAAGACCAGCTGATCATATACGAAATGGCTCGAAAGAGATGCAAAGAACTGCAGAGAAGAAAGCCAAGATTTTTGGCAGGAATTACAAGCTGAGGTTGAAGAAGCTATGCAAGTAGTTGTACAAGATGCAATAGGGAATGACGGCAGGGCTCTGTATGGAATACAAATACAACGGTAACATACGTAGTGAAAGAAGGTACACGTTTGACAGAGAGCGGGGGAAAAGCTTCACATGCTTGGATCACTAAGTATCATTAGGCCAAGATTCCACGTGTTATCTTCACATTTAGTCTGGTTATTCTGCAATGGGGGTAGAAAAGACAGGGAAGTATGGGGAGAGGCCACCTTCCTTCCTGGAAAATGGTTGAGTTGCTCAGGACTGACTGTTACTGAAATTGAGCTGCTGACAACATCATACAGTTAAACTCTTGGGAGACCAATTACGGGCAATGATACTCTTACACCTGAGCTCTGCTTTAACCCATAAATACAGTTTTTAGGATGGTATCTGACTAACTATGAGCATTATGTATTGAACCCATCAATTAAGAGCGTGGTTCTGAAAATCTTCAATTAATTTCTATTAATCAATCAAAACCAAGCTGTCCTCCTCTTCTTGATATTGAGTGGTGCAAAGAAATCTTAGTTCACGCTGGTGTACTCATGCAGTTACATCTACAGATTAACTTGTTCTGCCCAACAGTGAAATATTTTTCTGTATATACTAGAAAATACATTTGAGACAAGTCCTCAGTTACTACCAGACCTTTCCAGTACATACATGTTGGAAGAAGTTGCCTGCAAACACACATTTTACCCATTCATGCAGTTTTAAGAATAAAACACTCAAACAAGAACTTACCAAGGTTTTTTTACAGGGACATTTTTGTTAAGAGAGTGTGTTAAAAGGAATAGGAAGTAAATCAGATGCTGTAAACTTGATGCCTGAATTGAAACAAAAACTTAATTATGAGTTTAAAGTGACAGTAATTGTGCAAACAGCATTAAAAACTTGGCGGAGAATGGGATGCAAANAGTTTAAAGTGACAGTAATTGTGCAAACAGCATTAAAAACTTGGCGGAGAATGGGATGCAAAGAGTTTTTAAAGATGCTGTATTTCATTAAAATAATCCATAAGAATGTTCAGATTTTTTTCTTCTATTCCCTCCCAATACTAAGCAAGTTCAAGATTTGCATTCAACTTTCCCATACAGAAACAGAGCATCTTTAAAGAGATAAATCAGCATTAGCTTACTTTTCCGAAAATTCACGTTCAAAATGATGCATGCTCTATTGAAGACAGCAGAGAAAGAGAGAGGACACAAGTTAATCATCCAGTTCTCGTGTCAAAGTAAGAAAAACAGATACACTGTTAGCTGAAAAGTTAGTACAAAAAATCAATACATTCTTATTCACTGGCAAATATGAGGATAGCAGACTATTTCATATTACATATACAATACTTTGTCTGATTCTGAATAACGAACCACAATTTTCCATGCTATAAGCATTATTGTACTTGATGAACAAATACAACACGCATGCTTTCAGTTGCACATGCCATAATTCAAGCTTTAGAGGATTAAAGTGCATTTAGAGAGATTTAGGAAGATTAGCCATGGAAGACGAAATCCATTCCGTTCAAGGAACAATTCCTGCTGCATTAACACCTCTATTTACACTTACGCTGCATGGGTCAGAGACACTCAAGAACAGCACTTACTAAAGCATTCAAATTGTCTTACAGAAAGGTGAAGGGCAGAAAAGGTGCACCACGTGGGTGTCTATGAAATATATGTCGTACTGAAGGATTCAGAGCAACTGGCATAGAAAGAGATAGCTAAAGTTAAGTACAACTCTTTCACTTTATTCCCGCAGGGAAGAAAAAATGGCACCTTCCACACTTTTCTCTATTGTAAGAGAGCCCGCTGGTATTTTATGGGCTTACTGGATTTCAAGAAGATGCAGTGAAGCTTTGAAATAACCCACACCACAGTGTTCCGCGTCCCTTCTGATCCTAGCCACAGCTCATAGCCGCAAAGAAAAATAACACATTTTCAAGAAAGCAAAGAATTGTGCAAGTGGAGAAAAAAAGAATCAAACATTCAAGGGAGAATGTCAGAAACATGGCAAGTTACATTAGAATCACTTGCCACAATCTAAACAACGTATTTCAGAGATGATATGTAGCCGAGTATCTGCAACAAAACCAGCCCAAAACTCTATAGTCAATGAGAAAAGCCCGTGAAAGCCTGCGTTTCCAGTAGACACCTTTGCCCTCAAAGCAGGTCGTGCATCCGATCCGACAATTGCAGCTATCCTTGCAAAGACAGCTGAAGCCAGCAATTGTTTTCTTTCTTAGTATGTTTTGCGCTGACCACACCAAGCACTCACTGCAGGCCAAGTCTTGCGAGGCCTTTGCTGAGAGACAAAGCACGTCTCAATGTGTAAGAAACCCCCCCTCATGTCAGCCTGGAGCCCATTCCCTTCCGGCCAGTGTCCCTGGCTGCGCACATACCCACCCACACACCACACTCATTTGGTTAGTTACGGGCCAGGACAAGGGCAAGAGCTTCTGTTGGGTACACTTGTCCACGTCAGCCTTCATTTTGCCATGGCGTCATATCAGCAAGATGCTTTGACGTGCCGTGATTCTAACACAACCACAGCCAAACCAGAAAGACAGACTGAAAGCCTCATTCCCCTTCTGACAGTCATCTTGCCACACCGATACCCACAAGCAATTTTGGTTTAGAGGTAAATATCCTTAGTAAGTGCAAGGAAACTGGAAGAGAGAGATACAGGCTATGGGTGCATCAGCTGTCACAAAGAGAGTCCTACCATGGGGCTGGTGAGTCTTTCATCGAGTCGGTGATAGCATACTTGCTTAGAATAGATGAAAGCACATCATTGCTGGTTAAAAAAAAAAAAAATCAGGAACGCTAGCTTTCTCTTAAAACTAGTATCTTGAGTTTCTTCTATGAATCCTACTCACAAAAGCACTCCTGAACTGGTGACACTTGCCTTCACACCCGAACAAATGCATCAAAGCCATCAGCACACTAAACCACTTCCCAGTTTGAATGCAGGTAGGGCAACGTGCACAGCGTCAAACCAGGCTGATCACCACAAGTCACCGCGAGCACACTGCCAGCAGGATGACCGACACACTGCGACAATGTGGTTCGAACAACAGAGCCACATCTTGAGACCAAACTTGAGCCATTTTTAGCTGCTTGAGCCACGGCTACACATACATGCGCATCACATGCTCAAAACTTGAAAAAGCTTTAAACCAAGTTCCAACACGTTAAAGTTAAAAATGTAAGTAAAAGGTACTTTTATTGCAGAAAAAAAAAAGTGTTTTCTAAACATCTGTCCATTTTGAAGACATAAGGTTTTCTTTTGTATTTTCAGCTACTTCCTTACTAAAGCAGACAGAACTGGAAACAAACCCTCCAGCGAGAGTCAGTACATCCATAGAACAGCGCTGTCATTGTGCAAGACAATAACAGTAATTATCTTGTTTAGACTAACTGGGGGAAGTTATTTCATAAAATATACACTTCAGTATACCCTCAACTTGAAGGAGAAATGAGCAATTTGAATTTCAGCTTGACTGATTTGAATTACATCACACAGACTGCAGTGTCCCTTGAAAGGCCATCCACAGCAAAGACAAATTTGATTGCACCGCTTCAGTTAACGAGTTGTGCTCTGCAGAAAGTTCCCGGGATGAGGAATCATATGGCATGAGTCATCATAACAAACGGCAACGCTATGGACTGCTTCCCTTCTAGAAATGTATTCCATTAACACCTTTTGCTGTTACTGTTTGCGGGTGCTCCTCTTCTAGCCTTTCAGACTGAAGCACGGCCACTATTGCCCTCTCAACCAGATTCTTCACCACTTCCCACCACCTGTCCGAAATATTAGAAAAACTGTTTGCACAGCTACCTAGCAAATTGGAAGAGGGAACTGGCCACAAATAATAAAGATATTATTTTTAACCCAAATCAGTTGTGACTTGTTCCTACCAGTCCTACTGGTGTTACCAATGGGCTGTAGCAGAACAGGGGGGATTTAAGCAGCCTAAGCCACTGAATTTGTCACACCTAAAATTCATAGAATCATAGAATGGTTCGGGTTAGAAGGGACCCTAACGATGACCTAGTTCCAACCCCCCTGCCCTGGGCAGGGACACCTCCCACTAGACGAGGCTGCTCCAAGCCCCATCCAGCCTGGCCTTGAACCCCTCCAGGGATGGGGCAGCCACAACCTCCCCAGGCAACCTGTTCCAGTGCCTCACCACCCTCAGAGTAAAGAATTTCTTCCTGATATCTAATCTAAACCTCCCCTCTTTCCGTTTAAAACTGTCACCCCTCGTCCCGTCGCTTCACTCCCTGATCCAGAGTCCCTCCCCATCTTTCCTGTAGGCCCCTTTTGGGTACTGGAAGGCTGAGATAAGGTCTCCCCGGAGCCTGAAATTCCTGAAACTACATCACAGTAATAAAGGGTAAATAGACAATACAAAAAACCAAGGGATCAACAAACAATACTTCAGAGCCAACAGACCATTCAGATAGAACAAATGCATACTGCAACATGAGGGCCAGAAGATGTCTGGAAAGTAGCAATGTCGGTAGGACTGGAGTAATAGAGACTTTGAAGCAAGCACTTAACACTCTATGGGTAAATCATACCATGGGTATCTCAGGAAAAGTTACTAAATTAAAAAGAACAGTATTAAAAGGTTCTCTATGGCCCTTAAAAGACAGCAAATGCTCAGGCTGACACAAGATAAATGTCATCTCTGTGTTCCATCCTTGAAAACCACCATCCCTTAGCCATCCTTGGAAATAACACCCGCAGTTGAGGGGGGCGAATAAAAAACAAAGAAAAAGACAAACACTCTAATGACTCTTGAACTTACCTGCTGTAGAGGGCGGAGTGGGGGATGATGGAGACGTTAATGGGGAACTCGCCCCAGAGCCTGCTAAATAAAACAACAGTCTAGTAACTAAAGCTGTGACATAAAATTCAACACAGTCAGACAAGACAGATTGTTGGAAACAGGCCAACTTTATTGACTGAAGATCCAATGCTGCTTCCACTGAAATCTTGGGAAAGATTCCCATTCATATGAACGGCGTCACTCAGACCCAATCAGAACAGAGAGACTTAACAGTACACAGTACCAGAGGAGGTCCGAAGACATAAGAAGTGCACTCAACAGTATTCCTCAATGGGAAACACTTCTTTTCTGTTGCTTAGGCTGTTGGATTTCAGCGTCCAAATTCTGTTCTCCTTAAGAGCTGTGCCACTGCATGGATGGCACCCCATTTCTCCTTATAAAAGATGATTTTCAGTCAGTTGCTGTACTCTACAAGTTACTCTGACTATTCCGCAATAGGCTGCTTTTGGACACATTTTAGCCAGGCAAGTCAACTCTGTTAAACTGTTCAGTAGTACCAACCATTCCTTTTAACTAAATGAAGACCTGTCAAAGGCTCTGTTGTTTTAGAATTTAGCACTGAAGCAGCAATTAAACAGATAATTTTCTCATTCATCTTAACACCTCACTACAGAAACAGGTCACCACAGAGTTTATCCCTGAAGGCTGCATTATTAAATGGCCCAAATGACGGATGTTATTATTATTCCACTCAAACGTCAAACAGAATGAAGAGACTGATTTTTTATTTTTTTTTTTGAACGGGGCACAGAAGAGAGGACACATTGATTTATATTAGGCAGCTAAAAATCTAACACTGACAATATTTTTCAGACCTAGTTTTACCTATTATTAAATAGCCAAAACAGTGTTATCAGGCTCTGGTAGTCCAATATTAATGCGTAAACTGATGGTGACCCTGGATCTTTTAAGCCAGAAAATGACAGCAACAACAAAAACGTTGACACAGCTGTGTAAAAGCAAGCTGCTCTCTCTGTAGTTACCTGAGTTATTTGAGTTGCTGTATTTTGCGGAGTGTTCTTCCCCGCTTTCACAGGCAGAGCGTTTCGACTTCTTTAAAAAAAGAGCAGAAGAAACAGAAGATGGGAATGAATAATCGCTTTCCGTGATAAGGATTGAACTGACACACAGATTTGTAACAACCATCCACCGTTATCACACAAGGCTTATCAATGCCCAACATCCCTCTCCCCACATCCAACACGTGCTGCCACGGTGACAACAGCAGCAAGGCTGTTGTGCGCTCAGATATCTCCAGGCAAGCAAATGGGGCAATTCCAGTGTCCTCTGACCACAAGGGAAAGGCAGAAAACCGACCCACAAAAAGGAAGCGAAACACAGACAGCGTGCTGCAGAGGCAGACTGAAAAAGGCTCCAACACCCTGAGCGGGCAGCAGGAAGCAGCACAGGCCATCACCTGTGCATGAGCTGCTAACTAGGCCTGTTTTCATACAGCAGCCTCTAACAGGTTAAGCCAATACGCAAGTCAGCTACCATTGTATATTAAAGTTCTTAGGAAGTGTATTGCTCAGCTAGAGAAGTGAAAACAACCAGGTAATAGTACAGAAAAACACAGGACTGAATAGACCAGCATACCTGTGCTCGTGCACGCTAAACATTCAAAAAAAGATACGCGTCTTTTTCTGTGTGAGAAACCTATTTAAAGATTGCTTACTTTTCGTGCCAAGATCTTCCTTTTCTTTTTTTCTTCTTCAGAGCCATGATGAGATTGAGCTCTTGTCAGCCTTCTGTGCTGGTGAATCTTCAAAATGAAGGGAAAACAGAAAAACACCACGTTAAGACCTTAAGTGTTCTCAGACACGGCTTATGTTTGGGGTGCAAGAAAACACACTACGTGTTTAGGGGTTTTTTTTCTTTTTTCATTTTTAGTTTTTATCTTTACTGTTGCTAGTAGTGGATGGAGCCTCATTACCGCACTTAAAATGATCCTTTAACTTGGGAGCCACTGCCTGTGAAGCTGCACCATTTAAAACAGTGAAATGCCATACAGCCAACAGCTGTTCTACAACAGCAAATCTGCTGATGAAAGCCTTTATTACTCAAAATCACTTTGAGTGAATAAAAACCTCACTTTCCCTACGTAAAAGTGATAAGAGGAAATGGAATGCCTGTAGGAAATACAGTAAAGAAATGCAGACATTACCAATTTCTGTTCTTCTGTTAATCGTTTTTCTATGCATTCCTTGGAGGTTTTCAATGCCTCTTTTAGCTTAGTAGGAATCTAATAGAGAATGGGGGGGGAAAAAAAAAAATCACAGCACAAAACATGATAAAGGAAAACATAACTTGACTGCTCAAAACTCACCATTCATCTGATCCTGTTGTCCATCTAAAGCCCCAAGTACTGACACTATTCCCTTAGTGACTGAGAAAAAAAGAATCTAGATGCGTGTTTTCCACTCCAGACCTAGCTACAAATCTAATGTCAGGGACAATGAAACACTGAATAATGGAAGGGATACTGTAATGGCAGGGACAGCTAACTGTTTTGATACTCCGGTCACACCCCCAAGCTGCCATGAGGCCGACAACACAAGACACAACACATGCCCTCCAGAAGTCATCCTCTGGGGCAGCTCCCCACGGGGAGCAGATGTGGTTCCCCGAAGGTCCCAGCACTGGAGCTGGCAACAATGTGGTGATGGTCTCACCTCGCAAAAATCAGTTTCCACAGGTCTTAGCAATTCGTTTCCTCCCACTGCAAGGGACCCATATTACTTAGCAGCCTCTGCTCAGATAGAGCACCATCATTAGTCATGCAAATGAGCTCCAGGACAGGAACTGCATTTGAACGCTCATGGGTCACAGCGTGCCTCCCTTCTAAGCGGTGAGATAAGATTCTTGAGTACAATTCAGCACAGGAATCTAAATACTGATGGCAATCACCATAAAGCCAAATAAAGCCAGGTCTCCTCTACCCTATCTGTCGATTAATGCATAGCTACCCGCAGCCTGGCACTTCCACGAACATCAGAAATCAAGGTTCAACTCTACCTTAAACTGTGGTTTCTCAGAGTTTGTTAGCAGGACGTCATTGAATAATCTGTGAGTGGATAAAAAAGGAAGAAGGAAAAAATTAAAAGGAATATTATTCCCAAGAGATAGGCAGAATCACAGCAAGAATACTACTGGTACTGTTCGCTTAACTCCCTTTTTCTCCTTTTCCTTCTCTGTCCTCATCTCTACACCACTGCTTGGGTTTTTTCAACAGGTTTTTATGTACTGCTTTTTGTTTTCCAAGCACTGCTGTAAAGTTAGCAGCATCCAACCCTCTGAATGTAGCCACTACTGGTGGCAGAGAAGCAAGACTGTGTGAAGTACTTTGAAAGCTGATAGAGCAGGCACAATTAGCAAAGGCAGAGAAGCGTTTCCCCAGAACAAGAATGCCTCTTCCTTAAAAGTATATGGATTCTTTAATGACAAAAGATTACCAGGGACTTTATTTTAAATTTCACCTAAACAAAATCATTGCTCTTTTTGAGAAAACTCTCTTGGCACAACTGTTGTTTTAGCATTAACAAGAACCATGTGAAAGATCAATGAGTGAACTTAACATTTGAAAATATCTACCTTTTTGTCTGTACTCTGGCAAAGGCGACTAAAGCAAATATTCTAATACTTTTGCTCTCCCCTCTATGGTATCAGCAGCAACAGCATAAATGATTAATCCTTTTCCATCCAAAACAAAGACACTAGAGGGCAATGGTAGTCTGAAAATAAACTGGTTAGTCCATTTCACCATACTTTGTTCTGGAGAACATACTAGAAAACTGTCCCAGAAAGAGATCTCAAGCCTGGCTCTGAGATAAAGATTTCAGAGATTTATTTGTTGCTGGCATTATGGAAAATTATCACAGGGCTACACTAGAGAAAACAAATTGAAGTCTAGAATCAAGTTTCTAAGAATAATATTCCATGAAAAATGCAGATATAAATTACATTTTAAAAGATTTTTTAAAAACCTACAAACGTTCACCCTTGTTTACAGGGCATTTTTCTGACCCTTTCTGATTACATGTACTTGCAAAATTAAGGAAACTCACAGTCTATATGGTTATAATAAAGGTTAATAAATATTTAAATTACATTAATTGCATTGCACATCTACATAGAACACTTGTGAAGAGTATTGGTATGAAGGGAACGTAGTATAATATCCTATATATCAGATACAGCTGGGCACGGATTGTTTGTTCAACATCTTTTAACACCTGTATATTCCTGTAGTCACAGAGTTTTCTTATAGTATTTCTCCCCTGCTAACATTCTCTTCTCTACCTCCCACCTCCTTTAAGAGCAGAGGAAGGGAGGAGTAGAAGGAATTGTAGGCTGAGATGAGCCTGCAGTGACTCTTCCCAACCAGGAAATACGAATCTTGGAGCACGCTCTAAATGTACTGCAATCTGTATAGTGTGAGATCAGACCCAGATTTAGGTTATGGGCAATCTGTCATTTATAAGGTCATGACTCTGGCAACTCGTATTAAGAAAAAACAAAAGAACCCCCCACCAGGAGCTGTGGCTCTATGCTCAGCATGCCGGTGACATGTCACAGCACAGTGACAGCAGACAATTTCCCTGGTAATATTGTCTCCGGATTGCAGGAAGGGCGGCACTGCAGACAGGTACGAGCTCCAGCTCAGTCAGGCACTGACATTGCTCCTTTTGTGCATCCCAATCTTGCTCTGTACCTGCCTTTACCGCTTCCCTGAATCACTGGGGGGGGGGACAACCTGCAAGGAAATATATTCCGTCTATGCTTCAGAGAATCCCTACGGCAGCCCTGCAAGAAGCCAAACAGAACTTCTACGTAACATTTCATACCCAGACCCAGCCTAAATGTCACTGCTGAGCAAAGCAAGAGATCTATTTTGCTAGTCATAGGTAAACCGATAGCAAAATCTGCTGAAGTAGGTCTGAAGGGTAGATGCAAAAAACCTCTTTATTCTAAATGCTTTAAAACAATCTGTAAATGATCTCCATCATGCTTGCACTACATTAAAGCTGGATCAATTTAAATCATAGCAACATGCTAAATAGAACGCATTCATGACAGCTCCAATACACCAAGAGAGAAAGAAATGTTAAATGAGCGTCTATCAAGTGATGAGTTCTATAAAGCCTATCAGTTTTAAATTTGGGATACACTACATACCTCAGAATGAGGAGCAAATCTTTCTAAAAAGGAACAAGAGCAAAAAAGGTTCTTCCTCCTAATGTAATTGAAAACATTGCTACGAGTATAAAACAAGTAAAACAAGACTTACGGCATCTGTAAGAGCCGTGAAACAGTTGGCATGCCATTCTTCATAGCTTCACAGGTCAGAATGGATTCCAACACAGACACTACCAAAGAAAGAATAAGAATGAACACATTTTTGCACTGCAGGATAGCAAATTATTTAGAATGAACATCTGGCACTGCTGCACAATGTTCCCCTAAGTACTGCATCAGCTAAAAAGTGACGAAGCTGTGTGGCATGTGTTTTTTATTATAGTGTTACTATAGCACGTACAAACTTTTCAAGAATGTTAGACATGAGGCGAGGGAATCCAGACATCTAATTACTTACTACACACTGTTTTATCACTCAGTTAAAAAAATAATTATATGCTACACATACTTCAGGAAGAACACGTTTTCTGTTTTTCAAAAATTACTAGGTAATTCTTTCCAGTCAGAGGCTGCAAAGCTGTTAGGCTGCTATTTCACAGCACTTCAGCTTAGGTAAATGTAAGAGTACCCAGGAAGGCGAGACTGACATTTTCTCGTTTGTATACTAACCAACAAACACTGATGGTGCAGGAGGGAAGCTGTCTACTGGAATTGTATCTGGGGGTCTTCCATATGTCATTTCATACAGTAAGTGCCCGAAGCAATGTACATCAACACCTTCTAATGTCTGTAGAGGAACAAAAAAAAAATAAAAACACAACTTGCTAGAACTAAGCAGTTTTTCACAACTAGATTGAAAACATGCGATAACCCATTAAAGAAAAAGAGTGGTGTCTCATTTGAAGATAGAAAAAAGGAACCATTAAGACAGTTTGTAACCACAACCATTTCCCTGCACAACTTCAGCTCAAATGAAATCTTCACGCCTCCAGCAAAAGCAGCTACTGCTGTATGTGATGATACAAATGGGACAGCAGTATAGTCGTGTCCTGTAAAAGCGCGTAAAGTAGTAAACTCTTTTCATACAAAGTAGTTCAGAGCCATGCATTGATATGAATCACAACCAAGCACGTTTTCCTAGCTAAGTCGAACAGGAAAGAATGAGATTCATAATATGACCAGCTGTCACTTTACAGAGAGGTAGATAAAAAGACAGTAAAAATACATACCAACCAAACCTATGAGAGCCTCTTTCACGCCTCCTTAGGTTTGTACAAGCTGTACATAACAAGCTAAGCTCCCAGACAGCATATTTCTGAGATTTTGGAATCATGTTTAAACAGAAATGGCTGCTCTTACTGGAAGAGGCTTGCAGCTTTGATGGCACTAACAGATTTGGACTAACCATGAACTTTTGATCGTTTCTTTGACAGCAGAGTAGAACCTGTTGAGCAAGGTCAGCACGCAGCTGTCTCGTGATGCTGTATGGAATTTATTACAATGAGCACTTAAAGGCAGGGCAAGATGCTGGCTAAAAGACTGTATTGCTGCAACAGGGCGAGTTTGTTTTCATATTTTTGTAGGAAGATAGTATTTTGCTTTGCAAGCCTGCAGTTAAGAGACACCCTTCAAACAAATAAAAAGCAGCTTTTGATAGCTAGACGTCTGCAAGCATCTAATCAATTTTCACAGTATCCACCAAAGACAAGGCTGGTGACTACTCCCAGCTAAGACCAAGTAATAAGCTGCACTCACTGTACAGACAGATAAGCGAAAAAGTGCGGTAGACAATATGCACATTCCCATGAAATACGAGACCAGGGTGGAAAGAGATGTTAGAACAACTGCAGTTTACCTCTATTTGTGCCAGCACTGCTGTCACGAAAACCCTCACCTGCGCTCCCCCCCTACCTGCTTACCTTTGGCCTGAGCCTCACTCCAGCATGCTGCAACAAAACTGCGCAGCCAGACAGTGATTTCCAGGAAACAGAAAAGGGATTTGAGGGAGAAAAGCTCAGATAAAAGAAAGGGGGTTGAGAGAGGCGGGGGTTTTTTTCATTCTAGTCAGTTCTCCACAAACAGAAGTTGAGGATAAAGGGATGAATAAGTGTCAGCTGAATTAATTGCCTGAATCTTACATTAATTTTCCGAAATTGTGAAAAGTATGATCGATAAAATGATGGAAGTCCCAACAAGGAATTTTCTAGATCCAGTAACTTGCAGGTGTCCCCATCCAACATCACATTGGCAGAGTGAAGATGGCCATAAGGAAATCCTTTCTCATGCAAGAATTTTAATACCTGAAAAAAATCCAATACAGAAGAACTGTCACTAGATGCTCTGATGATGTTAAATGGTCCAATACTAAAGCAGATACATAATAAATGAGACCCCTATTTGGAACGCTTGCTCAACTTGATCTTCTATCTACATCATCTTTGGCTGACTATTCATTTCCATTTCACTGGTAACATTTCTGACAAAACAAACATTTGATGCTGATCCTCAAAGCAGGCTTACAGAGGCCTCTCAGAGAGATCTGGAAACTAAAATTCACAATTCTACTGAGTATTATAGTTTGAATAAAAAATTAAAAAAAAAAAACACCAAACCACATTAATGAGAATGAATTTATGGCACATGTTCTGTAGGCTATGAATTACTACTTTCCCTTTTTCCACAAGGGAAAAACTACATTATCACCTTTCTCCCACTTAAGCTCCACACGTACCAATTGCCTTTTTTGGTTTTTTTTGGTCAGAAATGGCCTCACACACACACATCTAAATTCAACTCCCAGCAGCTAATCTCAATTTACGTTTAGCTTTGAAGTTTGCTGTTGAAATAAAGCTTGTGTGCTCAAAAGTTTGTCTACTTTTTCTAGTTAAACCAGTTGGCCTAAAAAAACCTAAATCATAAAGGCTGGTAAATAAAGCAAAAATAAATACCTCTAATATTTGCCTTCCGTATGTTTTTATTTGCTGAAGTTCAAGACCTTGAATTTTTTTAGGATTGCAATACTTCTTCAGGAATGGGTCTTTTGGCTTTGCCTTTAAAAGAAACACACATATCAAGTATCATGCTCAGAAAAGCCAGTAATTGTCTTAGTTTGCAATAGATGGCAAACAGTTTTATAAAAGACAGCCGGTGGTCATTCCAGGAAATATTCTACCGTTTGAGTTGGGGGCAGGGAGGGAGACCTTACCTTATAAATAAGGTCCTTTAGTGTCCCTTTTTCACTGAACGGTCTAATAACCAGCGCTGAAGATTCATTGGCAGTGGCAAAAGTGATTTTGTAAATATAAGGATGCTACCAAAAGAAGAAACTGTAAGTAAGTTTTAGATGACAGATTCTGTAATTCATTTTTGCTTGATTCACAAGTAAGAAAAGATCCGCCTGAATTGTATATTTAAAGTAATAAATTGGATTCCGTCAGTGACATTTGCTCAAGTTAGTCAGTCTTAACCTGAAGTAAACGCAAAGAAAACTTCACAAAAACATTGTTCAATTTCCATGTAAGTAATTTTTTTAAAAAAATCCATCAACTTTTTTTAACAAAACATACTGGCAGCTGAGACAAATGAAGAATCCAGCCCCCTTAATACTTACACATGAGCAGCTTTACTGCAGGTTTAAGTCATGCTAAGCTAATAAATTCATTCATAGTTTTATACAACTATGGCACATAAGGGAACTCGGCATTACGAGCTGTCATAACAGTTTTATGTCTTCAGAAATTACTATAATGACTTCCTGCAACTCTGTGAAACCAAATGAGACAGCACAGTTGGAAATAAATTGCACATGTAACACATGCTTTCCTTGGAATTGCAAGTTAGGAAAAGACCCGTCGTTCATGTCCTATTTTAATACATCAGTTTCAGTGTGGTTTGAGGGTTGAAAAGCCAAGTTTTCAGCCTCTTCTGTTGTGTGCATCTGCCGAGCTCCAAGACTGCACAGAGCCTTACCAGAGGTTTAGACACCATCCTTTTCAGCCAGTCTCTCGCATGCCTAACATCCTTAAAGAGAAACTCCTTTTGGAGTCAAATGCCAGTTTTTCAGACAGAGATACCTATTGGATTTATAACACGGCATTGCACAGGAGCTTAAATTGTACAGCCTCTGCTCTACCTCTACTAAGATATTCCTGTCTTAAGTTCAAAGAACTGAAAAAATAACGACACTCGTTGCACTGCCTTATTCACCGCTGCCCGAGAATAATCCCAGCACGCGGGTTAGCAATTACACCTAGACAGCACTATCCTAACAGCCAAAAAGTGTTCAGAAGCTGAAATAAAAGCTCGTGATCTCACACTACTGCACAAGAGGAAAAAAAAATACAATTAACCACAACTCTGAATCTCCTGTAATAACCCTGCAGGATTATTATTTGTGCTGAGAACATGTTACCTCATATTGTGTGGGAAATGTAATTAAAAGGTTCACACATCTTTAAATGAAAGCAACTCTAAAATTATAAACATGTCTGCTAGGCTACATGTGCTTTTGCAAGATCAGTCCTTGACAAGCGCTTTTGTGCTGGCACAATTTAAAAGTCTTCAAGTAATACTCACGGAACAGGAAGAAAGAAGTTTCACAGCATACTGTAAGTCTTTGTCAGACAAATATTTATCAGGGCCAAGATCAGCCTGGAAATAAATAGGGAAAGAAGGGCATCATAATAGATGTTGCATTCTATAAAGAAAGCATGATCTATATTCTGCTCTCACAAATTAAGGCAGCTGCTTGAAGGTATATTTTGAAGAGCAAGCAAGGAAATTACACATACAGAATGAAACTTGAAGAGGCTGAATAAGGCCATGGTTTCACAATATAAAGTGTCTGACAGTAAATAAGTATTATTGCCTCCTTCCTCCCCCCGTATCTAACGTGCATTACTACCACCGAATGAACACTGCCAACCCCAAACTTGGCAACTATGCACATTGTGAACCGATAAGGCTTAAACCCCCACCTTCTTCCTCTCCAGCAAAAAAACCTTCCCTCCTCCCGCGGGCTTTAGTGATATCTGCTTGCCAGTGAAGTCTCACAAACAGCTACGCTGATATAATTAAGAGGGCAGCACATTTCAGCACAGGAACACAAGCAAGTGTTAAGTAACAACAAACTATTTGGTGTCAATACATGTCTACCTTAAAGGAGCAGTTCATGCTTCCCTCACCTATTGGTCAGTAAAACTAAAGATCCGAGTAAGCAAACCCACCAGTTTAAAAAGGGTCACCTTGTTACTTTCAGTGAGCAAATTTATACTACGGTCAGCATCATTACAACTGAAGAAACAGAGGTGCAGGAATAGGAACAAATGACCAGGCACAGAAACTTGAAAACTGGATTTGCCACCAGAGGAAAGAAACGCAAGAAGTTCCCACACCACGCATCCACCTAAGGGCTTTCAAGGCTCTTTAAAAGATGGAGCTCTTAAGTCTACGTCACTGTCACTCAGGCATGGTAGTCAAGATAAATGAAATAAGCCAGGTTCTTTAAGAAAGACTTGAGTATGAGATGAAAGTATATATACCCAGCTTAGCATTAGCCGTTCCTTTGGTTGATTCTTAATCTTCATTAAGAAATATTTCTTACGTATTCGCCAACCTACAAAAGAAGAGTCATCAACAGCTTTAATTAAAACACGACTAAATCACATGGCTTACAGGCAGGACAAGGTCTGTAAGCAAAGATAGTACTGTAATCTTAGGACAACTCCCATAGTTGGAAAAAAATATCAGACAAGTTTTCATGCATACATACTCTTCTTACCTATATCTTTTAATGGTTCTACCACTTCCCACTTTGGCTCTGATCGGAAGAACATTGAAACGTGCTGTAAGGCAATTTCTGGAAAGAAAATAAAACAGTTTTTAAGAGACTATTTAAGATGATAATCCACATGTTAGGTAAGGTTCAATGCCAGAAGGAAGTCTGCAGGGATTCGGGCTGAAAGTCAGCAAAATCACTTTAAAAGGAAATCAGATAAAAAACACAGTTAAAGGGCATTTGCATTTTTAACCTGTAAACACAAATCCACAGAGAAAACAGAGAAAGCACTGCCTTCAGAAAACTTAGCTTATTGAGTTTGCATTCTACCTGTACTAGATCTACATTTCCAAGTCCAAATCCAATGCTCACAGCGAAGATTTCCCACACTACATTAGATCATGAAATGTTTCTGCTATACCTGTAGAAGTGCTTTTACATCTCTTTAATGTGCATCTACATTTCCATTACTACATGTAAGCTAATCAGTTCTGTTTCACTAGGTGTTAAGCTGTCCTTTTCTGTGCAGGCAAAGGTATTTTGCTAGCTATCATGACCCAGCACATATTTCAGGGGAGAGGGGGAGGTTGCCCTTCTGGTTACTGAATTCTCCCGCAGCTGGGAACACAACTGGTTTATTCATGAAGCGATTTGAGGGGAAATCTCAGTGAGAAGTGGTGACAGCAGGGGGAGAAAGGGAACCATGCCAACAAGGAGTTTTCTCTAATGTGGCTTCTCTTGGCATAGAAACACAGCAAAAAGGTAAGGATGCACTGATCTTTCTGCACTGGATCTTCTCTCTCCAAAAACAAGCTAGGAAAAAGAGAGAGAACGGTGCAATAAATATCAGCTCACTGCTCCGTTATTTTTAAAATGACAAACTGATGGTGTTTGCAAAGACCATAGGCAATTACAACTGCTACTAACTTCCCTGCAACTTGCTGAAAAAACAATTGTGATGAAAGCGCTCAGAATTAACACAGAAGTCACGGTGTCTCCTAGAGGATTTAAATTGCTTGCTCAGCATTAGCCAGACAAACTGCATCCTTAAAGAGTTACTAATAATTTACAACTCCTCCACATCCTATCATAAACATCCAGGAAACGTTCTTTGCACTTTGAAGCTGGAGATACGAGAATGTTACATAAAGGGAGAGCAAAAAGACTAGTGAAAAGGAAGCAGTAAGTTCCTGCTTCAGTAGGCTCTGCTTTTATGAAAACAAGCTTTGCATTTTGCGAAGAGTCGGTTTGCCCATGAACTAAATCTGTGGAGTGGGTTTCATCACTAAGAGGAAATGTTTTTTCCAGTCTATAAGACAAATATTTAACAATTTCCAGTGGCTGAAGCTGAAGTCAGAGAAATTCAAAGGAACAACATTTAATAATGAAGAGAATCGATCACTGGGATATCATTTTAAGAGATGCAGTGATTTTCCAGTACTTGGGGGAAGAGGGTGTGTGACTTATTTAAGCCTTGAAAAAGTACTCAACCTAGCTCAAACAACTAGCTCTAGGAAGTCTCACAACCCAAAGCGACAGCAGGAGCCAGACAAGATGACCACAATAGTTCCTGTTGATTTGAAAAACCTCAGAACCATGACGAATACCAGTTTCGGTGTTCAGAAGATCGGCTGTTTTAACAGAACGCAGAGCTGAAACTTAACTCCACCTTACACTCTGGTAGACAAATAATTTCCAAACACCAACCCTCCCCATTTATCACAAACTGTGAAAAAGTAGATGTCACTCTCACCAAACCCCCTCCCCCAAGTTCTGCTTATATAGATCTTGACCCTCATCACTCCTCTGTAAAATAATTCAAGTACTTAGATTTGACAATCGCAGCTTGATTCATGCCGAGTCGGGGAAACATTATCATCAATAATCACATGCGCAGAGTGATAATTTTGAAGGTTATTCCTCCCATCCACCCCCCGTACTTCAATGTAAATCCTTGCCAGCATTCATGGAAGATATACACCCATGCTAAAGTGAAACTGTAACGCAGTTTTGCAATTCCTCACTTACCAGTGTAGTTTACAGAGTAGCTGTTTGGGTCCAAGAATTTTTTTACCAATTCACAGTTAGACAGGATGTGATGGGTAGTAATTACATCGAGATAGGCTTGGAGTCCCTTCTGTCTTTCAGCTATGAATTCACGCTCCATATTTCCAATCAATTTTTTTGGAGGAAGAGGTAGACTTAGAGTTGAGATCTTAAAAAGAGAAGAAAGATTACTAACCTTGGTCTCAAAATGCCTCAGGGATATAAGCTAGCAACCCGAAAAGTAAAAGAATCTTAGCAGCAAGCTAACTACTGGATAACTCTTTTTGTACTGTGTATATACAAGCTTTTATGTTTTTTCTAAGTACTGTTGTCAGGGTGAACTTGTCAGACAACAGCTCGCATCCCACTGTGAAGAGATTAGTAAGTGGAACGACACTGAAAATGCAAGAAGATAATTTTTTGCTAGTGAGTCATGCATTTAAGATCACTACACAAAACTTTCAGATACTAAATGGCTACAATTTTCAGCCAAATCCTTTTTACGACATACCTCCACCACAGCACAAAACAATTCACACCTTACCATTTTCTCCAGATACTATTTATGCCTTCTTATTTCGTGAAGTGCAGATTAATAACTTTCCTTTGCCTTTACTGCCTTTATCAGTAATTTAAAGCCCTTACTGTCAGTATTTTAAATCTATAATTTCAAATATGGTGCAGCTTTTCCATTTTCTCTTCTGAATTTATTGCTATACAGTTTTTAAACAGCTATACATCTTTCAACCCAGAAATAGCTGCAGTCTACCAGTGGATGTGCAGTAGTTGTTTTATGTTGACATAAGTAATCCAAAACTTCAGATAAAAATCAGAGAAATACTTTGAAATGGGACGATGAAAAAATGTATAGAAATTCAAAGACTTATGTAAGTCAGATCAAAGAGATCAGCTTTAGAAAACAAAACTAGGTTGCACATTCAATTACGTCATGTGAATTGCCAGGATAATTTTTTCATGTTGTTAACACATCGTTGTCCTGCAGATCAAAGCACCTGCCTTGGGTACGCTGAGTCTCCATGGGAGTTATCTTTAAGAAATTGTGTATCTATCGCAGGAATCAATTACACCAGATGCAATAACCTCATTTCTAAAGCAAACAGTCCACCAGGGAGAAGACAGCGACTTATGGTGTTTGAACAACTTTCATTTTAACTAGTGGAAAAAGTAAAGGATTAGTTCAACAAACTGGGGCAGAAGTAGCAATCCCCCTCCTTTTTTCTTCCTTCTCTGGAACACAGGAGTTGTCTGTCGTCTCCCTCCCCCGACCTTAGCACTTCTACTTCTGTTTCTGACTGCAAATTATGGGCTAAAAAAGACCTCTACCTATGCCTGAATTACCAATGTTAATAAAAATCATCCAATCCACTGAGCATTTTTTAATGCTCTTTTACACCCAAAGGGGGAAAAAAGCATATCCAGGAAGAAACTCAAAAGCAACAATATACCACTTAGAACTAATCTGGTGAATTACTGGCTGTAACACCAGAGGCACACAGAACTTTAATTTGGCAGACCACTCTTACTACAATTAAAAAACAAGTTTCTAAACAAAACCTAAATCCATTTCTGGTATTACTCACTTGAAAAGCATGTCAATTCACAATCACCTTTACCTTCTTGACCCGACAGCTAGCTACCATCAGGGAGAACAGGACTCTAGTTCAGACGTTTTCAAAACCACTATCACTTGTTTTAAAATTTACTTCAATAAACCACACATCTGCTACTTTTCAGCAGAAAGTAACATTCACCCCCAGGTTTTTGTAGCTCTCTGCCAAACCACAGAGCACAGCGAGAGCACTGTCTGCCACAGAAGAACACCTCACTGAGGTTCTGACCTTGCAAAGACCTCGCATGCTTTCAAACACCAGTGGTACTTCTCAGTGGCCCCAGCTCGGCACCGGAGCCACGATGGGCTTTGCCAGAGAAGAACCTGGGAATTAACATTCTTATCTTCAAACCACAGTCCGCTCAGGAATGTCTGTTCAAAAGCAATAAAATGCTTCACAGAAGCCAGATAACCTTGCTGCGTATACTGTACCAGTAAGTAGTTCACTTAACAAAATAGATGAGCAGCCAACGATCTCCACACATCTCTGTCAAATAAGTGAAAGGGAAGAAATGCAGGACAGCCTGGAAGGAGCTTTTCAACTCAGTAGATAGCTGGGAGTTCAGGGAATCTGGCTTGAAACTTTCTGATGCAGATCAGGGTCACAGGTATACACCTCTCGTTATTTCCAAGGTATTTGGTAGGACTGCATCCCCTAGCCTAGCCCATGTGGAAATTCTTAGTCCTTACGATTATTGCATAGGTAGCACCAGATTAACAGCAGAAGAATTGCATTCCCACTCACCTGTAGCTGTGTGTTCAAACACAACCACCCAAACCTACAGAGAGGTCAAGTATGCCACAAGAACTGGAAGAACTTCGGGCTTTAAACCCAAAAGAAGCTCCAGCAGTTTTTCCAGCAACATTTTAGTTTTGAAGAAAGGAAATTGGGTTTTGCTATTTTCTGATTGCTCATTGCTTTATCCTGTTGTTTTGGTTTGGGTTTTTTTTTTTCTGGGGGGGTGGTGTATTATTTGCTTGGAGTTTTGTTTACTTGTTTGTTTAGTCTAATTTCAATATACACAAGATGAGAATTTAAAGAGTTTAAAAACAAGTCGTGGGACCTGAATAGCGTGATGAAATATTGCTGCTTAGAGTTCTGGAAGGAAAGAACTGAGGAGTGTCGCACGTCAAGCTTCAACTCCAGCATCACAAAGAGTACTTTATGAAAAAACTCCAAAACAGTAGGAGAAAAGAGCAATTTTAACATGCTTCCTGCCAGCTACTGTCTGCTGTTTCTCAAGCCCGGGCATGTGGAACTAGGATGGAGGAGCAGCGCTGTTGGTCAAAAGCAGAGTTGTGCATCTTTGGTAAAGGCTTAAAACTCTCTTCCTGCCCTTCTGCTGGGCATATAATGAAGAATTTCACCTCCTAGGGCAGCTCTCCGTACCAGCCAGAAAAGCCTGTCTCCAAGCTGAGATCCATATTTGCCTTTCCAGACTGTGGAAAGCAGAAACAAGAGTCTGAACATCAAGGGGTGAGCAGTCATTTTCACCGAAGGAGACCAAGTGCTAATGAACTCTGCCTGTTAATTTAGCCGCCCTCTGCACACCCTCCTATCCAAGTTAGAGGGATGTTTTGATGATTCTGTTTGATCTTTTCTATCCACCCAAGGAGCTGACATTTTTGTCCCAGATTTTAGTATCTTATAGCTGAAAAATCTCTCTCTTGCTTCAAATTCCTCCTTGTCCCACTCTGCAAGTTGCTGTCAAATAAATTCCTGAACCCTCCACTTTTATCATTCACCTCTGCCTCAGATACAAAGGCCTTTTCTTTCTGTCCTACATCATACATAACCTATTTACCTTCACTTTCTAGACCTTCCACATAGACCTAACCTTTTAGTACCTGCCATTTCTAAATTTTAAGTCTTAAAGGTCCATTGCCTTTTCTACTAAAGCTGCTTCACTTGGAAGTTAAATGAGAAGGCAACAAAGCTTTTTCATGCCTTAACACATTCTATTCCCTACGGTTAAGAGGAACTTGTTATAGGTGGCTGCAAAAGTGAAATCTTTCTTCTTTTTAAAACTTTCTCAAAATTCTCTGTCTGATCTCTATCAAAACTTGACTATGGTTAAGACTACAATGACCACTATGTACTGCGACGGATACGTACCATCTCATTTCCCTGTTTTCCCATGGGTGCTTGTCTAATCTTAAATCTTGGATTTCTCTGGAGCAGGAGGCATCTTTGTATTGCATATATTCAGCACTTCACACAAGAGGTTTCTAGGTCACAAAAATCAAGTTCCTACGTGCCACTGCACATTCAATAAAATAATTCCACAATGCAACCATGTTGCCTCTGTTGAATCACGACTAATTTGCCCCCCCATCCACCTTCTAGGATAGGAATCAGTTATAGCAGACTATCAGAGTGGACAATTCAACATCCTTAGATGTTTTTGCCCACTGCGGTTCATCAAGCAGATAGCTGATTTGATTGGGGCGAGGGGGGAGGGAGAGGAAGCAGTATTAAGCTCTTGAATTCACACAACATTTAACAGAGGAAAAAAAAAATATTAAAATCACAAAAATCTCTCCTCAAATTGCAAAAGCGTTCCCTTTTTATCTTGCTTGCATGGAAATCCTGTGTAACAGGTTTCACTCCTGTAGATGCTAGTCACTGCTGCTTCCCCCTTTTTCCCAAACACACTCATATGCCCTGCTTTTTCCCACACAAACTAAAAAGAAATAATTGTCCTAAAAAGCAAAAGAAAACACACAGTAAGTCCAGTGTTTAACTAAGGAACGCTTTCCAGTGATACAGAGAACCATCACATGATAAGCAGCATCTGTTAGTGCTTTTAGACCAATATAAATAATGAGGCACATAGCACTTCAATGCTGGATTTATAAGGTTGGTATGTGCCTTGGCTTTCTTCGAATCAAAGCGGGAACAAGTAATAACACATAAAACCGGAACAAGTCACAGCACTGAAGGAAAAGATTCAGTATCTGCCAATTTCCTCCACTTCTATATAAATTGGTCCTGTTGATGCTAAAATTAAAATTGTACAAGAGAAAACATGAGAGTGAAGAAGCATACGTTCAAGTTGCATTCAAAGTCACAAGTTTCTCCTATAGCTGTGCGAATTTGTGCATTTTCTTCACTGCAGTATATCAAAATATCACAAGCCATTTTAAATACATCCTTCTAAATTACATTTTATATTTATATATCAAGGGTGAAAGTTACCTGCAAGCTATTATTAAGCAAGTCAAAGTCACTGTATCGCCTCACAATCTGCAAAATATAAAGACAAAGTTCAGGAAACATATTACTTTTCCCGTTAGCATTTTACTCTTCAAATATCTCATCAGAGAAAAGTAATTCCCACTTACAATCTTGTTCTTTTAACCATTTTTGTACAAATGTGTAACTGCCAGATTTATGTCACGTTGCCAGAGAGCAAAGAAAAGTTTTTAATCATATCAGATCAAAAATGCATTTCTAAACATTATCTTAAAACAGCTAAAAAAAAATATTTGCAAGCAGAGTTGTCTGCAAACAAAGCATTTTTGCCATATTAGATGTATCAACTTCTCATAGTCATCTTCATTATTACTTCCAGGTTTCGTTGGTCATGTATCAGCAAGGCTGTGACTTTAGCACTAAGGAAGGCAAACTGGCATTTGAGATTTAAACTATGGTTGTACCAACACAAGTAGTAACACATCACGGGCTTTTTCCCTGGAATTTCCACAATAGCAGCAGACAACACGCCTTCTGTAGCTGGCAGCAATACTGTTTTTCTCTTAGTTTTTGACCAAAAGTATTCAAGCACTTCACATTCTCAATTCCAGACCAACATTTCCCTCTCCAGCTCAATTTTAAAATCTAGGAAGAGTCAATTTTCAAATTCTTCCTAAAAAGGCATCCTGGTTTAAAGAAATGCACAATTTAAGAAATTACCTGCCAACTGTTTTCTGCTGAAACTCCTCTCTGAACACGGATTATGTATTCCTAATGAAAGGAAAAAGTTATTAGAAATGAGAACTAATGAGCTGAAGAGTTTTTCGGTACTTCTCCAACTATGACCACCATTCAATTAGGAAACATTCAGAAACAGAAAATTCAGATCCAGGTGTTAAATGCCGAGGTGAAGGTCAGGGCTGGGTTTGCCCAGACCCATCGCTAGCAGCTGTCTCCCTCTGCTTCATGGAGTAGAAGACAAAGAGAGGTTCAAGAGCTTGCAGACCTGTAAAGCACTCAGTTTCATTTAGTTACGGGAAAAGATGGTAAGAGCACACTCACCACACATCTCGACTGACAACAGCTGAAGAAACCTCTCCTCACCTCACCTCACCTCCAATATCTAACTAGTAGCCCCCAGGAATTACTGCTGCCATCGTAACAGAATAAAATGCCAGTAAATACCCACAGCTGCCCAACTTCTAATTATTTTTGCACAAGAAAGGTTACCACAAAAGCTTTGGGGTGTGCTTGAGTAACTAGAATGTATCAGTCTCTCATTATGATAATTCTTCGTTTATAATGCATGCTTAAAGTTAATCATTTATATATTAACTATGCAGATATATCTAAATCTCAGTGAACTACTTGTAAACTTCAAGAATTAATAATTCTCCCACCACAATTACATTCATAAAGCACAATTCTTTTCAGTCTCTTCATTTCAAGCTCCACTGAACCTTTTACCTGGTCACTACAAGATGATCATTATTTCAGATTTATCCTATTATCTCAAGAATAGATACCAAGTATTTTGTACACCTACTTAGACATTCTTCAAGGAAGCCGTGATTTTGTTTACCCCTACTCTGTTTAAGCTTGAAAACAGCTCTAAAACCACTTTTGACATTTCAAGGATCATAAACGAGACAAGTCCTTTTCCTAGAAAGCCTACAATCTCCATTTTAGATATTGTTTAATTAGCAAGGAAATAAAATTAATCCGGGCTAAGTGTGGTAACAGATACTTCCTTTACCGCTTGCATACACAAAGCTCTATAAATGCAGCTCTTTTACAAGTCTTATTACACAGATAATCCCACGGCCATATAATTTACATTGAAAAACGTGAAAATGGAGACCCAAAAAGTAAGGTGCTGCCTGAGCAAATGCAACTCTGAGCACCGAAGAGAGCTGGAGAGTACGCAGAGTCAGAAGAGGGGAAAGAAGCCGCGCATGTACCTATGTTTTTACACTTTCCTTCCAACCATATCAGCCTGACATTGCAGGACGGCTTACGTCCCCAACGCCTTTTAAGCACATTCATCTTCTCTGCTGTGCTTGGCCAGGGCTGGCAGGACCCACCGCGGGTGCTCGAAGCACCACTGGATCCCCCAGGCTGCCTCACCGAACACCGCACACCTGCAGCTGCAAAATCCAAAGCGAGAACTAGAAATTCTAAAACAAATACAAATTCAAGCCATGGCTCACAGTCTTTCTAAGCCGGAACGTGCAAAAAAGCTCTTTGCACTTGTGCCAAACGAGGCGTGAGCACCTACCCAGCCATCGCCTGCAGTGCAGCAAGCATCACATGGCAAATCATTTGTTATTCGGCTCAGATGACTTCATTCACCCTGGTACAAACTTTCAAACGTATTTTAGGTAAAGTGCTGAATAATTTCAAATGCCACCCCGGTTTGATGAACTGCTTACATCAATAGGGTTGTTACACAAACAAAAAGGACAGATCAGAGCATTATGCATGTTTTCTTCAGATATTAAAATTAATGCTGCATTCCAAATTATCATGAATAGACAATAATGAAATAACAGCAAAGGCATTTCCAGCACCTTGAGTTTATATACCAAATTTGTCCATTCTGTAACTATAACTCTGTCTGGCATGTACCTGCATACCAACTAGATAATTCAATTAATTGAGTGTTTGATCTATGAAGTATTATAAATTCAGCTTCCCAGTTAAAAATTCACTACAGGCAGTTATTAGTAACTTTTTCCAGGGACTGTGAAGCGCCTTCTGGTTTTGGAAGTTGCCTTCAGAACCACGCAGAACCAATACTGCTCTTTCAAATGAAATGAAATTAAAAGCTTGTACCCCGAAATGTACCATTGGATGCAAACAAACAAAGTGGGGCACACCAGAGAATCCCTTCGTAGAATTGAATTCTCCTTTAACATTTACCACCATGAGTAGTAGGTACCGTAAATCAAGAATTGTGACTACTCCACACAAGAGGCAAAGGCAACACTTATCAGATGGCTTTACCTTGTGTGGTCAACCTTAACTAATCCAGAATTTATTTACTGGAGTTTCCTTCCAAAGCACAATGCTGCTCAGACAAAAATGCTATTCCATTTTTTAAAATTCACTTAAAATATCCTTGATCATCAACAGCTATCAAATATCTGTAGCAATTTTGAACCATCTAGACTCGAGAACAAATTCAAGACTAGTAAGCATGAAAACCAAAGTGATCTAAAATACTTAATGTCCTACCAGCTTAGATGGAAATGACAGAAATCCAAGATGTCACAAACCAAAACACATAACGACCACACTGGAATTAAAGTGTCTCTTTTCAGAAAGTCAGCCTGACATGCTCTCTCCATATTCTCTTCTCCTACCTATTTGAAATTATAATTAAGGTATTTTCTTGCAAAACAAGAAGCCCAAACCTCATAAATAGTACCAGAATTCCACGGAGCTGACTGCAATTCAACCAGTGTAATTATGCTTGGAAACTGCGACAGAATCCAATTAAAGGGACACCTGGAGACCCAGATTCACCACAAACGTGGCTTTTCCTGTTTTGTGATTGTCGCTGCATTTTGGGAAGTAGGAAGAGGCTACTTTGTACGCAGCCAAAAGACTGCAGCAACTGCTTATTCAGCAAGTCTCAAAGGAACGTTGGCCGTTTCTCTGAGAAGCCACGTCAGTGATGATTCACCATGTTCAGTCATTCATCTTTTCTAGGATTTTGAAAGAAGCAGAGTTATTACTCAACCCCTTGTAGCACTTACTCTTTATCCAGCGATTAACCTTTTCTGTTGTACCCCCAGAAATGGCCCTCGGGCAGGCAGAACACACAAATTCATTAGACAACGTTCAAAGCATCTTATTGCATACAACCACTCTGATCAAGACGACAGTCGTCTCTTCTGGAGAGCCTAAGGACAAACAACCCAGGGCTCAGAGCTCATTTTCACAGTAAGATTATATTACAAAACTAGATTTGCTCCACAACTATTTTTTCCACACAGACTCAAGTATTTTCCCATCCAGTTCTGCTTTGGCACCTGAAAGCACTAATTGAGCCCCCTCTTTCCACCACGGGTTCACAACCTGAAACAAGAGAGCATCACTCTCCAGATGTGGTCCGTAGTTATGTCTGTATGGAAAAACAAAGTCCCCACCATGCTCTCTCCATCAGCGCTGACTGTAACGAAGAACTGGCTGCTTCAGCACTACCTTGTCAATACAAATAATGAAAAAGCCTAAATGCCCTTCTGTTGTGGTTTGGTTTTTTTTCCCCTGAAGCTGATAATGAGATTGAAAGTCAAAGAATAGCTCTAGTAGAAAAGCGACAATAAGAAATACACCACCATTCCAAATATCAGCCATGGCTACATATAACCAGCAGACCACAGTATGCCGAGTTTCAGTGAGAAGTTGATACTTCTATTGCCTCCGCACGGCAACAAGCTTGTCTTGGGATTATAATTAGCACTGCTGAGATATGTTTCCCATAGGGCCAAAGAAGAGCTTTCAACTCTGCAAGGAAAAAGCCTAAATGCACAGAAGGCATTATTACTCTGCCAAATTCTGTTTTGTTTAGGAAAAAAAATCTGAATTACGACGGTTTTCTTCCGAGGCAGCCTGATTTGGCAGTGGGACTGAGACTGTGCCCATAGGAAATAAATGACAGCGTAAGGAAAACAGATCGGCACACTCAGAATCATTTCTGTTTAGCTGCATCATCTAACATGGGAAAATACGATGGCTTCAGAAACAGCTAGTAATTACTAGAATTTACTCCTGCCGACAATTTTAGGGACCAACAACCAGGCTCAGCGAGGTCTAGGTTAGCTACACTCATGGAGAAATTCCCATGGCATTTCTCACTCCTACACAAATGGCTCAAAAATCTTCCCCATGACTCAGTTTACCAAACAACTTCAAAGGAGCCTTAACAGCTGCTAGCTGGCAAAGAAAGGCCTCAGCTTGCAGGACAACCTCACACTACTGATTTTGGCTGCAGGCAGCGAGCTCCCTGGCAGCAACTACATAAGAGCCACCAACCAGACAGGCCATAAAACCCTTCCCCGAGACCACCTCCCTGAGCCCCTCCAGACCCCCACACGGGGAAGGTTTATATGTCCGCTGCACTTCCTATCGCTACTGCCAAGCCAGATCCTGCCACAACCTTCACATTCCAGCAGCAGCAGTTCAGTATAGATTTTTAAAGATGCCAAGCAAAGCGGTTTTACCTATGGGATCATTTCCTGGCTGCTCCCATCAGTCAAGGAAGCGGAAACCAGTGCTGGGAGGAGGAGGTCGGGAGCAGGGAAAGCTGTATGACCCTGGATGCACACTGTCATTTCCTAAAATCTTCCTACCACTACAGAGTGCTGGATACAGTTTCTGAAAAAAGAGTATCTTCCAAATATCCACATGGATCAGGGACAACCATGCTGCATTTCTGCAATCCTTTGCCAACAACAGTTTCACAATCACTGCCTGGGATTAATGTTATCCTGAATTTACCCATTTAGGTGTTTTTTCCCCCCCAGATTCACCAAGATTATTCCCTGGTATTCCAGCACTTGTTAAAACATCAGCATCAGAGCTGTGCAGGTAATTTTGTTACCATTCCTAGGTGAAAGTTACACAGCAAAGCATGTCCAAACATTTAACAATTGCTGTTTATCATCTTTCCTAGTTTTTGAAACAGAAAGCAAACAGGAAAGAAAGGCTTTTGCAGAGACAAAATAGGAAAGAACAAGCGGTGAGTTTAGAGATTCATATAAAACGTAGAGAGTCTCGCCAATATTGGGTAATACATTCTGTTTTCCCAAGAAAATAGTCTCTAAATTTCTGGCTCAGGATAGTCAGTCTGTTTTTCACAGATTTCTGCTGTACATCTGTTTAATCCAACAGGCTTGAAAAGCCAACCATTATAAAGATCCAGGTCACCTTCAGGTCACATCAACTAGAAGTTTGAAAGGGCTTTATTTTATAAGCATTAAGGAGAGGAAAGCCTAATTAAGCATGAATACAATCCCCCCTTAAGTAGGCTGGATTGGAACAATTTCTTGTAAGAAGCTCTTTTAAATGTTTATTTAGAAAATCTCCCATGTGAAAAGTAGCAACAAAAACCAGGAAAGCTGCTCAGACGTGGGGACCTCTTCGCTACAGGGCACAGAACTTATTTGCTGTTGCACAACCTGCCATTAAACCCATCTGAGGTACGAGCAGCAACAGCGGTGTTTACCTGCGTTTTAAACAACGCACGTGTTTGTCCGGGGACATTCTCTAGCTCCACACACCCTGTATTGCTGGTGTAGTAACGAGTAAACCACTCAACAAGTGAAAGCTATGAAGTAGGACAACTGCAGGGGAAAAAATAGGACACGCGTTTACGTGTAATGAAACGTACTGAACAAGAAAAGCTCCAGAGAGAGACAAGAGAAATAACAGCATCCTCATGGCCTTTACCAGCAAAGCAGAATACTCAGTATCTTTCAGGAAATACTCAGTAGCTGATAAAAATATTCCAAGTACCCTGCAAGATCTCTAAGGCAATGGATTCTCTAAGGTATCATACGGCAACTAGTATTTTGACTGCAATCTTTGCAGGAGCTACAAACGCAATACTAATTCAGTTAAGTTCACCAGTGGAAACCGTAAGGCTGGGGTAGCTAAAATTAGGTGTGATGAAGCAGCTATCTTTTTTGAGCTCAAGCTGGGGGTGGAGGTGGGAGGTGGTCAAGCTTACTTACTAAGTCCAGTGGAGGAACTGCATTTCCAAAACCTCAAACAAGCGAACCCTAATAGTCCCCTGTCTAAAGCCACCTCTAAAAGGAACTTCATGATTTTTTTCTTCCCCCAAAGTGAAGGCAACCTTCACTGGAGAAATTGAATCCCTTATAAAGCAGATGTGCAAAGTCCTTTACAAGCTCTTAAAATAAATCCTACCGTTCTAGAAACATATGGCTCCATTTTTGTATCACAGAACAATATAGGAAAAATATAAATGCTTTTTCAAGATTTTTCTAATCTAAAAGCTATGAGTGTCAACATGCATCACTGCTTAAGGAAAACGAAAAACTCTGAAAGTATGTTACAAGAGGGATTTATTTCAGCTGTTCATTTCCAAATGCCTTTAAGACAACAATGTACTGTAGCAAAATTGGCTGTTTCACTGCTTCAATTTCAACATGAAACGCATGAAAAAGGAAAATCGCTTCAGAAAAGAATTAAGGAACGTTCAGAAGTATACATATAACTTGCTACTGGTTTTACTGCTTTGCAGTGCCCTAAAACTTGTATGTACAGTTGTGCAGTTCTTATTAAGGAATATGTCAAGATTATTGCGGAAGAAAATAGCGTCCTATGTTAAGGCTTAGAAAGAAAGCCGCTTTTAAATAGTGAACATACAGATGAGATATTCCAACATGAAGCAAGTTCAACAGCCAAAACTTATTAAAGCTTTAGTGCAGAAAATGCCTCCGTTGTCACAACACAAATTTGGCATTAAGATGAGACACATACAAGTGGCTTAATATGCTGGATGCAATTCCACTCCTGTTGAATTCAAGGAACGCGATGGCAACAAAACGGATTCATTTTCTGCAAAACGGCTGGTACAGATACCTGCCACGAGCACCAAACCATGCCTAGGAGAAGGCGCCCAACACGCTCCTGGAAGTCACACAGTTACTCTCTCTTCCTGTGCAGTGCTAGTAACTGAGGCATACAGCAGGAGACAATACGAAGCTGACAGGGTTTCCTCGGGTAATTTCGAATCTATTAAGTCAGGTACCATTGGAATGGGCCTGTGATGTAAATATATTTGGCTTTCCAAATGAAAAGGACTCCATAAACACTGCACTATAGAATTATTTGCATGTAAGTGCACACTTCAACAGATCTCAGGCTGCTTGTAACACACTTAACCGGGGAAACAACTTCTATAAAAAAAGAAAAGGCATCATTTTCATCTTCAATTATCATTGGAAATAAATACGCAGAAAGAAAACCTCAGCTGGCAATTTCTTTGTTGCAACACAAAAGCATGGAGATTGTGTACCAGCTGAGATGCACTAACTCAAGAAAGAACTTCTGAGCTCTTCTGACTTGAAAGAAACATAAAAAGCTTGTGAGCATATCAGAAGATTTTGCAGTTTATTTCCTAACAATCTACAAACCACATTTACTAGATGGTTGACATGCTCTTACTAAGCAAAAAGTGCAAACCCTCAAAAGAACATTTTAAATACTAGCTTTATCCCTTCTTAGGTTTCTGGAGAATTCAGGTAAGTACGTAGCAGATCCGGGTTTTGTTTTCAGCTTTGCTTCTTTTAGTTTCACCTTCATTCCCAGGAAACAGAAACTCAGCCTCTGCCAAGTACAGCCCTTGATTCAATGCTGTTAAGTTTACACTTACCCAGTCTGTTGTATTAAATCTAAATTAACAGAAGCCGCTCAGAACAATTGACACAAGCTTAGTCTTCTGCTTGGTATTTCACCGTGTCCACAAAGCTTTTCCTGAAATTCTTCACCTTTTCCTTAACTGGTTATTCCGAAGACTGGCTATTTTCAGCACCCGCAGAAGGTTTACATTATTACTAGCTCAGTCACCACGTTAAAGTTGCATCTAACCTGGGCCTAGATCATCTTCATGTGAGTGATTTTTTAAGCCATGATCTACAGGAAAAGAATTATAAATGCAAGTTTAAAGCAATTCTTGCAACACTAAGCAGCATTATAAAATCTTAACACATACTGCTGACAAAAGAATAGAAAATTTATTCCTGGATGCCTTTGTATTTCGGCTTTAGAACAAGTCTAGCATGTGAAGACCTACTTCTCCAAACACTAGTTTGGGATGGAGAACTGCATAGATCTACATCTTTTGAAGGCATCGCTTTGAGGTGGGATGAGGAACAAACCCTAAAAGCATTCAGTTAATGACAACCTACTTCCTTACATCTACAATATAATAAAGTAAAATACAGTCTTAACGCCCCACAAAAGCACTTCAACCCTTGTTTCTCAGAGGGGCTTCATTTACACACCTCCATTTAAACACAAGGATCTATTTGCGTGGCTTATTTGAACCAGGAATGTTCAAATCGGGGACAGCACCACTCATCAACAAACAAATTATTCGGATACCAGGGACAAAAGATGAAGTGTCCAAAATGACAAAATAGTTGACTTACATCACATAAGAAACCAAGTCTGTGTTATGGCTTCCTGTATTTTGATACCCCACACTGCCTCTATATAAACCATCTGTGCTACACACACTTCAAGCCATCTTTCAACTATCAACAGGGCTTCTCCAGTAAAACAAACAATTACTAATAGATGTATCTTAGAGACAGCTTTTAAATCAAAAGGCACAGTGCTCCAGCATTCTGTTATTAACAAAAGATCAGAACAAATCAGTAGAGAATTTTTTCTGAACATCCGTTAGTAACAGAATACAGAGATGAAAGGCAGAGGGGGGAGCAACATTTGCTATCACACTCACCCGGACAAGACGACACACACATCTGGACTGAAAAACTACTTCCAAGTGCTCATTCTAAAAGAATTTTATGACTCTTTTTTTTCCCCCCCCTAACCAGAATCATACAAACCAAAGGAAAGAACACAAAAAGCTACTGTCATTTGCACTGGCAAAAAAAGTGTAATAAGGCATGATGGAAACAAATTAACAATGAAACTGTAATCTGGACTTTTAACCGGGGAGTGCTAGAAGTTACACAGCTTCACGTAGGACTTGGCATATACCCCCCTCTCAGCTATTGAAACAGCTAAAAAGTATCAGGCTTACCAGAAAATAAACCTCATCATCAGCTTTATAAACCCGGAATTGTTCAAAGCCAGGCTGGATGGGGCTTTGAGCAACCTGGTCTGGTGCGAGGTGTCCCTGCCCATGGTGGGGGGGTTGGAACTACATGGTCTTTAAGGTCCCTTCCAACCCAAACCATTCTCTGATTTACAAGAGGAGTTGCAATAACGGAGAGCCAGAGCCTGCTGATTCACAAGATCTTCTGGGCAATTTCTCATACGTAACTTCTGTTCAGAGGAAGACTGGAACATCGGTTAAAACAAGTTCCTCACACACAAAAAAAACCCACTTCTTAAGCATGGATTACTTATAGGAAGAGTATTTAATAAGACAGGCTACAGATTAGTTGTGCATCCTGTGGTGAACCTACAATTATTGCAATTCGGGTTAATAGGAGTAGTCACCAGATGCAAGGAACGAGGAAGGGAGACCATCAGTGCAGGCATGGGAGCTGTGTGTGGGGCAGCAGGAGCTCCCTCTCGCCATGCCAGACATGCTGCCCGCTGCTGTATGTACCTGCTGCTGGAGCACCCCTGGCCTCCAATACAGCCCAGCATCCCCGCTCTCGGCCAAAGCAGGAGTCAGAAGAGACAGCCAGTTCTCTCTCTCTCTGTGATTCACAGCACTGCTTTGTCATACCATAAGTAAACCTAGTTTTTAAAGTGGAAAATAACTGCAAACAGGAGATTGTGAAATGCGGAGTGTCACTGCATGCTCGAAAACGGTACATTTCTCACGGAGGCAGCGTGTGTGTGCTAGACATGCCAGAAGAATTAATCTGCGACATGAAAAGTCGCGGTAGGGCTCGTCCTGCTGGGTGTCACCGCTCCCCACAGCGGAGAGCGTGGGGCCGTACCCCCACTTCTGTCTCCGCAGCCGTACGGCCGTGGCTGCCGTCGCACAGGTGGGCCCCTCACACCTAAGTTCACCTCAGCAGCCCAGACGAGGGGACCGGAGCCCACTTATGCCCCAAAAGGCTGTAACACACGCCGAGAAACCACCCCCGAGACGACACCCGCTCCCTCAGCCAGCGGGCGCAAGGCCTCCCTGGGCGCCGGGGCGAGCCCCGAACCCGCAGCCCCATCGCCGGGAGGAGGCGAAAGAGTCCAACAACTCCCGGCTGCCCACAGGGAACCGGGCAACGGCGGCACCGCCACAGCACCGAGAGGTGAAACCCGCGCTCCCGGCTCCTCACACCACCCTCCCCCGGCACCACACCGGCTGCCCCGGCCCCGCCCAG
>VWZL01003315.1:42382-114156 GCA_013396915.1 Stercorarius parasiticus
GTGCAGGCTCTGGCTCGCCTCGATCTGCGCTGTCAGCGGCACCGTGTCGTCCAGCAGCACCTTACCGGCCGGCGGCTTCTCCATGAACGCCATAGCGGGACGGGGAGGGGGCAGCCCCGGCTGCCGCCGCCGCCAACCTGCTTCCCGGTGGGGAAGGCGGCGNCGGGGGATGGAGCCGGGAGGAGGGAGGGTAGCGGACGGGAACACACGGCTGCCCGGGGACACGCTCCCGGTTAAGTCGCCCCGCTGCCCGGTGCTCCGCGCCGCCCCGGTGGCCCCAATGGCTGCGGTGGCTTCAGGGGGGGTTGCGGGAGGGGGATTAAGCCCGGGAGGGCTCCTGTCCTCCCAGAGAGAGGAGGAAACTGAAAGGGGCTGGTGCACTTGCTGCTCTTTACCTTTTGGGGTGGTGGGGTTTTTTTTTTGTAGTTAAACAACCACGAAAAAAAAAAAATAGCATCCAGTATCTCCTACTCAATTTCTAGATCCTCTCTTTTAAAACCCACCAATTTAAAGTTGTTAAATTGAGTTCCACACCGTAGCTTTCATTGTAGTAGTGCGGAAAACTCTTTCTTTCAATACTACTTAGCACTCGGGAACCTACTGCCTTCTGAACACTTGTCTGCATTTCCTTTTGTCTTTTTACACCATATTCAGGAATTAACCTCACTGAGGATGTTGTAGTAAGACTGCAGAGCTTGAGTTTGTCAAACGCGTCAGTCAGTTATCGTAAATAGCCCCATCCCTCCATCTTGCAGCTCCACAACGACAGGAAAACTGGCTGTGCGCTTTGGTTAAGGAGCTCAATCTCAGGCTGGCACAGCAATCCTTCCCCACTACTCCTCATCACCCAGCAGGTCAGGTACAGGTCTGATGGCTTTTGTTAATAGGCATTAACATGACAACTTCCCCATCTAGAGAGGCAGGTGAACAAGGAAGGAGGGAAGGCATAGGCCTGCTTTGAAAAACAAGTTTTGTATGGCAGAAGCCAGCGATCAGGCAGTGATGTGACCCAGGGCAGAATGAAACGGGAAGTGAAGATTTCCTACAGACTGGAGATAAGGAAAGGTGTCGCTAAGTACTTGTTGTGAACAGGCCAAACCCGGTGCTTTGAAAATAGAGGGCATATTGAAGCCAAACAGCTCAAACATTACCCCTCCCTCTGATCCAGCCTGACTGAACACCTGGGGTTTGCTGTTTCAGTGCAGTTGCATTTAAGAACCAGACGTCACACCCAGACAGTGTTAACTGTTTTACCAGTAGCTTTCATCACAGTTTGAGGACAAACTCTCTTCTCACAGCAAACAACTTTTCAGGTGATTTGCAGCCAAGAAAAGTTACGAGTGCACTTCTGCTGCAGAGAAGATGGGGGGTAACGGATGCTTTGCCAGAAAATGATACGAACCACCAACTGAAGACATCCTGTACTTTTACTCCTGATGGTCCCCATCATTCCTGAAGAAAAGTTTCTTAGTGTATAATAATCTTATGTTGGTACTAAAATAATTTAACCCAGGTGATTTACTAATGAATTTACCAAACGCCTACTTTACCAGCAACCAAGGTACTTCCAGTGGGCAAAGGGGAATACATGTTCACGCAGACAAATAAGCAGAGAGAAGCCATTTAGGTTGTACTCAACAAAACTGCCCCTGCTTGTCTTGCCCCCAGGAGCATAAGGAGGCAATAAGTACAAGCAGTGACAACTGGGCTTTTTAAAAGCCTCCTTCACTCTGCTTCTGGGAAGCAAGTTTCAGAGGCGTGTGTCACTAAAGGTAAATTTTTGTTTGCTTATAATCAGGTTTTGTAAGGTATCTCAAAAATTTGAAAGTATTATTATGAGAGCCACATCGCCAGCTGTATCAGGCAGAGTATATTGTTTATGTGAAGGCTGACTACTACTAATTTGCAGAGCTAAGGAAGGCTAAGGAATATCGCAAAAGACACCACTGCACCGACATCAGCTAGAGCAGCCACGGAGATGACAACCGATCTTGCAGTACACCTGTGTCAATACCTCCCCTTCTGTTCTCTCCTTAAACACACAGCATCATCCCTTCCCACCGGTGCTTGTTAGCAATGGAATGACTTTGTAAAGAGTGAACAAGTTTGAAGTGAACACAGGTAGTGCAGACTGCGATTCTGCTGAAAAGAACAGCCTCACCATAAGCCCCGACACTGCAGACTTCCCACTGCAGCAGAGCAACGGCTCGTCTAAACGTGCCACTTCTGTCACAGCAAGTGCCTAGTTCCATCGGTTTCACCTCGGCAGTACACAGGCAAAAATGAAAAGCTCTAAGTTTCTTAGCACAGCTGCTATGCGTATTGAGTTTGTGCACTGTATTTGAAACATTTTGAAGGGTTTTTTTGTTGCAAGTTTACTGGATTAAGTCATGTCACATAGAAGGACAGAGTCAAAACCAAGTGTACATTTCTGACCTTTATAGCAAAGCAGCAGAGGATCAACAGCTCTAACTGTCCGACACCATGACTTTCACCAGTCCTTCCATAACAGTCTTTCCACTTTCTTTGACTTTACACGACACTGAAATGTGCGCAACAGAACCCTTCAGTCGTTTAACTTCCGCTGCAGCTGTGACTTCTTCTCCAGTATACAAAGGAGCTGGAAATCGGATCTCCTGAGAAAGAAATACACAACCTTGACCAGGCATTTTAGTACCCAGAACTGCAGAAATAAGTCCATTGATCAAAACTCCATGCACAATAGTTCTCCCAAACCTAGATTTCTTTGCAAAATCTTCGTTTAAATGCAAAGGATTTGTGTCACCTGTTAAATCAGAAAAAGTAATAACATCATTCTGCGTGAAAGCTTTGGTAAGTTCAGCTTTGTCTCCAACTTTTACGTGTAAACTCTGAAGTACAGCACGTCCGAGCAGTGAGTTGATAACTGTTAGCTTTGTCAAGGTTCTTTGTCGGAAAACCCCTCCAGAAATTCCATACCTGAAGGGCTGCAACATCTCAAGCAACTTCTGCTTTGTACAACCAAACCAACAACTGCACTCAGTCCAAGACTAGTTCTCTGCTGTTCCCAGATAACGCAAGAAGAAATGGAGATGTCTAGTTTGTGGAGGAAAAAAACAAAAAACAACAAAAAAACCACATCAAACACACTCAAAGTTGAAAATACTTCAATTTCCCTTTTACAGAAAAAATTAAAAACTTAGAGCTATGCCTGAGCAGATTTTCGTTTAGCCATCGCTTCAGAGACAAAGAATTCTTGGAACCCATTTTATTAAGCAGCACCTTCAGGAAAAAAAGTGAGCTCTGGAAGTGCATGTTTATGCATGCATTTTTGAAGTGAGGTCAGTCAACAGTGACTATAGGCAAGGGAAGAAATGGGGTAGGGGAAATAGAAGATTGGACCAAGGTGTGGGCTAAGAACAAAACTTTCCAGAAACTATTTTCTTGCAGGTGTATTAATGAGAGCAGGACTTCTCATTGGAATGGAACCATAAAGTAACGGGACAGCCACTACTGTCACATTTTACAACATTCATTATAATGGGAATTACTTAAATGCAGGCCTACGCACCTGCGCTGAAAAGCATTTCACTCCCAAACCAAGATGTTTATGCATCTAGGCCATCTTTCTGTGAAAAGGCAGTGTGCTCAGCTAGCCAGACCACCTTACAGTGAGAACCGACGTGTGGGGGGAAGCCACCCAGCCCCCGCAGGGCTTTACCTGCAGCACTCGAAAGGCACACCTTCTGTTCTGGTAGAAGCCCAGCAACGTTAGAGCACTCCACAGCTTGACAAGGCCACTAAGTAAAAAGAAAAATAAAATTTATTAATAAAATTTGTTTTTCTCAGTTTTCCTGCAGCATAAATATCTTAAATCAACACATGTTATAAAGATTAATGAAACCTTAACTGAGTTTAACCGCAGGTAATCTCACCAGTGAGTTCTGGTAGCAACACTGTGCCCTGGAGCACTATTGCAATCACTGCAGTCTCTTGTCCTTGATACAGAGAGATACGTACTGTAACCTTTTCAAGTTCACTTTACTAGCCTTGTTCTTTCTGTGCCTTTAACCTCCTTCTTCCCCTAAATCACCTGCAGTTGTCTTCACCATTTAAATCTGGTAACCATTCTCAACTTTACTACAGAAAGGGATTTAAAGCCACATATTTCAATGGTTCTGCCAGACCATTCTGTTTTAAACGAGGAATAACATACTGATGTGTGTAGGTTACCAAGTCTTAATGAACTTTTGTTTCCTTTATACTCTATGCAGACATCTGCAAGTTAGGCTTAGTTCTTCAAAGACTATTCTTAGGTTAAGAGTTCTGTTTTCTTACTAAAAGTATTTTCATGGCAGCGTCTGAAGTGCATACCTACCGCACCTTACCTGCTAATAACTCTTAATATGGCAGACAGAGTTTTTTCCTCATATGTTAAGACATCAACAGGCAAAGCTGCTCCAACCTATGAAAAAATATGTTATTAAATAAGTACCATCCTATGCTCTTCTAATAGTTTATAAACAAGGGGATTCACTGCCAGCATGTGACATGACTAAAGGTGTTATAGTTACACTCAAGTCCCACACGAGCGTTTTGGCTACACTACCACTAGATTTCACACAGCACCCTTCCTCTCGGAGCTCTTCAGACAGAAGCCACTTCTAGTTCCACATTACAGCTGGGGAAACAGGGGCCCAGGGGGGATGCGACTTGCCCGAAGTCACCCAGCAATACTGCGAGCAGAGCAAGAACAACCCTGCGGGCTTCCCCAGCCGAGAAGCTGTTCCCTTCCCACAGTTCTGCTTTTAAGGCCTCACCGCAGCACCACCATCCGTACCCCCAATTCCCGAGGCCGGGTACGCTGCAGCCACTTCGCTGTGGCCGCTAAGACGAAACGTACAACCCCCCCAGCCCCGTTACAGCGCGGGGGAGCGGAGAGTCGAACCGCAGAGGCTGCTCCCGCCCCGCAGGCCCCAGGCTCCCGCCCGCCCCTTCAAAACCCACCGCGGGAGGCAGGGGCGGCCCGCCGGCTCCCACACAGCTCTCCCGGACCCAGCCCCAGGCCGCCGGCCGAGTGAAGGCGGCCCGGCTCCGGCCCCGGTCGCCCTCTCCGCACAGCTCCCTCAGCGCCCGGCCCCGGCCCACCTCTCCGTGCAGCTCCCTCAGCGCCGACACCACCAGCTGCTTGAACTGCGCGACCCTGGGCCGGGCCCCACCGTCTGGCAGCTCCCTGCGAGGGAAGCAGAGCAGAGAGCGGGCTGTGGGGGGCTCCCCGGCGACGGGGGGGGGGTCTCTCACACACACGCACACGCTCACTCACAGGCGGACCCGCAGGTAATAGTGCTCCGCGCCGCTCCGCACCACCCGCCGCTCGTAGGTGGCGGCCGGCACCTCCGGGGTCTCCATGCTCACTGCAGGCCGCGCCCCGGCTCCCTCCTACGGCGGCCCCGCGGGCCCAGCTCGCCGCGCCCCGCCTCCGCCTCGCCATGGCGACCGGGCGGCGCCAACGCGAGGCCTCGGGCCCGGACCGAGGCCTCTCCGATAGGCCCGGGCGGCTGGTGGGGAAGGGCCCCGCCGCTGCGGCCGGGGCCGAGGGGAGGCCCCGGGGGAGGCCCCGGGGGAGCCCCCGTGCCCGGGCAGAGCACTGTGCCGAGGCCCGGAACCAGCCGTGCGGGGAACGGAGCGCACCTCTTCCGATCGAGGGAGCCCTCGGGTCTGCAATGAGTCTCGGGGAAGCTGCGGGAACAGATGGTGCTTCCGAGCACCACATGCGAGCTTGTCGCAATAAACATGTTGCTGGAGAGGGGCTGGCAGAGGTTCTCCTTCACTTCCCCATTAAACAAATTGTGTTGGTCCCGATGGATTCACCGTGGAACGTCTTGTCTGGCACCGTAACACTGTGGGCCCCATGTTATCCCAGCCTGCGGTTTGCAGGACACACGACTGGAACAGGCTGGAAAAGCACACAGGAGGAGGTTGGCAGCGTGTCTTGGCATCTTGCTGGTCACACCCAGTTGAGGAGATGACGTTAGTGCCAGCACGAACCCTTGCAGCTGATGTGAAGATTGGTGTGAAATACGTCCTTCAGAGAGAAACAGCAGAAAGAAGTATCCTGACTCTGCCAAAATGATGAAACATCATTCTCAGCAAAAGAACTTTACAGACTCTTACTTCTTTAAGGAAAAAAAAAAAGGAATTCATATTCACTGCAGTAGCCTAACACCCATCTGATGCACCCTCGTTAGGGCCCCACTCACAGGACACCACCATTTGCCCTTGCCATCAAGCAGCTCAGTCGGTGTAACTTGGGGGTTCAAGATGTTTTCTCTATTTGGATTCAGGGTTTTCTCTCCGTCCCGGAGGGGGAGCCCGGCCTCCGCTCCCAGGTGCTTGGCAAGCTTTTGGCCCCAGCACGCCGCCAGCCTGCTCACGTGCTGGGCTGTAAAGGGTACATCTCCCTCTCTTTTCCAGGCACCCAGCTGTTTTCATCTTCCTGCTGCTGACATGGCACAAAGCCTGGAGACAGCGTGTTTGTGTCAGCTAAAGCCCTTGGTGATTTTAAAGAGGTATTCATAAGAAAACAGCAATGTATCTCACAAAAGCAGCCCCGAGAGGTTATCTAATCCACCCCTGCCTCAGACAGATAATCTAAGCATTCAGCAGAGATAGTTACAACTGTTCAGGGGGAAAGAAAAAAAAAATTAAGAAGGTAGTGCTGGAAGACTTCACACTCCCCCAAGCGGTCTGTTCTAGCTGTCTTCCAGACAGATCTTTTCAAGGCTTAATCAACAGCTTCCCTGCTGTAGTTTATGCCCCATATTAATAGGCCTGTCCTAATCAATATGGGTTAATTCCTCCTTGTTTGAATATTCCCTGCCCACTTTTCCCCCAATCCTTTGTTCCATAGGAAAAAAATCCCAGGTTTTCCTTACCCTTCTGTAAAATGTAACGTTTTCTAGGTCTTTGTTTATCATGCTGCTGCCCTCTGACCCCATCAGGTGTCAATGTGTTCCTCCAGTTAAAGTGCCCAAAGCTGAAGTACTGTATTCCAGCAGAGGCTTCCTCATGTTGAGCACCACACGCCCTCTGAACTACTCTCCTAGACTGATTTTAAAACTGCACATAAAATACTAAGTGTTTAGAAACAAAACTTCAGCAAAAGCAAATATTGATTATCTGAACAGGCAATTTCACACGTATCAAAGTAATTTTCTTTTCAAATTGTTAGTTAGGTTAAAAAAAAAGGCAGCTTGCCCCATAAAGCTTGCTGTCAGCATAGGCCAGCAAGAGACCTTCAGGAAGATTGTGTTTCTCCTAGAACCAGTCAGCACAGTGCTCGAACAATAAATCAGTTCTACGATAATTTGTCAGACAGCTCAGAGCGGCCAGTTTTATTGGGAGCAATGATATCTACAGAAACCGGTATTATTTTTAAGATATTAGTAAAATTTTAATCACCAAACAGCAAAAACGTGGTGGTCAGGTGATGTATAAATCTCTTTTGGTCATTGCCACAGGGCGAGTGCTGTTCTCCATAAGGCTCTGATAACACAAGCAACAGTGACTCAGGCACTCCCAGTAAATCCAGTGAGCTGCTGGGAAGTCCACTCCTGCCAAAAGCAGTGGGGGGGTTCTGTCAGCTGCAGTGAGTCAATAAAGAGCACACACAGGATTGTACAGGAAGGCTGGACACAACATGTCAGTTTTTTATTAACCAAAAGTGAAGCTGAACCCCAGAGTGGTTTAACTGGTTAAAACCATATGTTTATATGGCAGATATTTTTCTTTCATGTTCAACACTATAGTGCAAGAACCAAACTTCGCAGCTGTTCATCCTTTGAGAATCAAGTACTAAATGTAAAATGAATTCAAATAAGGGTCCCTCAATAAATCAATTAAAAAAACCCCAAACATTTAACTCAAAAGAACAGACCAATTTTAGAAACTGTCTTACGAAATTCTCCCAAGTGAAAGACCTTTAAAAGCACTTGGAGCCTTGAGGTAGCAACTTTATGCAGAATTTAATTCCCCACCTGCCCCACAGAGCAGAGGAAAATTAGTAGCGCATTATTAGCTCCAGCCAGCTAAGCGGAGTTGAGCGTTCTCCTATGAGGTTAGTGACTTTCTCTTGCGTCTGAAAGAGCACTGTAGAGCTGCAGACCATCAGGAGGAAATCCACAAGGAAGGCCTCTTGAAATAAAATATATGGTTTGGAAAAAGTGAAAGTAATCAGCAATAACCATAACAACAAAAATTACCTGGAGTGAAAAAAAAAAAACCCAAAAGTGTTTGTATTTTGTCAAGACTAGTTTACAAATACATGTCAAGAACAAGAGTCTGCTTTCAGCCAACGGAAAAGAAAGAATGGAAGTGACATTCAAAGGGGTTTCAGTTTTTTGCCCTCTGTGCAAAATCGCACTTTGTTTTTAAAGTTTTGTTTTAAGTTTTGCACTTTTGTTTCTAAAAAGAGAGCACTTTTGCCCTTTTTTGTTCTTTTACATTGTGAAACCTGCGCTGTGACATTGAACAGAAATACCATATGCCAGGATATTTGACCACTGGAAGCTCCTCTCACTGACTTCACAACAATCACAAGGGTATCACACACACACACAAAAAAAAAAAAAAAAAAAAAAACATTTTCCCCCCCCTTCTAAGTCTCGAAGACGCTATCCTCTTTGCCCACTTTGCTGCTGAGTTCTTTTATTAAAAACTAGATGTGTCTCTACTGCCAATTTCAGAGACTCCACGGCAGATCTACTGAACATTGAGCAGTAACAACAAAACACCTGGTGCTCGTTCTCTACAATTGCGATGAACAGTAATAGTGAAAAGGGATGAGCTGAGATACAGTGATGCGGCAGATCTTTACGAACAGGCGCCTCACTTCACTCTCTGGTCTTGGTATCGCCACTCACATGCTTTCCAACTTGGCTCGCTGCTGGTGCTCTAACCAGACACCTGGCAACGTTGAGTATCTTACTACAAGCTTCTCTCACTATCTTCATGCTCCAAAATTGTACAGAACAGGTTGTTTAAACTGGACCAAACTAATCAGGCACATTGCAAATTATAGCTTTTAAACGGGCGAGCCTTTTTACAGGCTCATTCTCTTTCGGCTCAAGGTCAGGTTGCCTCTTTACAGCACAGAATGTCGTCACAGGGATCCTGGATGCAGGATGGCATTGCCCAGCACGCCCTTCCTTCGGGGAGTCTAGAGAAAGGTAAAACTTCAAAGCTTCTTGCTGGCATGGGATCTCAGTCTTTTGGCTTTACGTTCCCATCCTTTCATTTGACTTCCAAAAGCCATCAAATCCTCCCTTACAGGCAGAATTACCTTAAGAATCAGACTTGCCTGTTCTTTTGGTTAAGCTTCAGAACAATTGCCAATGTTTGCATTTGCCAAGGTATACAATCCTGTCCTGCAGAGAACCAAAGGCTGTAAGAACCAGAATCCATCTGAGGCAGCCCAACCTGACAGGCTCCTCTGGATAAAGGAGAGGATATTCTGCCTGGGAGCAACACCAGCCAGCTGATGATTATTCACAGCAAGTTTCTTTTTAGTTCACATGACAGTTTAGGCAGCACAGAAACTCAGGCTGTTTTGGAGACCAGTTTATGTCTGGTTCGCCGGACAGTCACAAGCTGGCTTCAGACTCTTGACTTGGAGCCCGAAGTATCTTAAAGTTTTATCTGTTATCAATGTGAGGACCTGATGAGTGGTTGGTTGTTGTTTGTTTAATTTTTTCTTGGGTTTTTTTGCTTGTTTGTTGGTTTGGTTTTGTTTTTTAAATTCTGTAATCAAAAGAATGATTTTGTCTTTGGTGTTAAACGTTGGAAGCATGAATGAAGTACCTGCTGCTTCTTTGGCTGTAATTTACAACAAAAAAACCAGCCCAATAAAGCCAGGGAAATTAACTGTTCTAAAATACATGCAGTTAGAACAGCCACTAGACATCACAATCAGGACTTTAATAATATGGAAACACCTAGTTCAGTGGTGTCCATTACAAATCATTTGCATTATATAAAAATATGACTCCAATTACAGTAACTGGACAACAGCCATTCAAACTTATCAAGTTTCCATCTTACTCATATTGCAGGAACTGGGAGGAGCTCATTCATTTAGGGAAAAAAAGTCCAGGAATCAACTAAGAGTTGCAGCTAAGCATCTCGTGCCTTAGAGAAATGTCCACTGTGATAACTAGAAGCAGGAATTCAGCATTAGCATCCTCCTAATCTTGCTCACGTGGCCATGAATAAAAAGAGCAGGTTCTGTTATGCTAGCATCCACAATTAAAATTTTATAACCCCATAAAACACCAGTAAGTTTTGCATGAGCTGCAGAAGAATGCAAATTCAAAGGGTCACTAGATTTATTACCTACAAATTCAATGTCTTAATATAAATATTCTGTTTTTACACCATAAAAACGTCCTTCTTATGGTCTGATTCTTATTTAGGTAATACTCTTGATAAAATCTCAGCAGTATGCCAATTAAGGTCATTAAAGCTATAGAAATAGAATCTACCTAATAAATGTTGCAAATTTAACAGGTATTTTAGATAAACATTAGCTTAGTTATCACCTAAACCAAAAAGACTCCTCAAACACACCAACTGTGTAGTCAGCAAAGACATTTGCTTTACAAAGTCAAATGTTGCCAACTTTTGAAAAGTTTAGCAAATCAACGTGGTATTTGGAAGCATCCAAGTGTCTAATGAAGTTAGAATACTGTGAAATGTTAGGACTGGGGGGGGAGCTCCTGTAAACAAGTACAGAAGTAGTCTTCATTTAAATTACAAAACATTCACCTCCCTAAAAAGCTTTAAAACTGACCCAGTCAACAACAGTGCCCTGGGAAATCTAGCAGTATAAAGGATCTGTGTAAGCAAGAGAAGGTCATATATTGTGATCTCACCCCAATGAAATGTACTCAGTGTCAAGAACAAGGATCAAATTTGGGGAGATGACAATTATGACACCTTCAGGCCATTTGATCTGAACCACTGCACTTTTTTGGGCAGCATAGAGTAAAACAATTTTCTTTGCTGCTCAGGAAACACTTAAAATATAGTAATGCTTGATTTTCTGCATTTTGTTGCTAGGCAGACTCTCCCATGTCCCCAGCTCGGTTTACTTGGTTTAAAGAGCTCTATAGTACCCGCACCTTTCAGCAGGTGGAAGAAAACTTCAGTGCCACCTTATTAATTGGCTCCATTGATATTTTAACTTCAAACCCAGATGCTACAATTAAATTTGTACAATTAAAACCAAATTTGTCATTTTGTAAGGAAAGCATCAGACGAAGGTAGTAAGCCCGTGAAAGGCTCATATTCCACAGGTTGCCTCTGCAGAACAGGCAACCTCCCACTACAGAATCTGATCTGAAAATTTATCCCAACAGTAACATGAGAAGGAAGGAGGCTTCTATATCTTGCACACTTTGGGTTTCATATCAGGCACTTGAACTGTTGGACAGATGCCATTCTGAACCAAGTAAGTGAACATAGGGTTAGAATCATCTTTAATCTAGGTCTAATAATGAAGTATCAGCAGCAAAGTGGAGGCAGGGATTGAGCAATCCATCTGTGCTGAGACTTGTTTATGGTTTCTAAAAATGCCCAAGAAGACAGCAGCTGTAACTGTTCCGTACTGTCCGTTTTCCTTGTGAGTTGTGTTGCTGATAGGAGGCTTTTCTGTGTCTTGATCTAAGAAGGCATTGAGGTACCCTGTGCCTAATTCCCTGGATCCAACAGGTCCATGCTAGAGCCAAACAATGCCACCAGTTGCTCCTCATAGTGTGTTATATTCCTCTTCATAATGTCCATGCAGGGTCCAAGCAACCTCTCAAATGCTTGCACATCCATGACTGCAAAGGAACAGAAGTGAAAACAAGATTGTTTGTCAAAAAGGACACCACACACCAATCAATTTTTTTAACTCAGAACACAGATCTCCAGTCCAACCCATTCCGGTTTGAGGCTTCAATAGAAGCCACAGAAACAAAAATTGTACTTCTGATTTCTCTCTGTACTGTGATTTGGAGAAACAAGATTAATGAAATACACGCCTGACCCAAGGATAAATACAGAAGCCAAATACACACCACACTGGCATTAAAAGATCACCTTAAAGCTGCGTGTGACAAACAGGCTGTAGACAAGAAGCTGATGCTACTTACCCCTTCAAAGAGTACAGACCACACAAGCAGAACAAACAGAATCTGCTGGAAGGAAGCAGTGGCGCTTCTCAAACTTCTACGTGGAGATCCGCTCTACACCATGCTCCTAGCTTCTCGTGTCTGACCACCAGTTACCAAAATGCTGCTAGGTTTTGAATAGCTGCTCACTCAGGCATGGTCCACAAAAAAAAGCAAAGACCCGAAAAGGGTAGCTAGAAACACAGAACATCTGCTTACCTAAACATTTGACCTCCCCAACAGCATAGGCAGAGGCTGCTCTGGGTTTGTTGGTAACAAGTGCAAGCTCTCCAAAATACTGCCCTCTGTGACACCGGGCAATCTCCACTTCTTGATTAGCTTCTTTACTCGTCATAGTCTGTTAAACATTACATTTTAATTATTTGCATACAGTTCTGTCATTGTACCAAGCTGCAGTTAATCCCAGATATCTTACAGATGTGCAAGAGCTCGTTGGTTTAGGGCTTTTAAACTAGCAAGTCCCAAGTCATGCTCTGTACTGGTAGAACACCTTAACAGCATCTTCAGTTAGAAGTTTGATAAGAAAAGTGTATGCCAGTCCACAAGTTTTGATATCGGCAGGTATTTAGCCTTACAGCTTTGGGAACTGCTGTGACATTAGCCTAACAGGTTTTATCATGCACAACATGTTGTTCCCTAAGGCTGCTTCACACTGCACAGCAATACGTTCAAATGCCAATGTCTAGTATGTCACTAGAGATAACTGAACCCAGGTTTGTAAGTTGCAGTTTTCTATAATCCTAGAAGAAAAGTTTCATCTCCACTCTTAAGGCCAGGGAGAGTATATCACATTAGTTTGCAGAACAGCAGATAAAAGCAACAGAGTTTCCAACTTCACTAAAGGGACTTCTGGCTCCTTCAGAACAGCTATGGGGATTTAAAACCTACATCACATGAATGACGATAATAAATATCATAAAATAATACATTAAAATAAGTCAGGATAGGCTTTTTCCTGCTGCTTGTATTAATCGATTGAATCGGGGATTGACCTACAGCCTAATCACCCAATTTGAACTCACCTTGCTTTTAATCAAGATTTTTACTTCACCAGATTCTACAATGTAAAAACAATCTGCTTTATCGCCCTGTGAAGAAGAAAAGGTAAAACAAATTATTTGTTAGTTTACTGTATAAATGGTATTAAAGCACTCAGTCTGAACTAGGCTTTGTGCAAAAACTGCTACAATTGACATTAAAAGGTTAGTGGTAAGGTAATATACCAGAGGAACCCACAAGAGAAGGAACTATTAGCACACATCATTCAGTGAGAGGGCAGGTGGAAAGGAAAAAGCAAAGGACATTGACGATATATAGCAAAACCACTTTAGTGTAAATCTTCTGATCCCGATGGAAGTATCCAATAGTTAGTGAAACTAAGCAGGGCCTAAAATTTCCAGAAGCAAGTTTTAATAAAACACAAATTTAGTGACTGCATTTCTAGATGTCAGCAGGAAGAAGGATCCATTAAACTAAGTATGAGCTCAGCCAATCCCAGGTAAAATAGTGAGAGATCAGCAGAAGCCAGAATAGCTGTATTTGAGGAGCATGAACATAGAAAGTAAGAGAAGGATAGTTTATAGAAAACCAAGTTCACAATGCAAGCCATCTACATGAGGAATGATGCAACTGCTGTATAAAGGTAGTGAGAATGGTAAGGAATAATGAAGCACTCAATAGCATAATGCAGTTAAAGGAAAATAAGTCACACAGGGCAAACGGGAGAAAATAAGAATTAATAGCCATTTTATATCAAGTTCTAGAAAGATATCACAAGGTGGTGTTGAATAACTGAGGGTGAAATAAAAAAATTTCGCTTAGTCAAATTCAGCTGTTGCTATGAAAAAGTCACTTTGAGGGTGACCAAGCACTGGCACAGGTTACCCGGAGAGGTTCTGAAGTCTCCATCCTTTGGGATATTCAAAAGCCACCTGGACACGGTCCTGGGCAACAGGCTGTAGGTGGCCCTGCTTGAACAGGCGCGTTGGACAAAATGACCTTCAGAGGTCCCTTCCAACCTCAACCATTCTATAAGAGTTTCTAGAACCTTTATCACATCTATCTAAACCTTGCAGACCTTCAACAGATTGTATTTTACACCTGCTCTGGAGAGCTTTGCCAGGACTTAATATTTTGAAAGTTTTAGCTGTGACAGAGAGAACTTTCCCTCACTATACCAACGCTTGGTATAGGACTGGAGGTCAGAGTGGAGAGCCAGCACATGCCTGCTGCTATCCATCAGAAGCAAAGGGAGTAAAGGCTTCACAGAGACAGGGTAAGGAACTGATAAGGGAATGGGAGCGGCTCAGCAAAAAAAACCCAAACAACTGTGAAACAATGTGAGGAGAGAGATAAATCTGACATTAAGTCAGATGGGCAAGATGTCAGATGACATTAAGTGGGCAAGGAGACTATGAATGTGATGGGAAGGATGGAGAGAGACGATTACAACTTCAGTATGAAACGTGGTCTGGGAGAAGATGATGCAAGATTTAAACACTGAGTTACAGAAGAAATTAGGCCCTCAGCTAATTTACAACCGTTCCTGGGGATGGTCGTAAACCATACAGCACAAAGCTTTTCATTCACTGTTGCCATCTGTCACAACATGAACCAATATTCTCAGCACACTTCTGAGAGTAAGTACTGAAAGAGTACTTACTTATTTCTTTAAAAGAATGAAAACAAACCGAGTGGGAGACATCCTCGTAACACCGGCAGGCACTAACAATTTTCAAGTGCTTTAAAGCATACTGCCCTTAACTGAAGGGTCAAACTCCAGAAAAGTAATTAAAATGTAAAATTATCCACGAGAGAAAAGGGGTTCATGGTATTGATGCAACTGCTGTAATGGAAGAGCTATCACATCTTTTCCAAGCATAAAATTTCATTGTCTTTAGTAGTGTATTACCACCATCCAGACCTATCCAGACTATTAATCCTCCTTTTAAGGGTAATTATATCCTTGTCCTTAATTCAGTTATTACAAAAGATTAAAACCAACTGCGTAATTGGATCACTGATTGCGTGGGTTCCCAGTTTTGAGACTGATTTATAAGCTTTGATTTTGCTGACAGTTCGGTTTTCTCAGGGTCTTAAGCAACAAGATCTTCAACTTACAAAATTGAGGGTATTTTTGGAGAGAAGTAATTTGGCAGTATTTGGTTATCAGCAAACTCAGGTTTCCTGCATTCAGAGTTATATGGCATTCAAGGTAATTAAGATTAATTATTCAAGATGTTATCAAGGAATCATATTCTGTTTATAAAACAGGACAATGGTTGTCATTAAAAGCCTGCAATTTCAGGTAAGCCCAGGACTTTCTTGCATTAACTTGAACTAGAGCATTTTTGTGACAAACAGAGCAACTGTGAGCTAAACTTGATGCAAAATTCCTGCGTTTCATCAGTAACAGTGTTCCAAAGAGTTATTTGTGTCACAGACAAAAAAATCCCACAGCTTTAGCTTGAATTTGTCCAGCTTCATGGTCCCCCAACTCTGGCCTTGATCTATTACACCAGCTAAAACATATACCAAGAACCAAAGGCTGTCAATTGAAGCTAGACTACTACACCACTGAAATACTCTTTCTAAGAGTATCAAGAAAAACAATGGGTTTAATTCACCCTGATAGTGTCTCAGAATAGTTAACTGAGTTCGGTCCAATTAGTATAATATTCCCAATGACATCATTGAGTTTCATGTTTGTTTTCGTTGTTTAGTCAGACCTGGGAATTAGAAATGCCTTTACGACACGCTTGTGACTCCTTATTTAATCTGGTCATAGATGCCTGTGAGAAGCATAGCTGGGGGCTGTCATGGAAAATTAAATAGACAGACATTTATTTTCAGCTTCTTAAGGCATATTCCTCTTGAAACCTTGCAAAGACCATTTATAAAAAACAAACAGATGAGAGAAGAAAAACCCAGAAGCTAAAGTAATAGAATAAATTTTTTAGCAAAAGACATAATGGCTGTTCCCCAAACTTCAAGAAGTGCTTAAATAAATTGAAAGCATTAAAAGAACAAGCGATGCCAAGCTGGTCCAAGTAGTAGGATTCTATAATTCAATTCCAAACGGGAAAGAAGAAGCAGAGAAAGGATAACAATAAGAGAGAAATTTAGACTTCAAATACCTGAGAAATTATACGTTCCCCATCTTGATACACTTTCTCCCCTATAACATCCACTATCTTCATTCGCTCTGATGCCTGGAACAGAGGAAAATTAAACATAATAATCTATTATAGTACAGCTCTTGTAAACTTTGTAGCCCTGAAATGAAGAGGCATTTGCTGGACACAAACACACAGTATCTGGGTGCTGAAAATAGAGCCCCTACAATGACACTGTCATGCCGCACCACAGCTTTCAAGGCTACCATAACGAATAGGGAAAGAAAATTGTCTGGTATCCCATCCATGCACTTTTCTTACCCACAGAGTTAACAAATAACTGATTTGTCTGGTTTACAGCAAAGAAAAAAACCAAACCTCAAAACAACACAGAATCACTTCCTCTAAGATTTAGTTGAAATTTGAAGAAAACACTCAGAAAAGTGTCATAGACTTCCTAACAACAAACTTCAATGAGAAACACCAGCAACACAATTTCAAAATATTTTAATCACCATACACTTGAACATGTGGACTTTTTGAGTGTGTCCCAGAACTCATTCCTAGAGCGGAGAGAGGAACGGGGCTACGGAAAGGATACCAGCTCTAAGTTGTAAGCAGGCACTGCAACAGGACGCCCAGCAGCAAGGGCAAGAGGTACTAGTCTGCCATGCAATGAAGCATGCCTGAGTCTTCAGAAACAGGAAGGGAGAAAGAACAGTTAAATTTATCTCCAATGTTACCCACTGCCCATCTAGAATACCACAAAACAATTTTATTGCTTCAGAGGAGTATAGAAAACATTTTAAGGAAGGAAGAAAATTCTACAGTTAAAATGAATATCTCGACAGATGATTCAGTTGTAATCCATTCATTCCACAAATGCACCTCAATCTAGCCCATGTCTGAGAAACTTAATTCTGATCCACACATGATTCAACTGCAGCATGTCATGCAAAAAGCCATCCAGTGCTAACGAGTTATTTTTCTATATTTTTAAATATGAGTCATTTTTATGCTTAAAAAAAAGTCACATTAATGGAACTAGTTTAAGCCAGGCACTGAGGGAGAAGGTGTTGTGCAATTTACACGTTCCATAGCTACCAACATATGTCCAAAAAATGTCCCTGCACCATCAACATGACATCTGCCTGCTCTGCCTGGTCATTTTGTTCCTAGCTAGCAGAGCTTCCCGTTAGCCTATTCTTTGTCTGCCTCCTGAATATCGTCTAAGATTAAAGCAAGGCCTACTATGGCCCACATCTTTGCCTCAAATTTAAAATCATTCATGGCTGATAAAGGCCATCCCAGTGATTGTATCATTACTTCAATATCACACCCTCAAAGAGAACCACAGCCCTGAGTTCCAATTTTCATTTTAATATCTGTTCTCTGACATATTTATAGATGTTTTTTGGTTTGTGGTGTTTTGTGATTTTTTTTTTTTAAATCTTTACACAGACTGAGATAAAAATCAGCAAATCGCTTACTGTGAACAAAGGATATGAAAAAAACAGTGTACAACAATGCAAATTAAGTTGTACGGTAAATGTGATACCAAAGCAGCTCTTAAATTTTTGTTCTAAGCAAAAATGACACAGATTTTTGATATAGCAGAAACACTGACTGTGGAGCTAATGCTAATGCAAGAATTCGATGCAGATGTCTGAGAGGCGTTACCTCCAAGGATTTTAGAAGGGGCACAGACTCAATAAATAATTCATACGTCTTCCTCTTCTTTGCATTATTTTTCAATATAATTCTTCTGAATGTCACTCGATCCTGCAAGAAACAGCACAGAGAAATACATTATTCCTTTTGACTGAAATGCTCCCCGTTTAAAGAACTGACAAACATGAACTACTATTTGCAATAAACACTGGGTTAGAGAAGCCAGCTGTTAAAATGATACCATATCCATCACAATGGTGATCGTAACAACTCTTGTGAGAGTACTTGTTGCAATAACAAATTGAAAAACAGGAGCTGTAAGACCCAGTCCTTCTCAGATAAGCATTTAAGAATTCCATTTTGAGTCTATCTTGAACTGTCTGTCAGAGTTGAGGTTTTGGGGTTGGTTTGGCTGTTTGTTACTATATCTTTCATGCTTCCTCGTACAATGAAGAGTTATGCTCTTCTTGTTGAAGCCATTGGAAATTGGAATTTCCAACACTTTTTTGTTAAGGCAACTGCAGATTAAGTCCGAATAGGATTCTCCTCTACTTGAGTCACAGATTTCAAAAGTAAGTTGGAGATTTATACTGGTCTCAAGTAGATCAGGAACACAGTATCAAACAGCAACAGGCGTTTTTGATTCACTCCTTCACCTTCTAGGATCTGAGAGGCAGCTTTTTGCAACAACTACTTCCTAATTGCCAGCTGTCCACATGTAACACAAGCATCCTCCTGATGGAAAAATTGTTTGGTTTGCTTTTGAAGCCCAAATATTGGGCAAGATTCCCACCCACCTCTGCCATCCCAGGCATTTTCCCCAGGCAGCAGCTAGCGATGTGCAGGCTGCGCGGCCACTGGGCGGCACTAGGTGCCCGAGTGAAGGCAAGCTCACCCAGTTAACCACAGCTCCTGTCTCAGCACCCGCAGCGGCAGACATATTTGCGAGTTTATTGTCGGAGATCTTAACAAAATGCTTTTTATTTCCACACAAAAAAGGCAGGGCTCAACTACTGCAAACACTGATGAGAAAGGCCACAAGAGAGCTGAAACTAAACAGCACGCCCAGGCTAAGGGGAAGGGCACTTGCCCGCCAAGTATTTTTGTTAGTGTTTGCACTGAAATAATGCCCTCTGTCCCTGTTAAGATCAGCACTGAATTACGAACAGAGTGGCAGTTGCGGAGTTCACCTTAAACAGCATGATGCCACAAGGGTAAAAATAAAAAACAAAAAGTCAGAGGAAAGGAGGAGAAATTTGGTTAGGAAAATGGTACCAAAAAAAATCTTTTAAGTTTACATATACTGCAATTAGAAACATCTGAAGTCCTGAAAGCCGTTCCTCTGAATCTCATTTTCTGAAAACATCAACTGATAACTTAGAAGAGACATTTTGAGGTGAAGAAGTATTTTCAAGTAAGAGAACAGTTTTATGGGATGCAGGCTGCAAATACTTGAAACAATGACTGATACAGGTGACACTAGCAGAATACAGGAGTTGAAGGTGGTGAAAGATGAAGGGAAGAATGGTATTACTGTCATCCAAAGAAGAACAAGAGATGATAAAGCATGAGGGGTATTTTTATTTTTTTTTTAAAGAAATTCTTCAGTGGTAGAAGTCTCTTCAAATGTCAAGGGAATTACAAAAGCATAAAAAATTCAGAATTAATTTGTTTGAGAGTATCAGTGAGGGAGAAGCAGCAGTATTTGAACAAAAAAGGCAGCGCAGTGAAGGAAGCACATGTGATCATGAGGTTTTCCCCAGACACATTCAGTAGCAAAGGCTGAGGATATTTCTCTGCTCCACAAGAGACCCACATTTGATAACTGCTTTGTGCCTGAGCCTTCCAGGCTTTTGTTGGCCTAAGTCTGCAATGCAGCAGGAGTAATCCACATTTCCTAAGCGGCAGATAACCCATGAGCTCTAGCAATGACTTCCGCAGACTAATAAAAATATGTTTAAATTACATCAGGCACAAAATCGTACAATATAACGTGGCAACGACAGAATAACTGGATGAAATAACTGAAGTTTTAGACAGGAAAATGCAGCCTTAGTTAATAAAATATCCAGAGGACAGATGACTATCAAGAGGTTCCCCTTCAACTACACCTTGCTAATTAAGTGAGTGTAATCACGGAAAAAACAAACCCAAAATTAACCCAATTTGTGCACTTCTTTTCAAAGGCAAACTGAAACAAAGAATCATCCTCTCATTTTTCTTCTTTTTATGAATAAGCTCAGTTTGTAGGTAGCTGCTTTGTTCCGTCTTGTTCAAGAAATTAGATTCTGACGTTACTCCCTGGTTGATTTACCAAAAATCTTTTCTTTCAGCTCACCCAGAAAAGGGAAGTCAGATCTCTCAGCAAGCGCTGCGATTGCATAAGCACACGGTGTAGCAGCTTATCAGTCCTATAATCAAGGTCACAACACATGGTCAACCCCCAGCGATAGTTGCCGAGGAGCCCAGTGCACACAGAAAGCATACAACACTTCTGGCTTCAAAGGCTTTGTTGATCGCACAATCCACTTATGTGAGCCCTCACGGATGAGTAAGAGAGCACTGTGAAAATAACCCTGTCCAAATAGTACAGAGAAAAGAACTAAAAAAGGAAACTAATGTCTACAGCTTCACATTCAACACTGTTGGTCTAGAAACAATGCAACACCATTATTTAGCTTGGTATCTCATAGGTCATGCTGACCTGAGAACGTCTTCCAGGGTAATACAAAGGGACCAGAAACATCATGACAATTTATTTTGAAGGATAACAAAGCTTTGGGCAGTTTTCCTAGCTCTTCAAATTACTGACATCCTCAAGAAGATATTTAACACCTTTCCATTCCTTCCCCTTAAAGCAGACAAAATGGTAGGAAGGTGAGCTGAAAATAGAGAACATTTAGATACTGTTTTCCCCTCCCATAAAATACATGCATTAATGCCTCCCCTGTCCTCTGCAGGATGAAAACAAAAAAAAAAGGTTTTTTTCCTTAACAAAAGCCACAATTACAGCAAATGCAAAATAATAAAGGGACAGATAAAATGACTGATACAGTTTTTACAGACAAGTCGTTCTAGAAAGGCAGCCAAAAAGATTTGCACAATGGATCTCTTATGCCAGAAGGTAAGATAGCACATCATGATAAAACAGCTGTTGGAACAAGGAGTCATACCAAGAGAAGCACTGGACACGGTGAGTTAGTGTTTAAAATATTATGCAGATGAGAGCAACTTCCTTTCCTTACCAGTCCCCAAAGGGCTCCTTCTGTTGTGGCAACAATGGTGGCAGCTCTAGGAGTGTTGTACATCAATGCCAGTTCCCCAAAACTGCCGTGATTATCATAGCGGCCCACACAGCGTGACTGGTTGTCTTTTGCTACAACAATATCGTACAACCCCCTGGAAAACAATGGAATAGATGCCTTTCATTAGACAACATTCCAGTACAGATCATAAAAACAGCTTTTTGGTGTTATACAAATAGTCCTCTTATCGCTAGGTGAGATGGAACATGCTTTATTGAGCTTTCCAATTGATACTACGCTGCTTCTATTTACACTATTTTCACAATAATTCTCTCTTAATAAAGCATTTAACTCCTGATAGATCTGGCCAGGATCTACTTGGTTTCCTCCGCATAGTATTTTGACATTGCTATTGTAAGTATTCTGGCCAGAGTGTTAGGTAGTTTCATTGTCTTTAACAGCATTTGTCTTTTCACAGCATGCGTGTTATCCAGTGAGGCCTCTTCAGAGTGACTTGGATCCGTCTATAGCCTCTATTACCCGTTTTTCTCAGTGACAGCACTGCTGCAGTACCTTTGAGGTAAACTCAATCCAACTGCTCACCTGCCTCTATGGTTTTGCCTCAACTCTAGCTTAAGGGCATGTCTGTATCAAAACCCCAAGATGCAATGGTAGCTTGTATCTGCATATGCCGCTACTAGACTCAAACTATCCAGCTCACTGACCAGTCTTAATATGAGCAGCACATACTGATCCTCAAGCTGAAGGATTTAAAGCTAGTTCAGGAATGTTATACATGACACATCTTTACACTATAGCACAGAATCTCCAGAGGCAACATTTCTCACCTGGTATTTGGCTAATAGATGCCTTATGACCAAAACTTCTACCACTCAGTTCAACTTCACACCATGCTGCAAATCCGAGCACACTGACAGTTGAACCAAGCAATTTTATCACCATTTTCATGGAGGTGTGGCTACTGAAGAACACAGGTTACAGCATGCACATAATTTTCGCCCGGAGTTTAGAGCTTTGTCAGAAGGAATGGTATTATTTCCCAGAACATCATTAGGCACATAAAAAAAAAAGAATCAACAGAAATGGCAGTAGGTGAAACTTATGGTAAACACGTATGGGAACAGACTCATTGGTGAGACCTGCCTAGTATTAACAGCAGAGGGTCTTTCAGGATTGCTGATGGACAGCCCTGGGTTTCTTAGTTATCTTTGAACACTGCTGCATCTAAAAAAAAAGGTACTATAAGACAGCTTTATGCCAGCTTCATTTGTAGGAGATTCCACAAAGTGGACATTACACGCATCAAACAAACAATTAAAATACATCAAAGTGAGGAAGCTTTGCACAATGACTTGAGGATCTACTGCATTAAAGTCTTTCAGACACAGAGATAAAGTTTGGCTACTGGATCAACAGTAGATGGGCCAGATTCAGAGATGTCAGAAGATCCAAGAAATTTAGTCTCTCTCTGTCACCTGAAAAGCTAAAGGAGGACGCTAGGCGCATGAGGACTATGTAACATCCTTACTAGACACTTTTACACTCTACTGCTTACTCACATCTAGAAGACAGAGAAAGAAACCAACAGCATGCTAACAGTAAACTAAATAAGGATTAGTGTTGATGGAAAGTCTCACTAGTTCTTGTGATGTCCAATAACTACTTAATGATTCTCTGAGAGGCACCAGAAGCAACAAACTTCAGAGGTCTTTTTGATCTGAAGAGCCATCTGTGAGCACCTTAAGCGAAATACAACAACTTCTTCCCATCCCTCAGCCTGAAAGTCACTTCATTAGTGCCATTTATTTCCAAATAGATATAGCCACATAAACTTTAGCCAAGCATTCAGCTGCCTGTGGCCCAAGCACTAAATTGGTGAGGCACCACTGGGTGACCTTGGCTCAGATTTATTGAGAAAACTGTTGCTGAGCTGCGAGACAGTCTGTGAGCTAAAGCCCTGCAAGATAAGGAGAATAAAAACACAGACCGAAGTGTAATTGTTGAGATGGTAATCGTTAGGAGCTCAAGGACTCAAAAGAAAAATACTGACATGAAAAAATATAAAACCCCAAGGAAAAAGAGCAGAAAAGCAGAAGAGCGCAACTCAGCAAGATTGCAGATCAGCCTGTTCCAAGAGGCAGAAGCCAGTGCTGCCCCTTCTGAACGATGACTGCTCAATCAGCACAGACTCATCAGGTGCCTCCTCAGCAGTGATGAGCACACTGATGGTTAGCCACACAACACATTCGTCCTAGCTCTCCCTTCCATGCAGTAAGCACTAAATAGCTGCTGCATCCTCAAGTTGCATCTGTCCTGCCTGCTGTCCCTCTGTTCACGGTAAAAGACGCTCAGACGAAAAGTGATCTGGTGAGGAAGTATTACAAACAGAAGACTTTGGGGAAAAAAAAAAAAGGCCTGTGCCAGAAAGCCTGTTTTTTCCTATGCAGACAAGAAGGTAGAGTTAGCTCTGCAACACAAAGTCACTGTTCATTCTGACAGGATGAAACGAATCCTCAGGGATATTTAGGCATTAATGATTATCTTAGAGTAGAGTAACAAGACGTTCCTACTGATGCCTTGGAAGAGCCAGAGTCCTCTGAATTTGCACTTATAGGCAACTGGAAATATTGTAGCTTTGCATGAACACCAGTATCCTGCTATTCTTCTGCATGAAAAAAAAGAGAGGGTGGGAGGTGGAGGAGGACTGGAAAAGGGGAGAGTGGGACAGAAAATTCATAACTGTAGAATTCCTTTTAATAACTTAACAGCCGACATAGGAGTTGCAGCCGAGTTGGTGTTTACAGCACAGGCTGGTATGCTCTATTGCTAGACAACACTGAGTTTAATAACTGTATTAATATTTAATAACTCTATAGCCTTTCTGCCACATACTTTTGGCAACATATTTATGTTACCAGTGTGTTATACCTTAAGAGCAAAACAAAACAAAAAAAACCCTTAAAAACCTGAAATCTTCCAACCCGACCATCTCTTGATAGAAAAAAAAACAACGTTGTGGAATAGCATTATATCTGTAGAACAGAGACCACAGAACATTTACCTGCATATCAAAGATAAGGTTCTGTTTCACTTCTTTATTTTAGGTTAAAACTCATAGCAGACAAAGCTTTTTGGTAACCAACAGGTTAAGAGCCATACACAGAAACAAATTAAAATAGGCTGATGGTATCTAACATTTTTGAGAGACTCCCAAACTGAATTTAAGTTTCCTCAAGATTAGGAATCACTGCTCTGCATACATCTCATCTTTAATAGAATCACAGAATGGTTTGGGTTGGAAGGGACCTTTAAAGACCATCTAAGCCAACCCCCCTGCAATGAGCAGGGACATCTTCAACGAGGTCAGGTTGCTCGGAGCCCTGTCCAACCTGACCTGAACATAGAAAGAGAAGGAACTTGTCCTATCTAGCCAAAGACATAGGATTGCTCTGAGGCAGAGCAGCTGAGGGAGATAACCGAGTGTAGAAATGCAGTGCTGGTTGAGGCTAATGGGATGGCATGGAAGAGGACAGAGGAATGGGCATATGGTGAGAATATATTTGAGGTAGCCTCATGTTCTGTAATTCCACTAATCAGAAAGCGCAATGTCCGTATAATGAACAAGGATCGTTTAAAATGAGCAGTTTCTAACCTAGAAATTCTTCTGCAAATTCCCTAAGCACAGCATGACAATTCAAAAGGCAACACATTTTCTTGAAGAACTGCTTAGAAAGCATTTAATACAATATTAATGGTGCCATTATTTCAGTGATAAGGAAGATAACAGTGCATCAAAAAAGTAGTTTGCGAAGATCGTGTTCCAACAGACATTTGTAATTCATCAGTAATATTCCATTTAATATTACAGTTTTACAGGAAGAAAATAAATCTGTGCCCTTAATTCTTCTTCAAGTAAAGTGATTAAAAATAACATTAGCCAGAATTTCTTCCAAAAGGGTAAAAGATACTCAAAAGGTGCGTACACACATCTATTATATGCCTGTTGCACATATATATGATCTACAAAATTATCAGACTGAAAAAATATACTCCACATTTCAAAGGCACAGCTGCTTACCGCTCAACAACATAGAAGTTGTCTCCATCATCCCCTTGGTCAATCACATGTTCCTGAGGTTTCACCTTCCTTTCAAACATGGCATCAAGGACCTGAGACAGCTGCTCCTATAAAACAAACAAACAAACGAAAATAAAAAAAACTTCTCAGAAGATACACTTTAGCATTATTGCTGGACAAGGGCGAGTTCATTTGACTTAATCTGGAAAGTGAAGTGCAACATGCATTGCGTTATTTTTACTGTACGCAAATACAGGTAATACTGGTATGAATGTTGATTTCCACTAGTATCTCACTTGTTTCCAGCTTATTAATATAAGTTCAATAATGCAGACAAACATAGATACTTCTGTTACAGAAATTTATGTCCAAATACCTTAACTTATGCATACCATTTCAGTGCCAAAGCGCACCTGTACAGCAAGCTCTCACTTAGTATAATCTGACACAGCTTCGCTGCAATGGATATCTCTTGATTTACGTCAACAGTACACATATTTCGTTATACGTATGTGAGCCTAGAAACTGCACCACGATTTATTAGTAACTTATTTGTACTGTCATCATCTAAGAGCCCCAGTCATGATCAGGACTTTACTGAACAAGACTCTATACAGAGTTATTTCCTTGGATAGGCTGGGTCTTAGAGAACCTGCAATTCCAGCACAAGGTGAGATCAGCTAGGTAAGGATGGGGAGCACATACGGAAAATGGGATAATGCTGGTCTGCACAGCAGACTCAAGCTGGGTTTCTCTGACGAGCCGTGACTAAACTTTTTTTGTAGGCAGCACAGCCAAGGAAGCTGTGAAAGCCAAGAGAGATGGTGCCATATAAATGCCCTGCCTCAATGCTGAGCTGCTTTACCATCTTTGTTATTCTGAAGTCCATTAATAACAGAATTTCATTGCATTTTCAATGACCAGATGTTCAAAGTTGGAAGATGTAGATCACAGCTGAGTTTCTAAAAATATACTGCATGAACATGCAAACTACTCTTTATGCTGCTAGATACACTTGAAATATTTACTGCACTCCGTAAGTTTGAAGTAATCATTGCAGTGTCTGTGGACACCACTATATTGAAAATATTGTGTATCTTTTCACTAGAATCCTATTTTCTTGTCTTTAAAAACTCTCCTGATATTTAAACTAAACAAACAATCATTGTAGGAGAGACATTTATTTTAACCACATATTTCACAGCATGCATTTAAGTAACAGTTGTCAGAAAACAAGCATTTAAAAAAGATTTAAAAGCTTTTTAAAAATACCGTAACTCAACAATTCTTTATTTGGAGGATAAACAGGCAAAGGCTTACCATTTTAACTAAGTAAAACACTGAGCTATTATGTCAATAAAAGGACAAGCTTCATCAGCACTCAGCATGCTTAGGGGACTTGCTGGTAAAGATAACAGCCATTGCTCTCACCCAGTACAAAATTCAATTGTAACTAGGATTCTACAAACTCACTTATAAGACACTGTGGACCCTACACATGACACATCATACAGAACTTTATACTAAAACATAGATCAGGTTTATCATTGGGGATGCTCAAAATCTCAGGGTTAAACTCTATAACAATCTGAATTGACTTTAGTCCGAAGTCCGATGTGAACCTTGCTAGAAGTGACCCACTGGACACTGGCTCCCTTGTGTTTGTTACTAAGTATTACAGCGACTGTTCACGCAACTGAAGACATTTAAAAGGGCTGTTGAGTCACTGAGCCTGAATTCAGCACAGTTCGCCTAAATGCAACCAGTGGAAAAGGGATGAATTTGGCCAGGACATTTGAGTCATAGAATCATATTTACTCCTAAAAGGGTTTTATGCAATTTTGTTGTTGGGTTTGTTTGCTTGTATCTAACAGTTTTACATGACGCTCTTTACAGGTTAAGAACCAAAAGAACATATTTTGAGCCTTAATTTGAAAGTGTTCCTCACAATTATTAAAGGACAACTGAGCAAAAGCAGCAGCCATGCATTCTGCCTTTCAGTGGGTATTCTACAGCCAACCTTCCAAACCAGTCACATTATACAGAGGGAGTTAAAAAGAAATTATTGGGAAGAAGGGTGAAAGGATCCAAGTTCCATACTCCCTTTATAGCCATTGCTAGGAAAGGTCTCCGCTCTCTGCTAAGGGCCCTTTATCATACTATAATCAGTGTATGGACTGCAGCCATCTTTTTCAGCCATGTGCTATTGTCGTGGTTTTGTCTGAGTCTTTAACAGTTGCAGTTAAGATCATTTCCATTGCTTCTCTCCTCAGCTGCTTAGAAAGCTTTTCCCAGGAAGCAGTGTTTTTCCAAGCCCACTTTCTGAACTCAAATTTGTTTTTCAAAGTCATCTTTGAATATAAACTGGTTATTCATTTTTGCTTAAGTAAATAGGCATAATGACAACAAGAATCCCAGAACAGTGAAAGACCAGCCTTGAAAAGGACAGCTTTCAAGGAAACTTTTTGACAGAAGGTCAATTCCTCAAGCCTGCTGCAATCAAAAGTTTTCAACAATTATTTTGAGAATGCAATTCAATGACTCTTGGGGTTTGTATAGCGACCAAGAACCGGGAGAACTTCCTGGTTTTCAAGGAAAGCCGAGCAGCGTTTCTGAAACCGTAAGCTACCACATCCATCCTTTCATATCTCAGGCAAAACTCAATGATTCAAACCAGGAAGCTGCGGGGACCATCACTGGTGTAACAGCTTTCATTCTGCCACAACCTGTAGTAGAGATGTCAGTTCTGTTTTCATGGAGACACCAGACCAGAGAGGAGATGCATTTATTCTATGGCCCCTCAGAGGCTGGATTACAGGATCTCCAAAGGTCTGTTCCTGAACCATCCTATGATCGTCATTAAAAAAAATCCATACCAATTTAGATTACTAAGTGCTCATCATTAAAACTCAATGCTGAGGCAATGAGTAATTAATAACCAACTTCAGCAATAAAAATGAGTAAGAATAGGAACAACCTAAAAACATTACTTTACATTCATTTACAGAAAATTTACTGACACATTGGCATTTAAGAAAATGGCGCAGCAGTCTGAAATCATGCAAATGTGGACAGTGTTCAATATCACAATTGTGTAAGTAATTTCCTTTTTAAATTGCCCATAAAATTATGAACTGTTTCCTAGGGAAAAGGAAATCAGGTGCAACAGTACTCCACCACAAATATTGAAAGATAAGCAAAAAAATTTTAAAAACCCCAAAACGTAACAAAACGACAACACACTTTTCTCTAACAGAAAAAAAATTGAATTTGCAGGGAGAGGGATCTCACAATCATGGTAACTGACAATCTGACATGTTTGTTTATATTGTTCATTGATTGTTGATCTCCAAACACATGTCCCAATTCAGCCTGCATATAATCAATACTTCACGAACTATCACAATGCAAACAAGTGTCTGGACTGTTAGATCAAGCTATTACCTGTACCTACAAGCCATCAACTCCAGTTAAGATTTCCTTAAAATGTTATTACCTGATCTAGGTTTTTGAAGAGCAGGATATCTTTACATGCTTCTTGCAGTCTGCATCGCTGTTCATCAGTTTTTGGATGAACTACCTTTAAAACCAAGTAAAACAAAACTGTCATGACAACAAAGAAATACGATTATAGACTGAACATTCACTTCCGAGTAAAAAAGCAGAACTTTGTTTTTTTAAAACAAAGTATACAGTTTGGTTTTGTTTTTTGCATAAACAGCATTTATATGTAAACATACAATGCAAGACAGGAAGAAAGAGACATAAGTACATTATGTTGATAATTAGCACATGCGAAATAACAGTCAAGCAAAACAAGAAAGAAGAGGATGTATTTTCCTTTCCTTTCCCTTCCAACCCGGCCACACATACAGTCAAGGCTTGAGCATCTGGAACAGAGGAAAAAGTCAACAGTTTTCTTTCTAAACTCTGTCGACATTAGTCCCAATACACTTACTGTTGGCATACAGGCAGATTTATGATACATATGTATCTCAGCCCATCTAATAACAGAAGTTATTTAAGAAGTGTATTTTTTTCCCCAACAAAATTACCTAAATAAAAGCTTTGCTGTTTGAGAGAGAATTTTTTTGTTACGTCTTTCCAATTATAAGCATTTCATCAAGTTAAAGGAACCAACGTTCACTCTGTCAAAAAAACGTGAATATGTGCTTGTTGGGGGCTAATTATGAAAGCGTGTATAAAAATATTAGTTACCTCACATTCACCACATTAATTATATTTCTGGAATAACAAAGATTTCAAAAACCAGTGACATTAGTAGGCTTTTCTAAAAACTCATTGTCCAAAGTTGAGCAGATCTCAGATCCTTGTTTTAAAAGAAAATTGAATATTGAATCATCAGTCAGGAAAACTAAGACTTTTGATGGAATAAGTGTATCCAGTTTACAAACATTTGGATGATCAGACACGCTCACAGTCTTTTTTTCTTTTTATAGAATCTTGCTTATGAAGTATCTTCTTTAAGAGAAATTAAATTAGACTTAGATTTTCATTGCAGAAGTGTAAGCATCCTTGAGATGGAATCTGGAAATGGAATACCAGAAGTCCAGAGAGAAAACACTGACCCTCACTAGCCAGCCTACAGGATTTTCTCACATAAAAACATCTCTAAAGAAATACAATTACAGTATCTAGACTTGCAATTCCTAGAAATTCCCAACTTTCAAAACCAACAGAACAACAGGTGGCCACAGTCTCAAAATATTTCAACAAAGTATTCGTCTTACCCAGGCAGAACCGCTTTGACAAGAAAGGCAGTAAAAAGCATGTCAGGAATTTTAAGCACCCATGAAGAAACAGCTGTGGTAAAGCTTAACTAATTCTTCACAACAGCATTGATGCTCTAGGAATTGCCTCAACAAGCCTTTAAGATAATTAAGAAAGGAAAACACCCAAATTTTTATAGATGGTAGACTTAAGTACAGCTCTCGGGTCCTTCAAAGTAAAGTTATGTTAAAGCTATAGTGACTAAAAAAGTGCATGAGACAAAGCAGCCCTAAATTTCAGAGCAATGTCACTTTGTCAATGTCAGCATGCCACAGCCTCTCAGAACGAAATGCACAAGTGGTAAGGAAAAGGTGACGTACAGACATCTGCCTGTCAAACTGCAGAGAGAACCATGCATGATGCAATTCACTCATTCTTACCCTTTGTTCTGTATCTTCTTCCTCTTCATCTGGATTGAAAGCTTCGGCACATACTTGGAAGAAAATGAGAGAGGAAATTAGTAAAAAGAAGCAATTACATAAGAACATCAAACCAAGTTTAAATCCCTTTCTTCTATATTTTATTTTCCTACAGGAAAAACAAAAGCACTTCTGTTTTTATGTCATTATAGTGTCAGAGGCTCAAATCCTATTCATTCTCTGAGCAGGCACAGCATGGTTGTTCTCAAACTCTCATGTAAAAGGTCTGTAACTTACAATAGAAGGTAATCTTCCCTAGCAAGTACTCCAAAAGCTTGCACACCGATTGCCTTTCAATTCTTATCAAGGCATAACAATCTCCATTCAGACTCATTTACACACATCTTCTCTAAAATGCAGTGGAAAAACACCGCAGCTACATTGCTTTGCTCTTTGCAATGCAATGTATATAGCGAAACACACTTTAAAAAAAAAAAAGAGAGTACAAGGGAGCATGTGGCACTCACTCCACCTCAAATCAGATTTGCACATGAGTATCTACGTTTTGAGGTTTTTTCAATACAGAGAAATTATGTTTATGCAGAAATTAACCTGGGAAATGAACAAGGAGCTTGACCATAGTATATTCTGTGACAAAAAATAACATATAGTCCCTTCCCCCGTATGCTTCTACATCTTACTACATTTGAACCAGATTAATCTCAAGTTGTGATAGGAAAACAACTTTAAAAAATACACAAAGTTTTGTTGGTTTTTTTTGTTTGTTTGTTTTTTTAAAAAGCATGAGAACATGTGCAGAAATCATACACTGTAGTGCACAAGAACAAGGCTCTGCCAAACTATAGGATCAATTGTAAGAGAGGCAATGATAATGGTGAGCGTCTAAAATTTCGAACCATTTTTGTTTGGTTTTAGCACTTCAGAAAAGGCTTATCTTCACTTATCTTAACAGTTACGCTGTTACACAATTTTACAATATGAAACACAGACACCTTTGGCTCTCAAAAGCCCACGCCTCTAGCTCAGATTTTCTTATTAATTCGTGGATATTTGCAGTTCTTACATGTCAAGGTGAACTCTACATTCTAACTAGCTGTACAGACAGTCAGAGAAAGTGAGAGTCAGTCCTGTTTTCATCTAGGTCTGCTCTTACTTTAATAGGGTGGTCTTACTTCTGAGGCTATATGCTTCTTGTAAAATTTTACAAAGAAACACAGACAAGCATTTTCCTTTGTACTTTATCCAGCATCCTGACAATACTGAAGACTTGGCAGAATGCCCAGAAGCTCACTGCAATGACATCTAACCACTGAATGGACTTAGAAAGTATAAATAAAAATGAGCAGATTTAAAAAAAAAAAAATCGAGGAGGCCTAGCATTCAGCAACTTGCAAATAATTTGAAAATGCACCTTATCATCATGCTTTCAAAAGGACTATAAAAATGCACAGGTTCACCATAATTTGCTAGGAAAGACTTGCTTTTTTTTTTCCCCGTCTAAAAGGTACGGGTCTTTCCTAGCAAATTAGATTTTAATTCCCTTTTTTCCTGGAGAGGTTGAAGAGACTGGAATACAACACAAGCATTCCATTTATCAAACCACAATGTAAAAACCCAATCATGTAGTCATTAGGCATTTAAAGAGTAGTTACTGCTCATACAATAAACCCAGTGTCGCACTCCCTCTTCTGGTTTGCATTTTTTAACAATATAGAAACATTGTATTAACAGTGCACCTACGACAAACAACATGCTTTTAGTTCAACAGAGTGGTCCACCCACATTTAGAGCAGATACTTTGCAAAGGATAAACAGCATTCTTCCCTGGCTCAAAAAAAAAGTATAGTCCACCATACAGTGCAACGATGATTGTATTATGGGAACACAGAGATGCCTCTAAAGCTGCAGAACTTGGACTGATAGGCAAAGATCCATTTAATATGCACTACAAAAGCACTAACAAAGAGAACATTATTAGCATTTTGGTGTGAAAGCTTTGCTCCTCCTTTCATTTTACAGTAAGGATCAAAGTCTATTGTGAAAGCTTCTGATTTTCTAATAAGGAACATTTTCCTTAAAGAACGGCTCCTTGGTTTAAACAGTATGGTGAAACTGGAGATAAAAAGTATCTTTTTTCTTTACAACCAGCATATCTTACTAGTAACCAGCATTCAATTCTTTATTATGCAATATACTACATATGCGCTTACGTACGTTTCTGGAAAGTACCTGGCACATAAGCACATTGAAGCTGTGTATCTATGAATTCAGAGATCAGTGTACTTCATTATATCGTTCTATCATTTACATTCCCAATATTAAGCTGCAAATAAGATTTTGTTTCCACCTCAATTGCAGGGAAGCTATTGCTAAGAATATGCTTTGGAACTGAGGAAATTCTGTTCAAGATTTCCTTGGGAAAACAAGTTTAATTACCACAGCTAAGACTACAGCATTAGAGCAAATCCTTATCTTAAAACACGCCGCAATCAAAACAACACAGTTCTCTGCAACTTTAGTATCTAAACAGCTTTGGTTGGGATTTGTACATGTAAGCATCCCCTATTTTATCTTACCCAGTAAGGGTGAACACAGCTTCATAAAGCCCACTCGGGATACAGACCAGTCTTAGGGCCCTTCCCTTACACATGGAAATCACTTCTGCAGCGCCTATGAATGGGCACCACAGAAATACAACAAAAATGTTGCAAAAATACTACTTCTTCCCATGCTGTCATGTAGAAATCCTTCCCATTATACTTCTCGTTCTTCAGCCTCCTGCTGGGATTTCTTTTTTCATTTAGAAGCAGTAGGGCAGACATTTTGGACTTCGACTGACAGGTCTGATTGACAGGACTTTTATTTATTTGCAGGCAAAACTGTAACAGTTAACGTAACATATCTGTTGTGGGATAGTTTAAAAAAAGGGGAGATAGTTAAAAAAAGGGAAAATGATTAATTCTGATCTCAAGCTTAAATTAATATTGTGATACGCTGGAAAGCCCACAGAAAGCTCTTCAGCCTACTCATATTATAACAACCAACAGCATTTTGCAAATATTTTAAAACGTGAGTAATGCAAAGAAAAGGAGAATATTATGCCAAACACCATCCCATGGTTTATGTTGCAATACATCCGATTTTTCTTTCCACTATTTTTAATTGGTAAATTTCTTGGCGAAGTCTGCACTGGTAAACATATTACCTGTCAAGATCTGTGTGTCAGTCTTACCTTCACTATGTTTCACATTATCTGTGCTCAAACAGTGTCGCTTCTCTATTATTCTGACTGAAAAGAACCCCTGTAACTACCCTAAACTCTGCCAAGCCCTGTCAGGAATCTGTGGAAGCTAACTGCAGGACTCCTGAAGGTTAGTCACTTGCAGGTTACAGTACAGCCAGTCCCAATGAAAAACCATTTGATCTTTCATCTTTACAGAATGAAAACATACTTGCCCCACTATTTTATACATGACTGAATTCACATATTAACTATTTCAGTGTCCCAGTGAAACAGGTACTCCAAGGCAAAGATTATCCTGAAAAAAATGTGTTGGTAGCATCTTTTCAGACTCACTGGAAGAGCAGTTGGAAGGGATCTCTCTCTGAAGGTCATCCAGTCCAACCTACTGCTTAAAAGGGAGCTATCTGCAATGCTAGATTGGGGCTGACCTGGAAACCTTCCGGGGCTCGGGGGAGGTTGCACATTTCTGGCTAACCTGCTCCACCGCTGCACCACTCTCCTGGGGAAGAAGTTTTTCTTAGTGTGCAACCTAAAGCTCACAAATATGTTGATATAACTTGAAGTGACTTCTGAATTCACACCTTTCCTATGTGAGATTTTCAGCACAACTCTGCCCTTGAGCAAGTGCTAAGCATGAATGCATCAGTGAAAGTTACGTGCAAGTGTGACACACACCCCAATTACGTATTTCCAATACTACAGCTGTATCAGTATATGTCATGTAGACCAAGCTTCCTTCCAAATCTACCCACATAGTTCAAACAGCTTTGGAACATAAAAAACAGTTTTCAATTTTAAGAAGCTTTAAGATAAAAAAAAATAAATCAGGCTTTTATCCTACCATCTACATTCAGGCTCTCTTAGCTTCTGCAGCTTCTACAGCTAGTTTAGCTTTCTCCTCATACGGCACCTTCTTTGGCTTTCAAGAACAGGCACATCTGTTAGCACTTCTGAAGGCTCAGAAATGATACAACTCGATTGCTGCTTTGTTATGCAGGTGACAGCATCTTCAGAGCAACAAAGATCTTTCTAGCTGCAGCAATGACATAAGCCGTGGATGGCTGAGGGGGAAGCAAGGGGTGGGGAGAGAATGAAGTAGCAAGAAAAGTTTGCCAGTACAAACACTACCTTTGTTTATGCAAGTTTTAACCACTCTCAAGATAATATTGTTCTGCAAAATACGTGTTTTGTCAAGATCAAAGACCTTGCACTCTATGCAAATCTGCATGATAGTTCAGCATCTAGCTCCCATAAGCAAATAAAGCCTTTGTGAGAAATGCATACCTTCCCAGTAGCTGAGAGATCACTGTTACTTTTTTTCGAAATAGTAGACCTTCAGACACACACAAGAGGAGGAAAAATTTTCGTACTGGACGTGAAAATTCTAGGGTTTAGGTAAGGTGAATGCATTGCTAATATTTCTGTTGTTATTGGAAGAAGTAGCGAAGACATACTCTGTCATATTCTCTTTGCAATTTTGGATAGCATCTTCGGTACTTCGGAGTGAAATCCTATTCAATTATCTTTACTTACAAGGATGCATTACCTCCAATTGTTCCTATGAGACCCATTAGTGAAAATCCACCTAGAGTAGTACATGCAGAACAACTTTTCCAATTATTTATCCAGATCAGTTACCTTGCACTATGTTTAAGGCGATGTTCTTTGCATTTGAATTTGCCAAAGCTTCAAACATTTTGCAAGTGTCTCTCAAGGGAGATACGCATAGCCTCTTCTGGGAGCGCTATGCCAGCTGGAAAGGTGACCACTTCAGTGGCTTGTCATTCCCTCTTTGACAGCTGAGTTGCTAAAGCAGGCACTTCCAAAACGATTGAGATGAAGTTAGGAAGCTTAAACAGAGCTTATACATAGGTCTTTGCTGGCACAGCTGAATGTGATTTTCTGCACTGTGGAAACAACTTGAAGTTTCCTCTCACTTCTGTTACTGGATAGCTTAGAACTTTTTAGTTTAGAAATTGCACTTTGTTTCCTGAGTTAAAGATCTCACCATCTCAAAGCAGACTACAGATTCATACCTCGATCCAGCAAGGGGGAAACAGAACCTGCACTCATTTGCGCTACCTTAACAATTTTCACATTTATGACAGTTAGAATGAAAAGCAACACTGAAACCTGAAAAACAGTTAAGCCATATGCAGGAAAATCAACTGTTTCATCCTTCACTTCACTAATCAGAACCAACTGAAATCAAGTGTAAATTTTTTAGTTAAAAAGAATGTCATTCCACCAGCCTGAAACTCAGATCTCGGGTCTTAAAAAACTGGTCTTTCTCTTTTACTTTATGTGCCACAAGAAAATCCCCAGATGCAGGAGTACCCACATCAGTACCACCTCGTCACTTCATTCTTAATTCTCAAAGAGGCAGAACTGAGACATGACTTACAATGACTGGGACTTGAGCAAACAATGCCCCCTCAAATCTTTGTCAAATACCAATGCAGAATATTCAAACACACAATCAAGTGTAAGATTTTTCAGTTGAAAAATATTTAGAAATAATGAATTTAGGCAGTAAAGGAAAAGCATGGATTTCCATTTCTGGAAACAGCTTCAAATTTCATTTAAAGGTCAAAGCAAACTAAAATAATATAAACTCGGTTCTTCACAGGTAGCATTATTCTGCATTACAGATTAGCTACAAAGATACAAAATCACTCAGCACGGCTGTGCCAAACCCGCTCAATCCATCAAGGATTACAGGTTCAGACGCAGCTCCGCACATGGTCCCCAAACCTGCTCAGGTTGGGAAGCTGCACAGATCATTTTGTCAGGCAAAGAAGCCTATGAGACACTGATAAGCCTGTAAAGCACTACAATCCTGCACTGGCTCACCCAGCTCTGCCAGCCTTGCCTCTCCGTACTGTTGTACATACACAGCAACAGGTAATTGAGGGGCAAAAAGGTGAAAATGTTCACCTGGCTTACCCAAAGCCTTGCTTATACCCCTAATTCAACTTGAAAATGCCCATCTCTGGTGTGGACATTATTGATATTTCACAAGGCCCACTACTTTAATAGAGTGGTAAAACTGAGGTCACAGGCAGAGCTTGAAAGGACCCACTCTAGTTGACAGCTACCCCAAGGCACAATTCTGGATAGATGTTTTTGCCCATGTAAGAGAACTGAATGATGTATTACAGTGCTTGCTATCCTTGCCTTTAGAAACCTTTGATAACCACTCCCTCAGTAAGATTACATACTCTCCAGTAGCATTACCTAAATCAAATTTCTCCAGCTTGTTTTCTTTCCATCAAGACGGAAATGCAACAGTGCCAGTGACAATGGCTTGTGATAAAACTGTAATGCCAGTGTCACACACTCCTACTTCATACCACATTTCAAGTCATGAGTTCAGAACAGACTACATAATCAATTATAAATGCCACGTTTCATGATAATGTTTTTTCTTTGCTTTCTTTCCAACTCTACGTGCACAGACATCTTTTCTCCCAAGATGCATAAGTACAGGCAATATAATAATCCCTTTACAATTATGACAATTGGTTGCCAACTATTTCCACATGTACATTTGTTTTATATATTCTGAATGCATTTTCCAAATATTTTTACTAAATTCATATAGATTGATAAAAATCTGGGTTTCAGTGTTTATCTAAAAGGCTTTATCATCAGATATAGAGTAAAGCAATTTAGACAATGCATTACAGCAGAAGAACCATTAAAATGATACAGCCACAAATTAATTTTTTTTTTTTCCACTACAGAAAGATTTGGCAAAGTATTTAAAACTACATTTCCCTAGGGGTAAATGAGAACGTTCAAGATGAAAGACCTAGAATAAACAGAAAGTAAATAATCACAGACTCTTTTAGATGTATATCTTTACATACATAAAATAAAAGCATTACATGCAGACAATACTGCTTCAACTAGATTTTAAAGACAAACATAAAGCACTTTTATGAGACAATGTATTCCTACTTGATTATTATTTCTATGTAAGCTTTGCTGAGGGTTTGGAGTTTTTGCTTTGTTTTGCTTAACTCCTTCTGCAACATACAGTATTTGGCCTGGAAACTGCCCCAAGTTAACTGACAGGCCTTGCTTTATCACAGCCATCCCACACGTCACAGGGACACACAGCACTAGACACAGAATAGACCAAAGGCTCCTTAGCACACTGGAGAACCTGCTCCTGGGATCCAGCATGCAAAGACATTTCCTGTCAAAGTAAGAGGCAAATTGGGAGGGGGAGGCATCCTACTGGACTGCAAGGAAACTTCAAAAGAGAATCCTCAGCCTGTATAACTTTAAATCCTCCTCCTGCTCAGGAGCAACTAAAACAAAAAAATGGTGCCAATGCAGGACCGGGGACAGAATTCTCTTCGTCTCTTCTGCTACCTCTTTGGTATAACCAGATGAACATAACAGTTGCCTTTTTCTTTTCTTTTTCTTTCTTTTTTATTTTCCCCTTTTAATTAAACCAAGAGCTGTGTATCATTGTATCTGCCTTACGTAGTTCCCTGTTCGATTATACGTATGGGTTATGCAAAGTGCTTTAACTTGTCCTTCCACTTTACATGCTCACAAGTGGTTAAAAGGTCATACCCTCCCACCTCACAGAAGCCAGGTGCTGCAGGATAGTAATAATCAAGTCATGAGGCTACTTTGTTTCATAGGATAAAACACTGGCAAAGATAACTGAATAAAATGCTTCTAGATCATCTAAATACACATTTGTGCATACACTCTAATAATTCTACTTAATTCCTAAACTGTAATTTTTTGATAATTTGAAATCCTACAATTTACAGTGGAATTATCATAAAAGCATCCTGTAGATAAAATAGACCACTCTGCAAGTTGCCTCTCTCCTGTACAGCTGGAGAAACCAAGGGGCAAGACTACCTTATTTCACAGAAATCATCTGCTAACTAAGCCACAACTAGGGCTCCTACGCTTCTGGTTTCCATGTCTCTATTCGTAACAGCAGAGCCCAGTACCCCATCAGACACTAGTGTGCTCTGGACCTTGCAGTAGGCGGCAAGTCTCCATGAAAACTAAAAAACAACAGGAAGTTTTCCATCATGGTAGAGGAATAATTAAAAGTAAGAAAGCTTTCCATGTAGCAGTATTAAAGGAGTTCACAGCTCTGACATAGTAACAACCAAAACCAAAATATTGCCCCTCGGATCTTAAACAGTAATTTAAAATTTGCTACTTGTTTCCAACTCCCTTTACTACATTTAAACAAACAAAAAAATAAAAATCTTAAAACAGCAGAGTATTTTCAAGTTATACATGATTATTCCTTTTGGTGCAGTCTGAGAAATTCAAATGAAGCAAGCTTTATTCTTGCAAGTTAAGAAATCAGAATACTGAAATGGATAAACATGCTGCTGACCTTGTTCAAGCCTTCTAAGAGAGCCTTACCGATGAGATAAGTCAGCCATAAAAAAGGTCTCCTGGAAAACATGATGCTACTACTATTTCAGAGCACCCAGATTCACAATTGTAGAAGTAAGCCTTCTGCTTTAATGATCTTCTGGTTTAGCCCATCACAGAAATCTTACCATATTTCTAAATAGTTACATAACCAAGGCAGATAGCACCAGAAATTAAGCACCAAAAATGTTTACGTGCCTGATAAACGCAATGATACTTTATTTCAGCTAAAAAGCATGGAGAATGTTCATTTTACATTCAATTTACATCACAACACCACAAGTTCCAAGAAATGGCTCAAATACATGCCTTCAAAAAAAAAAAAAGCATGTATTTTACAGGCTTTTAGTTGCAAACAGTAGGTAGGAAAGATAATCTAGATGAGGAATAAAACAGAAGAAGTGTTTTTCCAATCTAGAAATAAGAAATGCGCTTTCAGTTTCCAGGTGAAGGCATTTTTTGTTTTTATACTTGGAATTCTGATATGTGAATTGCTAAACCTGCAATAAGGCAGACAGTATTTTAAAAAACCCAAAAGCACCTTGGGAAAACTGCACTGAAGCACTTGTGTGTTAGAGCAAAGAAGATATTTAGCAATGAAAATTACCGACATCTTTCTGTGATCTACCATGACAAAGAATTGAAGGATGTCAAAGTGTTAGAAGGCATTTCTGAAATTAATGGTTAGGCAATTTAGGTACAATTTTTAAAGATTTCTAGAGAATGTCCAAATAGATTAAAAATCACATTACCCCTAATGGAACAAGTATTACCTATTTAACTGGAGCTACAGAGAACAATATAAAACCAGCATGGTTTTGACACAAAAGGATTGTGTCCAGGGCAATGATGTGGAAGCCCCCAGGTCGCCATGCTTTGAAACAACTGCTTCCCGTCCTGGCACACAAGCAAAGCTGGGAACGCGGAAACCTACTGTCCAATCCCTTGAAGAAAAACACAGCAGCTACCCCCATTTCTGTGCATCTGCTGAGCAACTCAGAAGCCCTGGTGATTACTAATAATGGGGAAGGCATAACTATGTGACTTGATCCAAGTCACCTTCAGGATGAGGCAACTCTTGACTTCAGTGACTCACTGAAGAACTGGATTTCATTTACAGAAAATACACAGTTGAAGTAGTCTGGCAAAAGACTAATATTAGGGAGAACTTAATCAGTTAGAAGTTGTGTGCTTTATTTATAACCACTTAGTTCTGTGTTTTTCCATCGCAGAAGATTAGTGAGTTTAAGGAGATTACACTCCTTCCTATCCCAAATTTTGGAGACATGGGAGAAACATACATTCAGCCACACTAATCTGAATCAGGTGAGTGCTTCAGGCAGCAAAGTACCCATGCACAAGCCATCTCCCAAAGTCAAACCTTGATTTAAGTCTCTCTTTAAATGAGAGCACTACAAAAGTGCTCACAGTAATTCCTAACCAAGATTGCTTTAAACACGTTATATTCCCTGTAGCTAGTTTTTTTTCGTATGCTGACTAAAACTTTGTATTATTTAGAGTAGATACACTCTCATCAAGATGTTCTGGTGTTTCAAATGACTGAGTGAAGTTTCTGAAAATACATGGGATATCCTTTCATATTTAAATCAGGTATGTTGAAACTTTTCTGTTCTACATGGACTACTCAATCCATTTCACATTTAATTTGAAGTTAGAGCAACTTAAACTTGCCATGAGCGTATCAATCAGCATAAGAGCATAACATCTATGACTTTGTCTAAAACTCAATATTAAGAAAGGGATAAAGTGCTGCCTTATTTATTCACAAGAAAAAAGCAAAGTGCATCTCAGTCCTGAGGTCACTCCACGTATATACATCACACCATCATGTTTTGCACAAAGTTTAAAACCGCCATTTTAGCCTGTATCGTGACATGCATTTTGAGATTTCCTCCACTGTGTTTGCTTTCAATTTCTTATGCACAACAAATCATGTGGGAATATTTTCATTTGGGCTTTAATTCACATGTTAAAAACCAGCTTGGGTTCAAAACAAAAGGGGGAGAGGGGAATAAACAAACAAACAAAAAAAACCAGTTCTCCTCCTTTCCATCTCACCTCAAAAAAAAAGAAAATTAAGTTTCAACCCATCAAAAAGTGAGAGAATAAGATTTTATTTTAAAAAAATCAGATGAAGGCTGATATTTTCAAAAGTATTTATTTATCTAGAGATGTGGAGCAGCATATATGTAAGCGTTTTAAAGATCTTTAATGTAAAAGAATTAATGAAAGTTAATCACCTGCACCTTTTGCCACCTGAATACTTTCAAAAAACTGGTCCTTACTGCATTAATTGCTTAATAAATGTGCATAGCTATACCTTATTCTCCCAATTAATAAGGACTAATTTGAGTTAAAATATCTGACTTCAGATTAACAAGTTTTAATCGCTATGTAACACTGTAAGCATGAACAAGTATTTAGAAAGAAATAAAAAGACTAAACCAATGAATTCCACTCCACTGCAGCACTTATATTCACTTATATTTGCACTGAGTAGATTGGATCAGATCTCGTCTGACCAGGTATTGCATTAACTTAAATTTTAAATAAGGATGCTCATTGAGTGTTGTATTTCTCTTTATAGCATAAAAAATATCTAGCAATTAGAAGCAGAATTATTCACAACAGTGTGAAATCCAAGTAATTGTGAAGTCACGACTGTTAATTCCCCAAAATAAGCTTTTCATTATTCACTGAATGCCAATTACATGCCAAGAATTTTTAAATATGTCCCAATATTGCAAACAGAGAAAACAAGCTTTTTTTTTTTTGTTTAACGAATAATGATTCAGGCACTTTCTTACAGGAGAGCACCCACACAATTTATCACCACTTTCATCTGTCATCCCACACACTTGGCTTTTGCTCATATCAACATTTTTCAAAATGAATTACTTTCACTCTAGTTATGATATCAGTTTTGCAATCATTAGGGCTAGCAAAAAATGATAGAAGCATCAGGTTGTTGAAATAGGAAAGCTGCTTGTGCCATTAGTAAAAATGTGAATTTTTGAACTCAAAAATCTCTTACAATTTATCATCTGCCTGAAAACCTTTCATCAGAAGTTATTATGCCATCATTTTTGTAAGATGGTGAATAATCAATGTAGAAATTCATTAAACAGCCGCAAGAGAAGATACCAGATCATGATTTTCAAGTCATCCTCTGATTATCAGATAGTCTGGTAAGTAGAAAGCAAAGAGAACAGCACAGAGAAAGTCAGTCACTCAGTCTTCCTCCCTTGATGATTTGAAGTGATGAGATTTTAATCACTAAAGTAGTAGATAGTATCCTGCAAGAGAAAATACTCAGAACAACTTCCCAAAAGAAGTGTTGCCTTTTGCTTCATTGCTACTATTTAGATGTCCTAATTTAACAGGATCCCAAAACAGTATTCTTCATCAAATACTAACATGCTGCATGGTAACAATTAATATGAAAGCTTTTTTAGAAGATGAGGGTTTTTTCTTTTTTTTTTTTTAAAGCTGTCATTTTAAAAGGCAAAAAGCTACTAGAAAGATTTTACCGTGTGTAATATTATCATATTCTGGTATCTCAGCTTGCCAGGGTGTGAAGAAAATGCTGTATCTCTACTTTCAACAGAAAGCCCAGGGAGATTCAGACTTAAACAACATATCTACTTTATGAGATGACTGTCATCTGTGGTAGAAGGCAGAAGAATGAAGAGTTCAAGGTAAAGAGTCACCATTACCAAAACGGAGAACCACCAGTGAGTTTGAAGAACCCACTGTCATACAAGCCTCTTATGGAAGTTTATCTTATGAGGAAAGAAAAAGCCAGAAACTTCCAGGGAACATTGATTTACACGTTATTAAAATACAAAATTCTATACCGACACCCTCTAAAAATAGCATGTTAAAATGTTGCATGAAGATGGAAAAAATAACCAAACAAAAACCCATACTGTCGTATCAGATTGCTAGAGAGAAGAGAAACTACAAATCTACTCATTCCAAACCCAACATTTGTTGGGACACTGACAAATGTTAAATGCCGGTGTCCCCAACAATGTTAATGTTCACCACACACAGGAAAACAGGATTCAGTAACATTCAAACAAAATTATCCTCTACATATGTAAACATCTATTCAGCAATCGTATCTTAGGAGAGGGCTTAGCACCTGATTCCAGGGACAGCAGATTTGATCCTTCTCACTTCACCGAGTCTCTGCTGAAAGCTGCCCTACCAAAGGGACTAACTGAAGCAAGTCTCGTTGATTTGATTACTTTTTATATTAACATGAAAATAGTCACAGATCCTGACAGTCACATCACTTGGCTGGTATAAAAATATTAGGGAAGTAACTATCATATATTGCTTCCCCAGATTATATAATTCAATTATCCTGCTCATATAGTTGTTGAATGTGAAAACTGTAATCCCATTCCTATCCCACAGAGGCCAAAAGATTGAGGAGGGAGCACAGGCATATGCAAGAGAGAAATTATAGCAAGTCACTCACTTAAACAGAAGTAATTGGAGCAAAAAAGATGGAAACCTTCTGTCACACGTGTATGGTATGGGTGTCATTTTGTCAGATTTTTTTCTATCCCCTGAAGAAGTCAGCAAGTCTGCTGGAGAGTGGGTGTTCTGTGGAATGAATCAAAGGTGTCCAGAAATGGCAATACAGAAATCTAGCAAAAAACTTTACTTTTCTGAAACATGCTAAAACTAAAAGAGGAGAAACTATGCCCAAGTGAGACTGTAGTAGGTGTCACACTCTTCATTCCAAAGCCACAATTAACGTTCATTCATATACTGCCAGGAACAAAATTCTTTTCAATGTTACGTATCAGTTGTTATAGTGGGACAAATATCAATGCTTTCTTCCAAGTTTTAAAATAGCTTTGACATTATCACCTAAGAAAGGAGGTATCACTGATTTCTCCCACCTCCCTGCACCCTGTAGTCACTAACCAAGGGCCGAGACACTCACCGGTATTCTCTGGAGTCTCTTTCACTACAGAAAAATAAGTGACTAACAAAAAGTTTGTCAGGACCCCCTATGCTTGCAGGAAGATCAAGAAACGTAATCAAGTATGAATTTCAGCACAGTCCAGCTCTTGGGAGGAAGGAATCTGTATGGTTTTCAGGCCACCCAAACGAAGTCTGGGCAGAGTGAGTCAGTCAGCAAGCTCTGTACCGTGAGTTACACTAGCAGAAGGCTCAGACCTTGCTAATTCGCTTAAAGCGGCAGCAAGACGACTGTTTTACTGAGTAATTAGCACTGACATTGCCCATGGCACCACAGCCTATGGCTAGGAAATTTTAAAAATTAGTGGGTTGTTTGTTGTTCCCTTTTTAGTTTCTACATAGGTATAGTTAGGATTTTGCAAACAGGATTATTTTAATCAAGTCAGCCACCAGCTGGTATACAAATTAGCTGACACAATGCTTTTTGTACACGCCATGGAACCGCAACATGTTACATGGCCAAACATGCTATACACAAGTAATCTATTCATTAGATAAATTTCTCGGGGAACATCAAGCTCTCATTTCTCTTTCTGCCTCCTAGCGTTTCCTGGAAAAGGCTGTTTCTCTTCATGAGAACACTACTTTACCACTCCGCACTTCTATAAATAATTCTGTGAACACGATTAGATAAGTCCTCCTTTTCCAGGATGACCCTCCTGCACAGTCTATGGAGTTTCTCGTTATCCCACCCACGGACCCCTGCTTTGCTGGCTGGATCTTTGACCAGCACACAAAGCCATGTTTCTATGGTCAAGAAGCAAATGGGATTCCCTGCAGAGCTTTTATGGCTGTCAAACCGCCTGGAAGAGTTTAATGCCAAGCAAGCCAACACTGACCCGCCCCCTCGGGTAACACATCAGCCTCGGAGATGAATAAGTAGCAAATGTTGCAGAAATGGGGAGCATAAGTGAGCAGAGTGAATCCCCGTGTTCGCAGTAGCAAGAAAGATGAAATAGTATGTGAGAATGTGCTACTATCACTTACGGGGTATGAAAGCACCATCATCACTTTTAGTCAATGATTTGAGAAATGTAGAAACAAAATTTGTTCTTCTGGACAAAAAGAATGTAAACAATATATGTTTTAATGTACGAGGTCAGCTTGACCTTTCTAATAGATTACCATTTGTCAAGCAGCTTTTTTAAATCCTGATTTGTTGAAGTATTTTACTGAGATACTGAATAAGCTAGAAGTAAACTAATTTGCTCCAAGTTTTCAAAAAGCACAGAAATAAACTTCATGACCAATTCTTGCCATGTGTCAGAAAACTCATATTTTGAGTAAGTCTTAAAGAATGACAACTAAATATTTACAATCATTAAAGCAATATTTGCCAGTACGGTCAAGAGCCCCAGGTTGAGAAGTTTCATAACTAAAAATAAACACCTAAATGAAAATTCAGTAATCATTACAACAGGTTTTTTCTAGCGGTTTATGTATCCTCAGAATTTGCATTAATGCCCCAAGGGAATCATGATCATCCTGTTATCTTTAGGCAGCTAATTCCAACTGACCAGGAATAAACACTCCAAATTTAATATTGAGGACATTAATAAAGCAGTTTAAAAGAGATTCTGTAACTGCTATGTGTAAGAGAGAGTCATAAACAATTGTTAGTCTCCAAGAACATGCACCCAGTTGAATCATTTACCAGAACAATTATTAGCCTGTCCTAAACTGTATGTATAATGTAGATAATTACTTTATTATCTTTTCCCTTAATTAGAATTGTATTTTTTTCTCACTGTCATTCTTGACCTACTGAACAATGAGAGCAATGCCACGATTCCCTAGACAGCCAAATGCTTATAAGAAAAATTCTTGCTTGAATTTTAAGTCTTTTCTTCAGTATGTCCAGTTAGTTTTTACATTCTTCTCCTATTTTGTTCTTACAGAGTACTGTAAAACTACAATTTTGTGCATGTAAATCTTGATACCAGCAAACAATTTAGTTCTGCTCTTTACTCCCCTTACAACAACATACACTGCACTGGAAACACGACAATAGCTGGTAAGACTGACAGTGTTCAACATGGACTATCAGGAAGTTCTTCTGAATAGAAAACCAGAAAAGAATACACTAAATGCAATTACAAAAAAAATTGTCAGCTTTTCTTCTCTGTGGTTTGTTCTGCTTTACTTAAGTTAAAAACAGATACATTTCAATACTGTGCTGAGTAATACATAATGCAATGTTCGTTTGTTTTATAAAGAAAAAAGAAATCCTATAAAAATTGCAGAATGAAGAGGTTTTTTAAAACCTAACACATCTAACAAGGAAATCCAATCAAGTCCAGAGCACCAAAACCAACAAATCAGCCATTCATTTTATGCAAGGGATTATAAAATGTGGTTGCCTGTGATAGCAGGGGTCTGAGTTCAACAACCTATGAGAACCCTGCCAGGCTCGTTCCTATTTGGGTAACTTCTTCACAGACACAGCAGGTAGAGAGTGAAAAAAAACCTAACCAAATAACCCCCTCGCCCCAAACCTGTAGGTTTTCCGTACTTTTCCTGCCAAGAGAAGGAAAATGGAGTCTCCTTGTATATGCACAGACGCTGTTTGCATCTCTTTCACATTTTCACAAATTCCACACTGATCATGACCTGTACAGTGTATATATATGAAGTGGAGAACACTTTCGACAAAAAAATAGTTAACACACAGTAGTAAAATATACATATTCTATTAATTTTTGTCTCCATGAGAATTCTAGCATATACTGTAAACTCTGAATTATTCCAGCTCTTCCTGGAGCAACAGTGTTATTAAGCATCTAAACAGTCCTCCTTAATCTAATTGCATAAGTTCGCAATTCAATTTTACATTTGCAGTCTAGTTGTTCACATTAACCTTTAGACCCCTCCAATGAAGGAACCTGTTGTTTAACTAAAAGTAGCTCAGTACTATGAGTGCAACAATATTATATTTCAGTATTAAAGATTCAAAAAGATTACAACTACTCTCTAATTAAGGCTCAACTTTTTAATGTCGGGAATAATTTAGCCTTTACTTAAAATTAAATCTGAGATGTATTCACTTCTCATTTGTAAGGTTTTACTCTGTCAGCGGGTTCCAGGTTGGATTAGTTTAATTAGCAGAGAAATGAAAATGTCTTGGGACTCTCCACATTAAAATACTCTACAATGTATGACTTCCAATGTTTACTATCAAACTTGATCATTCAAGATAGTTTTGTCTTGCCTAAATTTTTCCCATAATAATATACCAAAACTAACAGCACTGCCAATTTTTAAGAGTTATGAAGTTCTCATTATACTCACAATTTTTATATGTATATGCATAAATAACCTTAATCATACCCAAGCAACTAGTAGTAAAGTAACTGAACTGCATGGATATAAGGACATTTTGCACATAAAATTAAATATGTATTTATCTCATATATATTTATGTACCACAGATATTATCAACAGTGCCTCACCATAACTATAATACCAAAGAACATGTCAGATAATATACACAAGCTACAAACTGAGTAAACTTGAACTGAAAACTAGAGAGAAAACACTGACAAGTTGGCATTTCTACAAAGACATTTTTCAAATCGGAACCCTAATGACTTTCTAGACCAGCTAAATGTTACAATTAAATATTTGAAGAAAAAAGGTAACCTATGCAAAGCAATCCACATTGCACCTCAAATGAAAAAAATAATACAATACTTTCCCATCTACACGTAACATTTTGTGCATGTGATACTGTTCAAAAACAACTTTAAAAATAATTTGTTGGGAATAACAGCTACTTATTAAAGCATTTAATACTGGTTAAGATAGAAAAACAAACAAGCAAGAAGTCTGATCTGTGTCTCCAGAACAGCCACAAATCCTACAACTTTAAATACCAGTTGCACAAGCAAGGGGCTAAAAACAACACAAAGAGGGGACATCGCCCACCCCCATATTTCTGTATTCTAACTAGAGAGAAAATTCTTAGCAACATGGAAGATTAGGAGATGTGTTCCAGTAGAAAGAAGCTGCCACTTTTTCAATTCACTGTAAAGCAAGCCTTTGCCATAATTATTATGTTGCATAAAAGTTCTGGGAAGTTTTTCTGGACAGAATCATTACTATTGCTGAAGTTGCTTTAACAGTCTGTGATCACCCACAGAACTGTTTCCTAAACTACTCTCAATGAGTTGCCCATTGGTTTCTACAGTGAATTAAGAAACAGTTCTCTTTATATTAAAAAAAAACACAAACAAAAAACCAACCCAAACCTGCAAGAAGTATGAGAAATAGGGCAGTGATAAAGAGTAAGGTCTGCAATTTAATGTAATTCCTTTAGTCAAATATACATTTCAAAACTTTTTCAGAAACATTAAATTCTTAAAAGGAAATCATACCTGACACTCTTCTGTTGTATCGGTTAACAACTGGAGCTGCAAAATAAACAAATCAAGATTACAAATGTTATTTATTATTACAAATTCAAATCAATCATCTTGAATAATCATTATATTTTTACTACACAAATCCCATACAAATCTCTTTTTTAAAAAGAAGCTTCAATATAAAGCTTTCATCCAATTACTTGCCAGCCCAGAAGCGTTTATTCAAAGTTAAAATTCGATATTTCAGAAGGTCATTACATGCTAAGATGGAGGGTAAGTAGTTTTGGGGGGTTTTTTTAACCAATTCTGAAAAAAACATACCTCTACAGAGGTTACCCAATCTTAACCTATCATCAGTTCCCAGCCCACTTTACTTAGCATTATTACAGAACATTCAAGCACTTTAAGTTAGGTATAGCTACGTAACACGGATCAAAAGCTGATGGAACTCAGTAGCTAAACCATTCTACACTCCTACACAACACAAGCCATGTAACTGTTCAGGCAGTGCTCCCGTACTCACTCCACTCATCTGTCCTCAACCAAGACTATCTCCCATAAGGGCGCAGCTTTAAATTGAAAAATTCTGAGATGGAGGGTCCAGTGTGTCATTGCTTCTTTGTTCATGCTGTTAGGCATACAAGGTATTTAAACTTTATCTCTAATTTGGGATGAAATTTCACTATTCATATACATTTTGACATTAAGCCAACCTTTAGTAAACAGTACTCTTTCCTCCTTTCACTGTATTCAGGCTACTGTCTTTGTGAGTTGCTTCAGTCTCAACACAAAAAACAATCAACCTGTAAAACCTCACCCAGACCAAAACCAAAACACCATGCTCCCCTTCACCACTAACAGCCAAAATAATTTTATTCTGAATGCTTCATGCTCTCCCATTCCTCTTCCCCTCAGCAGATAATTGCACTTTTCCTGATACAACCAGTGACCTTTCTATTCCATTCTTTAAACTTAATTAGATGAGCCTTTATACCACATCAAAGCATGTGCATCACAGAGCCAGATTCATTAAACACATGCTACCAAAATCTTAATGATCCCATAATTTCTTAGAAGTTCGAAACTCTCAAGTATCTCAGCACCACCAGAATATGAAGAACAATGCTTTCTTAAGCAAATACACAAGAACTCAGCTTCTTTTGAGCATTTACAACTACCCTGTGTCTATATTAAAACACATAACTGAGAATAATACCAGGAAAAAAAAAAATCAAAATTACTATTGTGTACTATTTTGTAATGATAAACGAAATCAGAAGAAAGGAGAGGTTGGAGGGGAAAATAATCAGGCTAACTCCACAGTTTTCAGCCAAATCTATTAACAAGGAGACAATACTCAGCTCAACAGGAAGCTAAGGATTAAAAGCAAGATTTTTTTTAAGCCTTTTCAAACCCTTAAGCAATTTTTGACAGCAGCAGCCCTTCCTGCAAATAAGGGTAGCATATATTTCACTTGTCAAAGGACACCGTAGATGCAATAAGTTTATATCACCTTAAGGGGAGACAGGCATTTGGAACAGAGATCCATTCTGGTTTATTAAACAAACAACAAACCCATGCAACTCCCTGAACCGAAGACGTTCATACATTTTGCCCTGTTCTTAACTTTTCCTCGTGGGCCTGCCTGTGGCCACCAGTGGCAACAGAATACTGCTCCAGACATTAATCGCCTTGCAACAATACATTCATTCTTATCTTTAGTTTATTGAGCTAGTTTACTAAGTAACTACTCAAAGTTGGGAATCAAATTTGGATCTTAAGACAGGAAAACTCACTACTACTTATCTAAAGACATAGACAAATGCCTACCAGTTCTAAGATACTGAAGAATGAGGGGACCAAAACCAATTCGATTGGTTTCCGCTACAAAGTGATTTATTATAAGAGAAATACATAATTTGATAAGTTTGCAGTAAAAGCATCTCATCTAGGTCATAACAGTGTCAATTAAATGATTAACTAGTCTCATATACTTTTAATCAGCACCATTAGTAAATACATGATTTTATTTCAGGCACTGTCTTGCACATGCAGACTTTCTTCTCCACTTTTTGACTACCACATCCATTTCTTACTCATTTTTAAGAATAGCGTTTTAACGTCTTTGAACAGAACTTATGTACTACGTAAAACTCTGACATACTTTGGGTACCATAGGAAAACATCCACTTTTCAAGACTATGGCTTCTTTTAGAATCTTGATTATTTTATCCTACAGCAGGGTTCAGTGTCATCAAAACAGCATCAAGTTTTCCACAGTGTTAAAAATGAGAAAAAAAAACATAACCTTTTAAGGACAGTTAAGAGAGCACTATTATTCTGCCTCCACAAAGCTTTTAAGATTAAAATGATAGTTTGCTTTTCTTACACCAGTGACAGTTTTAACATGTATAAAATTTCAGGTTCACTTTTATATGTTGTCAGAAGATGACTATTTTTATGCTAAAGAGATACAATCTGACATTTCCTGCTACAGAAGATTAGCATTTTCTTTTGTTCTGGCTTACCAATGAAAAGCTCTCTTTGTTTATGACTATTTTCAGTATTGCACAGACAGTGTATCCACTCCTATGGCATCCTTGCGTTTTGTCATGAGAAGTACATGGAGAAAAGCCTGGCATCAAGCACTGCTGAGAGAACAACTCATGAAGGTCCTACATACACATAGATTAGCCTGTGGACAGATTCCAAAAAATTAGATTGGGTGGAAGGGAACAACACATTTATGGTTAACCCAGCCTATTTCCTAGACTGAACACTAAAGGGCGTCTAATTTAAAGCAATAGTGTTAGATGCACTAACAGTAACCTCTTACACCAGCAGAGCCATTAGAGCACACCTCTGCCTACATTGTAAGAACTTCACAGTGAATCCAGCACACCAACCTGGTATCACTCAGAAGAACTGGTATTTTCATCAATAGAAAAAAACTGCTGCTTTGAAGCAGGAAGCAAATCATTTTTTTTGTACCCACATTTAGAATTTTCCTCCTGCACAACAATGGGCCACGTCTCAGGTCAGTTATACGATAATTGCTGAAACTGTAATGAGATTAAAAGGTTTTGCTGTGAGATGATTGTATTGCAAACTCTCCATTATGTCAAAACCTCAGGTGCAGCAATATTCAAGTTCAAAATGTCTCATACCTTTGGCACAGTCCCTGCTTTTACTTGGCTCATGGGAGCCAAGACCCAGTAATTGGGTAAACACAACAAAAACTGAGGTAAATTAAACCATTGTACCAGAAGAGACCAAAACAGCCCAATTTCCTCCCTGGCAGCCAAAGGCAAGTGACACAGGCAGTGGAAAGGAAGACCACATTGGCAAGTTTTGCCAGAACTCAGGACAGCAATCCTACTCCACTGTTTAAGAAAAGTCAGAAATGTCTGCTGAGCATGTGCGTGTTTTCCATACTGTCGTGAGGCACAGCCTGAATTAAGCACTAGATAGGAACACTTAACAGGGGCTGCTTCAGATTGAAAAAGTTACAGGTTTCTGGCTGTAGGATTCTTTTTTATTTACAATTGCAATTTCTAGAACCAGTCAGTTCTCTAGTTTAAATCAAATACTTATTTAATAAGTAGTTATCAACTTCATGTAGTACCACTTTACCTCACTTATCATTTTCCTTTTCCTGCACTGGGGAAAAAGAAAAAAAAAACCAACAACAAAATAGTGGGCATTCATTCATATATATATATGAACATCACACACGTACCACAAACACTCAAAGAAGAAACAATGCTATAAAGGTGCTCAATTTCAAAAGCTTCCCAATTTCGAAAACATTTTATACTACCTTCAATCAGCTAACTCGGCAAAAGTTAGTCACGTACATATTTGCTAATAAAAGACTGCACAACCTTTCTTCCTCAAAGTAAAGGTATGTCATTCCATTTATTTAATAAAAATTATTTGAATCATTTGTGTAAATAAATACTGTACATTATATTCGATAAATTCACAGATGTACCTTATATCAAACAGCACTACTGCCATGCAGCTATCCTACCACTTGTTAGTGGCTCCACTCCATTTCGTTTTCTCACTTGAAAAATTGGGGATATAAATTTCAGAAACAGAGACTGGTATGTGATAATGCTGGGAACCACTGACCTCAAATATAGATTAATTTTTTAATTACTATTTTAAAATACTTTTGAAAAGTGAAAAAACAGGAATTTCTCCAATATTCTTCAGTTTGCTTTGGCATGGAGGTTTTCTTTGAAATATCTGATGCTGGATTTCAGCTCAGCATGCTTAACTTACGAGAGTTCAAACTATGGTTATAGGCCAGTGTTAAAACTCAGCCCCACAGGTGAAAAAGTATAAGAGAAAAAGGACACAGATATTACCATTTTTTACCCCTGCTTTCAAAACCAAACAAGCAATTAAAGTATTTAAGCCAAACAAGCGACAGTAAAATCATTCTCCAACTTTACAAATCAGATCTAAAAGAATGCTTTTCCTACACTGCGTGGGATCACTTCTTTGTCAGTGTACTGAAAAGTGACTGGTAAAAAACACCAGCAGGCTTTTTAAAAGTTACACTACTACCATAATAGTATAAGTTATTTCTCTATACTACTCATAAGCATTGTATGGTTACAGAAAACACTAAAGCTTGAAATGACCAGAAAAATTACAACAATCTTTCTCCTAGCTATTGCTATCCTCTTCTTACACATACTAAGAACATTAAATTCTTACAGAAAGGATAAATAAAACCCAAAAGATCAGTTCAGGGTCACAGGAAAAATTGAGGGACAAACGAAGAATTGGAATTCCAGGCATGAGCTTAGAGTACTAGATACCTTGAAAACTTTCTTTCTCTTCCTCCACAGGTACTTTTGATTTTTACTAGGACCTGCGAACACTTCCTAATTACAACTGAGGGGGGAAAAAAAAAAACCATGCTGACTGTTTCTGATACTGGACGCAATTTATAGCAGCAGACTAAGTTAAGCTAGTGTGCACAAAAAATAATACAGATCTTTCGTGTTAACATTCTAATCAACTCAAAAATTCTTTGAAGGTTTCCTGACAAAAGGTAGAGCGAAGTTTATAACAGGTTGCATAAATTTGGTAGTATAGTACTTGGGAGTTCATGGCACATAGGCACAAAATGCCAGCTTTATTATAACAAATTAGCAGAAATCAGTGATTTCTAGAGTCCTTTCCCATCGAATCATGGTACAAAACCATCCTATGTGAACAGAGAAAAAAAAAAAGAACCAGAATGTAAACTGTTCTTCTTTAACAAGTCAATTAAGATTATCCATACAACATGTGAGTTGACACTATAAACTATTAAAGCTGAAATACCAGAAGCAGAGTGGAGTATAAATCTGAGGTGTGACTGCCTCTATGGAATGTTATATCAAGTTACGATAAGGAAGTGCTAGACTACAGCTGTCAAACTGTTTTTCTACACAGCAAGATGTTAATGGACTTACATGAATATGAACCATTTAAAGATTCAAGTATGAACTTTTTAGGATTCCTATTAATTAAAAAGTAATGCTACAGCAGAAACAAGACTTTCATCATCAGATATGCAATCATACTTTAATAAATGCATATCTGAACTTGTTTTTCAACAAGTAAGTAAAATAATGGTGTTCCCTGTGACTATTACTAATACCACAGTTACGTATCCATGATTTCTCTGCTTGATAAGGTGGGGGAGTGTGAGTGAGGGTACAAACTACTACAATTTTTTCAGAGGCAGTTCTGGAACCTAACAGTCCACATGTCTACGTTTCTTTCAGAAGAGCAAAACAGACAAAAATGGCCAAGAGTTTAACAGGTGCCAATTTTTTTTTTTCCTTCTATTTCCTTCCCCCCCAGAAGAGGATGGAAACTCAGAACCTGGCTAGAGACAGGCAGGAGAGATTCTGATGGTGTCAATTGAAGCATGCCAGATATTCGGAGGAAGACAAAAGGTCAGGGAACACTAGGGAGGAAGCGAGTTCTTTCAGAGGAGGAAGAGAGGGAACATGAAATGTTTAAAAAAAAAAAGGTAGAAAAATTGAAACCATGGTGCAGGATTGTCTGCATACACACACACTCCTTACTTTTCTCTGAGAGACTTTTTACATCCATTAAGCTGGAAAACAAGAAAAATTACATTAATATTAAACACTGTTTTCCCCTCTGCTACAGGAGAAATAGTAGAGGCATAGATACCTTTTCATTACCAGTATTTAAAAATAGCTCTCATCAGTAGCAAGAGATAATAAAATATAAAAACAAAGTAGCAACACATCCTGGTCTTCAATTTAATTGATTTTTTTATTTGGATTTAAAAATTACTGACACAAAATGTAAATACACTGTCTGGAAGCCTCACTTTAAAGGAGCCCATGATCCTTGCTTTCAGAGATTTTAGAACCCCTCTGATAGAAAGAATGTAATAACTACTTCTGAAGGAAAAAGTTGAGTCAACAAGCAAGGTATCTATGTCAGTTAAAAAAAGATGTTTTACAAAGTTATTAAAGCTGTTGTGCTATTTTGGGTTGGCTCTTCTTTTTTTCAAGACAGGAGAAAAATTAATATGCGCTCTGGAATGGACGAACTTTAAACAACCGATAAATTCAAGAAAGATAAATATTTACTTGACTCTCAAAGAAATTTGGGGAACCTCTGGTTATAATAGCATTTCTTGACTAAGATGTTAAAAAAGGGGGGGTTGTACATTTGTTTGGTTTGGCGGTTGTTTTTTTTTTTTAAAAATAATTGAAGACACTTTATGAAAAGGAATCACTATTTCAATATTTTCATTCCACAACTGAATTTGAACACTCATGCATGGTACAATTTTGATTATGTTTCTCAGCAGATATTAATTCAGTACCAAAAAAGGACCATGACCCTGTTATGCAATGAACTCTGCTCTCAAAATTCAGGAGTTAGTACAGCCAGACTGAAGCCTAAGTACAGGAGACTGAATACCTATCAAGCAGCACTCCGTATTATCTGACATTGCAATGGCATGACCCATACAGCCCTCTCCTATTTCTTGCTGACATGTTTCAGAGATCTAGCCAAACACAGCACTTTTTTTTGGCGTTGACTTTTTATGAGAGTAATCTATATTATGAATATCAAAGAGATAGCAAGAAGGCATGCACTTGCTTTACAGACATGAAGTTAGACAAATTCCCAGTGCTAAAGGTACAATCTCAGCTGAAAGAACATATTTCACAGTGATTAAAGATATAACTGTATGCTGATACTACAGCGGAGATTGTCAGGGACTGAAATGAAAGACTTTGGAATTTTTTCAAGATTAGAAAGACAAAATTATACACTGCACAGAAAAGGAAGGATGCTGCAAAGAACTAGGAGAGTTAAGAAGCAACTGTCAAATCTTCAAAGTATTGCCAGAAGAGGCAAGACACTGGAGGGTACAGCAAAGCAAGAAATAATAAGTGAAAAGGGGAAATTTGCTTGGGCTTTAGGAGCAAGCTTAAAGAGGAAGGCATTTCAGAGACAGGGAAGCAAAGGAGCCACATTAGTAATATCACAAAAGTTTTAAGAGCAAGGATGACATTAGGCTTACAAACCCAACACCAAGTAGATGATAAAAAGTAAAGATCCTGAACATATTTGGAAGTGACTTCCATAGGGATTCTCTGACAATGAAAAAAGACAGAAAGGGTCAAAGATGAGTATGAGACTACAGAGCAACAGAAACATCACATCAAGGAGAAATAACTGCAAGTTCCCTTAAAATAAATGCTTCATACAAAAAAGATAGTTGCATCTTATGTAGGGAAGCACGAGGCACTTCCTAATCAGCAAGATGGGCAACTCAGACTCATGCCTAGGTGCAATGGCAAAGGAAGTACAGACTCTTCCTTTTCCAAGTCTCTTGATGTTGCCTTCTATGTTAGCAGTCCTGCTTTCACACTTCACCTCTTTATTTACCAGACTCCCATCCCGCCAGTAATCAGGCATGTTAGGCAGGAGGATTAATACTTCAGGGTATTTAAGATCTTTGAAATGTAACGAAGACAAATTATGTCTGAAATCTTTTTGGTAGAAACTTCAGAAGTGCTGTTTAAAGCAACATTTGACTCTGACAAGTACAGTTCTTTTAAAGCAATACTTTTGCATTTCAACTGTTTTTTTTACTATGGCTTTGATTTCTAAGACACTTACAAGACTTAACTTCACATCTTCATATTTTTTAAAACATCAGACCCTAAAAGACTTTTGACCAGATTTTTATCCTTTGATTGGTTGTAAGGTGCAAAGTCATTGCTCTATGTTACAAATTCACAACATTTAAACATCTTTTGGCTTACTTGGAAAGATGAGTTCCACCAAACACACTTGGAAACCGTGGAGATAGTTAAATGACACTTGTGTGACTCATTTAGAAATTATGTCTAGTAAGCTACTCCATTTTGATTATTTTCCACTGCAGTTCTTTCAGAAATCTCTTTCCACAGATTAATGAACTGTATACAGATGAATGCAATGTAAACAAAGCTAAAAACAAACAAAACCCACATAAACCTGAGACAAATTTTTATACATTCCATTATTATTAAATTTTTCATTCTACCACAGCACAGAGACACTGCTAAGTATAAGATACTTAAGTCACTGCCCCAAAGAGCATAGTCTCAATCACTCCTGATCTGCCACTGCTATCAGCCAAGATCACTTGCTTTTCTATTTTCACAAGCCTACTTAAAAGTCACCCTATTATCCTGAACAACTGAATGCATTAAACTGTAATAAGGAAACTTTAATGAGTGCAACAACTCACTGAAGGCCTCTCATGACAGGTAAGTCAGATTCATCAGGCAATTTCCACACTCCTCCATAAGGGAAATGGCACCTACAATGTGGTCTGGGACAAAACCATCAAAACCAGCTTGAGTCAGGTCTAGACACAGCCCTTCCTCACTCTGACAGTACCCAGCCACTGCTGTCCTCTCCCAAACCTCATGGGCAATTCTACTCAGTCTCACTGTCATCTAGATTTTTTAAAAAAACTCTTAGAAAATGAGCATTATTGTCAGAAATAGCGCACAACCAACTTCTTTGAAAGTATGCATATATCACTTAAATAAGCACCCTTGCTGAAGCCAGGAACCTCTTCTTTACAGCTAGGCCAGTAACTTTGAGAGAAATATTAGCCAGGCAATATAACTACAATAGCCAAACGTAATGCAAACGTAGATCTGGGGGGAAACCTTCATTAAAGTAACATGGATGAACTGGAAAATGCAGGCACTGGCTTTAGTGTTTACGCAGCCTCAGGTACATGCTACTGTAAAATCAAGTATAAAAAGGGTGGGAGACAAGCACGTCACAGCTATGGCAACAACACTAGGGAGTTAAACAATGTACTTGATTTACATATTTTGCGCCTCCTGTCCCTGCCTTTTCTATAACCTCTGCCCCCTGTACTCAACCACTGGCTCCCTTCTCACACGCCTGCGTTCTGCCCAAGAGGATAACACAACTGCAGCAGAAAAGAGGAATTACAATTTCCACTCACATAGAAACCCTTCTACTTTCTGTTTCAATACCACATTTACCCTGTTATTTCCAAGATTTTTAATATATTCCTACTACCAAGGCTTTACTCCGTATCTCAAGGACTACCACAGAAGCATAGTAAATATTAAGTAATTAATCCACACATTTGCACAGCTGGATTGCAGCTGTTTTTTGAAAGCTATCTTTGGGTTTGCAACACACTGCATGGCAGCACACCACTGATGTCCTTGTCGCGCTCTTCATTTCCAGTTTCATACTACCCCTCCTATTCAGGATGAACTTTTCCTATACACCTCACATAACATATTCAAATCCCCTTTAAATACACACGCCTATATATACTTTTACACAGCCTTTTTCAATGAACAACTCCTCAAATAACTCATAGACATCCTACATTTTAACTATTATCTGTTGCCTCATATCTGTCCTTTAGGCAGGGGCATATTTTAAAGCACAGCAAATGTTGTATGTGTTCTCAATACTTTGCTAGGTACATTTGGCATTTAAGACAACTTCAATAAGGCACAATGCTGTATTTTTATTTGGATGTATAATGAAGAGTTGATTTCCTCCTATATGTAAAGATGATGATGACAATGCACAGATATTATTGTGGTTTGGCAATGAAAAACAAAGAAAAAAAGAATAATTTTGACTGCCTCTCAGTTTCCACCAGAAACCCAACCTTAATTTTACATTCACTGCATTGTATTGTAAAGAGATCCATCTGCTCTGTCTGTAGTACACATTAATATTCAGAAGACATCTGCAGTGTGCAAACCAAGCTTTTAATTGGAATCATGTCACAGCTACCATCACACAACACTGAATGTAAATGTTGGCTATCTGCACTTGGCAGCTGCTTGGCAGGCTTATTATAAAGTCCTAGTGAGACTGATAGTGTCTTTAAATAATGCCGTATCAGGACATAAAAGGTATCTTGAAAAATCAAATATTTACTATCACGGAACAGTTTTACAATGCCATCCATATCTAATATAGTTTACTAGCACCTTAAACTACTTATAAGCAAAATATTGTTTATATTCAGACATAATTTTCAGAGAGACAACAAATTGATAAACGGAACACTCATTTTTCATTATGACAGAGATTTAAGCAGATGTACACAAAAGAGGACAAAGAAAACTGAACTTCAGTGCAACTGAAATTGTGTAGTGAAGCTCAAAGCATTTATAAAAATCTAAAACTCAAGCATTGCTAACCAGGTAAGAGCACATGAATAAAAGAATTCAATTAACAGGTGTGCTCAGTGATTTAAGACACTTTCCTACAATGTCAGACTAATTATTCTAGAGTGAATAACATAGTTCCCTTTTTTTTTTTTTAAGGGGAAAAAAAAAACACCTAAGTTAACAGCATCATCATTTGCTTCAAATCCTTGCCAAACCATGGTAACATAAAATTACATTTGCCCAATCATCTAGGTATTTTCAGCTTGTACTCTTCTGTAAGTTTCTGACAAATGGGGCAGTGATCAGCAACTTATACAGAGAAAAGCCTATGAGTGTGTGTGTGTGTACAAACACACACAGAAAAACAACAGTTACCTGTCCAATACAAGCAACTACTTGTTATACCATCAAACTGATCTTATACATGTCACAAGTTATTTAAATCTTATCAGTAACTAATAGAGACGCGGGAAGTCTTAGGACAGTGACACTTTCTTGTTATGAAATACACATTTTCTTAGGGAATTTGTCTTCCACTACCTTTGCCATAGTATCATAACAAACATTTTTTCGAAAATCTCATGAAACTTCCAAGACCATAGCTCATTAAGATATAGATATGTTGCCACAAAAATAATTACACATGTAGAGGAAACATAACTCTAGTGCCCTTCTCCGATAGGCTAATTGGCTTAACGGATACTGCTTAGCTTCAGTACAGCTTCCAACACAAATAAGTGAATTACACAGAAGGGGAAGACGCAATTGTTTCTGCTCAGGGCATACTTAACTTGGCCAGTCCCAAGCCTGTACTTGCACATCCACCACCATTTTAGAACACTTCATGGTGGAAAGGCAGCAAAGAAAAAAAATAAATCAGGGGACAGAGCAAGGTTTCAGTCCCAAATCTGAGCACACAACAAGGCTATCAATGACCACTGATTGCAGCAGCAATTCCAATCTGTTTCAATGCAAAGGAAAAAAGGGTTGGTCTCAGCTTTTCATCAGTGGTATACAGCTGGCCTGCTCAAGTTTGCACTAGAACAGAACAGAAGAATTAACGTGGGCAGTTACAGATGATACGCAGTGTAAGAAGCTTTTCCTTTGCCTCTTAGCTATTTACAGTCTCGGATAAAACAGATTGGAGCCACTCTCACAGTCAGGTACTGTATCTCATGTGACAGACAGTAAGAAACAACCATAACTGAACTAGTTATATGAAAGAGCAATTTAGAAGAAAAATACGGAAGAAGATCTGAAGCTCAGCAGAAACCACCAGTGACACTTGGCAGGGCATGGTGTTTTATATACCCAGCTACACAGCTATACCTGCCAGACCAACCTGAGCTCAGGAATGTATATAGGTGTTTTACATAGGTAGGATTTAAGAATAGCATCCTACAGCTAAAACAGGAAGCATGTAAAAGCCCATAGCTCTTTGGTTGGGTCACTTCTAATGCCAATTACTAATTCCTACTGGCATTACTGATTTGGATGATGAAACCTAGCATGTTTTTACATAAGACAAAACTGGAATGGGTTGTGCTGTCATCTGATTTATCTGTATAAAAGAGCAAGAGGAATTTCAATTAGAAACATCAGCATCAAGCGTCACTTCAAGCTGATTCAGAGCCTAATGTCACACATCCACATTTAAATCAGGGCATAAGTACACTTGTATATGCCAGGCAAGACACACCAGATTAATGGTATCCTGGGATGCGTTAGGAGCAGTGTTGCCAGCAGGTCAAAGGAGGTGGTCCTTCACTTCTACCTCAGCCTTGGTAAGGCCACACCTGGAGGAGTATTGTGTCCAGTTCCAGGCCAGGACAAGAGCCAATGGGCACAAACTGAGACACAGGAGAGTCTGTCTGAACATCAGGAAACATTTTTTTTCCTGTGAGGGTGACCCAGCACTAGCACATGTTGCCCAGAGAGGTTCTGCAATAGAAGACGTGCACAGGATTTACAGGATTTAATCCTGTAGTGGTAGCTTCAGAATCAGTGCTGGACACCAAGTTTTCTACCTTGCTTCCCCTCATCTCTAGGGTGTAGGATCCTCTATATGAGCACAACTGACTTCACAATTCATGTTAATTTTCTTGTCTGATACTTTACTACAGCGAAAACAAGATGTGAATCACACCCAGCCCTTCCACACCACCGTAGCAGGTAGCACAGCCTCAGCTCTGAGGGAAGATGACAGCTAGCAGACTGAGGGGTGGCACAAAGCGATGAGAAGAAGAGTACCATGGATTCTGCAGATGTATTAGCAACATCTCTGGTAATTCTGTGATTCTACATGTATACAACATTAAGTACTACTTCATTACCAGTACAATTATATTAATCAATAATTCATAAGCAGATCTTGTTCCATTCAGATATAATTTGGTAACAGTTTCTTTTAGCAAACAAGGTTAAATAAATTTGAATAGATTCCAAATACATTTTAAAATTTAGAAAACTTAAAGCTTCTTATCTGGGCAATCTGCAGTTTGTGATACACAACAAAATTATGAGCAAAAGTAACTTCCGTACCACATCTCAGAATAATTTTATAGCTTTTCTTCCTTCAGATTTACACTTCTAACAATATTAAGTCAGCATTCAGCAAAGCTTAATTAAAACATAGAGCTATAAAAAGAATAATATCCATGTAAAACAGTCTTTTGATAGACAACCAAACATGCACGTCCAGTAACTGCATCCTGTGCACTTTCACAGGAAGAGGATTTAGGGGAAAGAGGAAGGGTGAAGACAGGCAGATTCGCTCTGTTTCCTAAGAAGGGATAATAGTAAAAAAAAAAAAAGCAGTGTGTTCTCCCCAGACCAAGGAAAATCCTCTTTTATGCTCATGTATGTCTAAAGTCCTTGAAAGAGGGCACAAGTTAGCATTCATCCTAACATAAATACATCAGCAATAATAAAAAGAAATTCCCTGACCAAAGTGAGGTGCAGCAAGTACTACATGGTTCAGCTTCCAGATGAACAGACTTCTGGTAGCAGAACTTCTGGTATAAAGCTCCCAACAGTCCCTGTTACTTACTACTTCAAAACAAATGGTACACAGTGCAACTCTTTTAACTAGGAAAAGTTAAGTGTCTGCATGTAAAATCTATGAGAAGTTAAAAAGAAAAACATGAGCAAAACCAATGCACATCATACAAAGTCACATTGTTTGACAGTGTTACGAAAAAAAAAGACACAAGGCACAACACCTAATTACTAAAAAGTTTCAGCAGCAAGAAATTAAAATTACTTCACAAGGATCTAAGAGGTGCGCATACAGAATACAAGAGAAATTGAAGCCCAGTTTATGGCTGTTTATCATAAAGTTACACAATCTCAAGATTAGAATAAAAATCATTATACAAATTGCATCCAGTGATGTTTAATTTCAATATGCTTGAGAAACTGGAGTATTTAAAGTAACATCACCACTCTGAATAGTATTAAGTTTTAGCATTTTAGAACAAGAATACTTGTGGAATCTTCCGCCAACCTTCCCCAAAGGTGTCAGAGACAGAAGACTGAATGTTTGTCTACTTTAATGAGCCATCTTTCATAATTTATCCCTGAGAAAGCTTTGAGTCTTACAAATACTTATGAATTTTAATCAGAAACATTTACTATTATCAATGTTAAAAAAACTCAACCATTTCAGAACAACTACTTTAAAAAAAAAAAAGAGGAAACTCCACCATCTTTGGATTTTCACTCCAGAGCTGTCCAAGAGACATCTTTCATAGCGAGGTATTCCCCATATCCATGACAACCTGAGATGGACCAGTTCCTTACACCACAGCATTTCCTTGAGGAAGCAATTCTTCCCGAATGATCAAGATTAGCACAAGTGTTGCCACAGAAATGGCAGTGTTTACTGGAGCCCCAACAGGAAAAAAAACCACAAATATTTGTATTTTTCTTTTCTTAAAATCTCTTCTATGGAATACAGTTTTCTCAATAGGAAACAGAAAACAATATGCTATCCCAAGGGAGGAAGAACCAAAATGGAAATGGAGGGCCATTGTGACATCCTGCTTTGTAACAGTCTGTCAATATACAATCACCAAGAACAAGGAACTTGGCACTACAATATCTACATAGGAAAACTACAGAGTAGTTTCTCAACCCTCATCTAAAACACACACAGTTCACTCCCCACACAAACTCCAAACGTGTTATTAGAATGCTCCACAACAGTACAAGCAGTACTTGAAGCTTTTCTGTCCTTTGCGTACCACTGAGATTCAGAGAAGGACAGAAACGGTTACCGATGGAAGAACATCTTTTTATTAAAATCACCACTTCATCTCCAACTTGCAGCCCTAATCCTTGTTCACACAACAGTTTAGAGACATTTTTGTGACAATTTTGCTGGATGATCATGGACCATCTTGGTTTGGACTTCACCGACACCCAAAAAGGAGTGCAGGGTTCCAGACTTTTGCAAGATGACCTTAGAACGAAACCTGACATCATGCCAGTTGGAAATTGAGTTCCTCCAGCATGTATACAGTTTCTGAGAAGAAGCAAAGCTGTACATCAAGCCACCCTCAGAAAGTTAACAGGAAATAGGAGGAGGGAACAGAAAGTGGCTTAAACTTTTTTAGAAAAATAAAAAACAGGTTTGTTTGGTTTTGTTGTTGTTTTTAAATTATCATAAAAGCAGTGCTACAGAAATGATACCTGCAGTCCCTCTCACATGCCTTGAAGGCAGGCTGTTCCTAGAGATGCGCTCTCCCCTAAAGGGAATTTTCAAGTCCATACTCAGAGCAGAATTGCCACTATTCATCATCTGCAATTTCTACATAGAAAAGAAATGCCCCAGTATGGAAAGGGCTAGTAACAAAACTGCTACTAATACAATGCTGGGCTTTATTATACACAACGTATTGTATATTTATGAAACAGAGGCCAAATCCTAGCAGTACGATAACTGTATGACAGGCTGGCTTTCCTCTAAATCTCCTCTCTCTTCTAGGTATCATATCTATTAAAGCACACAGAGAACACTGCCATCCATGATCACCACAATTTTCACTACCTCACAGACAAAACACAAATGACCACAAAGCAGCTGCTTGTTCTGTGTAACATTTCTGGAGTTTCCTCCTGATAGTCCCTTTTTCAGATCTGTACTTTCAAAAGAAAAGTTTGCATTAAAGGATCTCTTAAGCACACATCCTTTCGTGGAATTAGTATTTTGATTCAAGAGTCTTTTATATAACAGTGTTTCATCCACACTCAGATTTATCAAATTACCCACTAGTAACTTTTCTAACTAATGTTCTTATGATTCATGATTTACCTTGTCTGTTTCATATTACAGTGATGCATCAAGATACTTAAAATACAGAGTGCAGAAGAGTACACGCCATTTGCCGTGCAACTAATGACAACTTAGGGAAATAAAAAACCCCCGAAACCTATGTGAATCGAAGAATCTTGATGTATCAAAAAAACACCAAACAACTGTTACGTACCAAAGAAGTACTGATGCAAAGCCAGACATGGATTACAAAGATGCAAGTGCAGTAGCATATCTAAAGGACTGTTACAGAGACAAGAATAATATCCCTCTAAAAGAGGAACCAGTACGTTTGTTACAGTTGTATTTGTCATTATCTCTTTCTTCTTTCACAAAAAAATATGAATGATCATTCATGAAATTGAAAATGTTACTAAAGCCAGTGAGAAACATTCATAACTCATCTTGGCTACACTTTGAGTCTTCATTTGACTAATGAGCAACTGCTCTTTGTTAAACATTAATGCTTTTTAATGACTGACTGGTGAATAATTTGAAGTGAGCTTGTTCTCTGTTGTCTCCTCCTCTTCCCCGAGATCTCCATTGTTCTATTTTAGATAAGAGGGTACAACTAAACTTCAGTATTAGCAAAAGGGGAAGATGGCACTCAGCAACACTGACAGAATTGTCTCAGCACTCTAATATTAGTTTATTAAATGAAAAAATAGCATAGTTTAAAAAGATAATATTCAGTACAACATCTAGTACTGCAATACAATAATTTCCTTTAGCTTAATTTTAGAACTAGCTAAAAGAATCCAATTTTAGAAGTTTCATACCTTTTTCTTACAATAAACTTTGTCAATGTGGAAAAAAAAGCTTTTAAGAATTAAGCAATAATTTACAAAGGCTAATTATCCCCTTCCTTTATAGTTAGTTACGTTCTTTTTAGAGGCTAGTACACAAAGTAATGCAGTTTCTATTTGCCCAAACTAACAGCAGGATACTGAAAGAGCAGAAACTGAGTCTAGAATTTAATTTATCTATACAGTTATAGCTAGTGCCAAAAGCTCTTTGAGGAAATATCAGGCTTAACAGCTAAGTGAAAAGTTACCGTAATTTTTAAAGGAACTGCTTGCTTCCTCACATTCTAGGATACACAGATGACTTAAGAAAAGCAGAATGATTATGTCAAGCAACTGAGAGCAAACTGGAATAAGAAGATATCTTTCTCAAGAGATTCTTAAGGACTGTCTAATAGATGCTACAGGAATAAGAACAGTGCTGATGACAGGATGTTACAAATAACAATGTAAGTATACCATGTCAAAATTGCAAGAAGCTTATCTTTCAAAATTAACATAGAAGTTTCTCCTTCCTGATGTAAATCAATATACATTTAGCAATATCCAGTGACGTTTGCAAATTTCAGTCAACTCACCTACAATTCTGTTTCTCAGACACCCAGCAGCTTTTATCCCTTCACTCTATACTTTCAGTTATTTTACCATCTCAGGTAAGAATGATGTATTACACCTGTATTTTAATTAAATTTTCATTTGTACTGAAGATTACTGATGAAACCTTCCTTCAGGCTCCATTGAGATACAAACGGTGACTTCCTTAGAGCTACATCACTTAGAAAAAGTCCTAGTCGAATCTTGTTCTATTACAAGTACAATCTTAAGAACAAATGGTGAAAAGCAAGTCTTTTGTGATAAGCAAATACAGAAGCAAAAAGACCTCCAGAAAAAAGCTTTAGAAATTTTGTCCGAGTAACTAAAGAGAAGTAAAATCAGCCTTCCTTTATACTTACTTTATGTTCAAAGTTCCCCTGTGTGAACAAGATAAATATAGGGAGTGAAGTTCCATTAGTACTAACAGCAGTTACTCTATTTAATCCTTCAGATTTAAGTCAGTGAGAACTGTCTCTGCAAAAGCAAAGACATGCGCAAGTATAGCAGCTGCACAATGGTAATCTTTCACTTGGTATTTTTTATGTTAAACACATTCAAGATATAATGCTGCCAAGACCTATCAAAATCAGGAAATCAAATGTAGAAATATATACTCCTCTTAAAACATTATCAACATGGATGCATCACTAATACTTTTCTTTGTAATTGATTCCATGTTATTGATAGAGACCAAAGAATAAATAAAACTAAAGATTATTCTACACCTTCAGGTTGCTAGCCTTGCTTACACATAAACTCTTTTCAAACATATTATAAAGAAAGTATGTGTACTTCTTTCCTTGTATACTAAACTCAAAGGCTTATGGTTAGATCATAATCTAGAGCTTCTTCCTCCATCTAGAGGAAAAATCTAGAGACTACTTAAGTAGAGCGCAAAACACCTTTGTTATAATCACTATTAAGCAACATGAGTCACTCAAATTTCGAAGAAAAAAAAGTAGCACTAGTAATTATCAGATTATGAAAGTGCCCACTGTGCTACCTATATTTTAAATAGAGTAGCTATTCTTTGGACTGAATTTGCACCATACAATGCAATAGTACTGTAAAAAAAGTACTGTACTGCAGAGAGAAGCTCTTTTCATGTTAAGGACAGAAAAAAAAAGAAAAAAAAAGAGTGAGGAGAGTGCTACTGTGCTTTATTCCAAATAAATTAACAATTATGGAGGAAGCAGGTGAACATACTACTAAAAGGTTAAAAATACTTTCATTTTAAAGTTGACTGTCTCGCAGGAACACTTGCAATAACAAATCTGAATTACATCTGAAAACTTGAATAGTGTTCTTCAGAAGGACCACTATTCTCCTTATTCCATCCTTCAAAGGTCTTCTGCAAAAGTCTTCAATCATCTGACTTCTATCATTCAATATATTTCCTTGAATTATTTCAGGAAAACAGCAAGGACTTATGCCTGACCTGTAAATTGATGTAGTACAGAATAAGTACAGAATAAGAAAGCATAAGCAAATGATGCTTAAGAGTAAGAACAGTAGTAAGTAATCTGAAACAGTTTTAATTTAATAGTAAGCACTTCTGTTAACAATTAAAAAGATAAAGATTTCAAAGATGGACTGAACTCTTATTTGGTATCACATCAGAGATCTAATGACGTAAAAGTGCATTTCCCTACTCCCTTCTGCACACCTTCTGCTGAGATATCCTATTGATGTTTTAGATGACATTTAGCAAATCCTTGAATTTTAATTGAGAGATCAGTGCAGACACTAAACAGGATCTTTTCACCTGTTCATCTAGATTCATATGCACCATTTTCCTTCATAACAATAGAGCATACTGAAGAGGATGATTTTGAAAGCAATATATTAAGAAGTGTTTTCTTTTGCTCAGGGAGCAGCTGAAAAGTGCACAATCTTTCCTTCAATATCAAGGTGAAACCCTGGGAAGGAAAAATTTGATTTTCACTAAAATACTTGTCATTAGGTAAAACATCTGAGTTGCTCAAGTTAGTATATAATCCAAAAAATATTTTTGTTCCACTGTTCATTATATTTAATATCTCCAAGAATAAACACAGGTGGCTTTATTCTTATAATTGATTTTTTTTTCTTCTATAACTGATTAATATTACAAACAAGTAGACACAAAAATGGAAAGTTAACAGTGCAGTACCTTGCACCTTTGTGCAATTGCCACAACTGACAGGGAAGGAAAGCCGCCTGCCTTCCTTTAGATGTGCTACTCACAATAGAAGGTTTCACAAAGCCATGACTCAGTTTAAACAGCGGACAGACCATTTCTGTTGCTTTAATTTCACACCCTTAACACAACTATTCAGAGCTTCCTTGTTAAAATTACAAGTGTCACAGTCAAGGACACATTTTTAGGATACACATCCATCCTTGGTTACGTCCTCAGTCTGATTTTTTTAAGTTGTCACTTTGCATCTTTTCCTAACTCTATCAACTTGTCAATTTTGCAGTTATACCAATCAAAGGCTCTGAGGAAAGCTTCATATGTATAAATTCTCTGCCACAGCCCACTGGATAGATGTTTCTGGAGGTTCTCCCCCCTATTGTCACCATTTTCTTTCCACACATTCCTTACACTCCACTGTCTGTTAACAGCCACATCCTGATATCCTTTGATCACATACACAAAAATGATTAAAATCAGGGATCAAACTCCCAGAAGTTCAGAGAATAAATGTAAACCTAGAAGTAATTTCTTAAGTGTCATAAGAGAATAGAAGTCTTTTTTGTCATCTAGTTAGTTTCAGTGACTTTTACCACATTGACTGAGTGCCATTATGGCAGAAAAGGAACCACTGGTGTCACTATGACTACATGAAGACATTTGCCACACTGTTTACACCAAAGGCCAAGAACTTATTCTGATTTTAAGTTATTTCTCCCTGCTATTACCACATGCACTCAAAGCATACAAAAAAACCCCCACCTGTAAGTTATCTGAAGTATTCTCTAGCTCATAGTATGCTGATGCAGCCCAGTGAGATACACAAATTTAATATTGTGCCAGAAGTAGAAACATGAAGACAACCACATTATTTATGCAGACATCTTTCAATGACCAAAATACACAAACAGGTTACTTATTTAAACTAGTTTTAAATTTTCTTAACTTAATACTTTGGTAAACTACTATTGCTCAGTTTCATCTTTATATTTAAAAACAGACATGGAAACATATTTAAAACATCCATTTGACCTGTCTTTGAAACTCGAAGGTAAACACATGTTAACCTAGGAAAACAAAATGAAATTAACTGTAGTCTTTCCAAAATTGTCCAAGATGAAAAAATGCAATCTTAGTAAACAGCACTAGGGCCTGTCCAGTGAGATTATCTGAGACTCATTTTGTGGGTTTTCTCTACCTTTAAGTGTCCTTTAAATGCCAAGCAGTGTATAAGGACACAGGATATGGTCTTCCACAACAACGTAGAAGTATCATCCTACCTATAAAATTCATAGAGGACAGAGATATCAGAATCTCTGACTTAACATTTTCTCATTAATAGAGCCTTCTATGACAACAGCTGCAACAGAAATCTAAAAAACACATAGCTATGGGCGACTGCCCCCCACAACGTTAAACAACGTAAGAAAGAATAGTTTCCCTGACCCTGTAGAGACCCTCACCTGCTGTTAAATAGAACACAGCTCTCTTCCTCCCCCAGGTCTTTGAAACTGTACGGAGGGAATAGCCCAGATTTTTAGAAAAGCAGCAAGACAGCATTACAGACAGTGCCACTTGCCTAAAGGGCTCTGACTACAACAAGTGACACTGACCAGCCTTGTTAATTGAATTTTCTCTCTGACTAAGATAGAAAGATGATGAGCAGAAACTTGAAGCAAAGGAACCACCTTTCTGCGTTGGACACCCTCAGCACATAAAGCTGTATTTGAAAAGTTGCTTGCCACCATCAAGTTTTTAGATTTTTATCTGAAAATATTCAACTTCAGAGGATCCTTTCAGCTGCAGTTGCCAACATTCACAGGAAAACTTTACATTTACTTCCCTGGAGAAGATCTTTCAAATGCTAAAATAAACTGATCAAGAAATAGAAGAGATGCTTTCAGTGACATTAAAAGTGCTGGTGGAGTGGGGGTTTTTGTATATGTTTTTTTTGTTTGGTTGGCTGCACTTTTTAAAAAAGGAAAACGTTATATACAGGAATGTTGCACATTTTAAAAAATTATACACAACTATTTACTACAATTTTTCCAATGTAGAACTTGATTTTAAAGTAATACATTTTACAAGAAACTATAGCTTCTTTTATATTTCAAGATGCTTGAAAATATTGCTGACTTGAGTTGCAAGACAAACAAAATCACTTGTAATTACTGTCATAAATCTGTGCTCACACTTGCACATCCCCTTAACTACAATCCAGTCACTACCAGTGTCCACCTCTTTATCCTTTACCTTTCATCTTTTCTTCTTCATGCCCTAAACAGAACCTCTCTCATTAGAAAAAAATCATTCAAATCTAGACAGCAATTGCAAACTGCTTTTTAATTCATTCTGACTGTACATTTTATTCTTGCCCTCTCACACACCTGCATGACTCATTTAGATTGTATATTTTGAAGAGCAGAAACTGTGTTTTACTTTGTAAAGTTCCCAGTCTAAATGGGCTGCAAAAATAGCTGGTCTCCCAATGCTTTCTTAACAAAAACAATTATTTGTTCCAGTTTAATTTCTTCTTGTTTCTTTAAAACTGTCAGCCAGAGCACAGATGTAAGAACACACTTCATCCTCAAGGTGACATATAGTAATTTGTCTAAGAAACAATCCTCTATCAATAAAAGTCAGAAACCTTTGTTCATGTTATAGGTCAAGGGCATAAGACCTCAAAAATGAGGGCACTGAACGTTTAGGGAAATCACACCTTTTCTTACCTTTCCCTCTCCCCTTAAACTATCTTCTAATAATGAGAGAGTATTCAGCAATTTCAGCTTCAAAATTCTGGGTATGCCAAGAAGTACCATTCACAAACATTTTCAAACTTTTTGCACTGCAGCTCAATTACAGTCCAAATTATAAACACTGCACAAGGCACACAGGACATTTTGACAGAATAAAAATTGAAGTATCACAAGTGGCGTTTCATTGTCCAGAACACCTAAGTATCTTTTCTCTTGGAGAGCTACAATATAAACAGGAGTATATAAGTGGTTTCGCATTTTTGCTATTTAGTAACATACTAAAAAGTTATGTCAGTGTTTTATAATAACCACTTTAAACACACAACAGTGGCAACAAACATCCCCAGCTTCAGTGGGAAAAAAAACACTCGTCTACAACGATTTAAAGGCAGAAGTGTAAAGATAAGTACAGAAGAGATTGCACAATAACACATGATCTTTCCTATCACATGCTTGGCAGTATGCTCAATTCACTCCGATAACTCTGGTCAGACCCCAGGCACAATTTTGGCCGTTATACGGCAGCTCTGTACATCTGCTTTATGACACCCCGCCCAGGGAACAAGTCTCTCACTGGAGCCTACGGGCGTAATGTCAGGGCGACCACGGCTTTCCCCCGGGAGGGCAGTTCTCCTGCAGGCGTACAGCTTCCCCGGGGCGCAGCCGACACCCTGCAGAGCCGCGGAGGGAAGGAGCCGGCTGAAGGCGCCCAGCAGCNCACCCCGCCCGCTCCCGCCCCGCAGACCCCAGCGCCAGCGGCCGGGGCAGCGGCGCAGGCGGCGGGACGGCCTTCCGGGCTGCTTCCTACCCCCGGGGGCAGGACCC
>VWZL01003315.1:114805-155878 GCA_013396915.1 Stercorarius parasiticus
GGGGTGAGGGGGGCAGAGGCAGGGATCGGTTGGCGCTAGATCGGGGAACCTCAGACCCGCCTGGTTTCTTGTCAGAATTAAGTCATTAAGTCGATATTCTTGACCCTCGCGAGCCGAAGCAGCCTGCAGGCCTCGGCGCCTCGTGGCGGCGGCCGTGCGAAGCCAGAGCAGTGGCTGTGGAGCGGTGGCAGCGGGATCGGTCTGGGTAATGTGGAGCACCTGAAAGCATGAGGGGTGAAGGATTTAAGTGAAGCACCTCATCGACTGCTTGTATGTGCGAGCTTTGGAGATACCTCTTCGTGCTTCATAACTTCATGTGTTAAGTGCATTTTATTCAGATTTTTGCTTGTATTCCATGCCCAAGGCCTACACGTGCAGTGCTGTTACTTGTGTTGGTGCCGGGAAAGCCTGACAGACGCCCAGGGGCCCTTAAGGCTCCACATTGCTGGAAAGCTCATCTTATGTCCAGGTTTGAGGTAAAACAGAACCGAGTTTCCATTCAGTATCTTTTCAATTAAGCTGGCCTAAACCACAACGTCTTGGAAGAAAACAGGACTGTGCAAACAAGAGTCGAGGAGAATCGAGGATGTTGGCTTAGTGACGCCGCTGCGTGTTGTCAGTGTAAATGTTTTTATTTAATTCTTTTGTTTCAAAAATAAAAGGGCAGAAATCAACTTGTCCTCAGAACACAAAATTTCACTTAGAAGCCCAGGACTGGCTGAGGCAATTCGTTGTGTGTTTTGGTTTTGTTTGCTCGTGTGCCAAAATGTCCCATCGCTTATCCAGATGGTTCTCACCGTAGTCCCATACAAAGATCGTCTGTTCATGGCCATTGCATGGGGAGCACAACTACAGATCCGGGAGCACCCAATGTAGTGCTTTTACTGACTTTATTCTCAGTGAGGGAGGGCCAGTCGGAAACCTCGTGGCGCTTACTACAGCTCCCAGCCTCTCTGGTAAAAGGTGTTCTTTGTAATACGTCTCCCGTATTTTTTATGCAGGGTAACATTATGTTTTGCATCTATACAAAATGAGCAAGTTAAAAATAAGCACAGGAGGTAGATTTGCCATATCTAATCAGTTTATCTGGAGATTTCATACAAAGCCATTTCTCTTAATTTTTTTTCTTTTTTACAGCAGGCACAACAATTGCAGTATCCCTTTTCTTGAAAGATAACTGATACTGACTTTTTATTTGCCACTCCTACCATATTATCTTTCTGATGGTCGGAAACAATACAAGAGCACGTTTCACTGTTCAGTGTACATACTTACATGATTGGTAGAACTGGTACAGGGAAATGGTTCTGATCAATGAGAAAACTGTATTTGCTTGGTCCCCCACAAAATTAAGATTTCTGGTGAGATCTTTCCTTTGCCAGTTGGGTGCTGAAGATATTACAGGTGGTGAAAAAGTCAAAATGAGATTTTAAAAATGCTGTAAAAATGAAAAAATACTGTAAAGAATAAAAAACATTGGCAAGCAGGATCAGAGGAAGACAGAGAAAGTCTAATTCCAAGGGAATACACTTATTTTTCTTTCCCATTCTCTTGCACAACAGCCAACCGCCTGACAATTGCCTGCTCTTGGCATTAGTCAGCTCTTGTATTAGCTTTTAACGTTTGTTGATAATTTTCTCTCATTTGTGCCTGTGGATATAAATCTGGTTATTTATATGAAAAAATGTGTTAGCAGTAAATATTGTTAACTCTCTGAAGAGCTACATTGTGTTAGCCTTCTGATATTTATATGTCTACATATAACTAATCAGCTTCAGAGGAAAGTAAACAGCAGAGGTCTGTTTAGCCTCTTTCTGAAGGTCAACGGACAAAATAAAAAGCATCCAAGGTCACATGAAGCACATTTTCAAGCTGATTTACACCACCGTTTCTCTTTATATCCTTTTTATTTTGTGATCATCAGAAATGATGGCACATACATGGAAGAGACTTGTCTGTGATCAAGTTAATTGTAATACTGCCTGCTGTGCATACATATAGCTCATCATATGCTTTCTTTCACCCTAAATTTGCATAATTTTTTTAATTATTACTATAATAAGCATCCACATTAAAAGAATGGTAGAAAAGAAATTAGGAAATGCACTTGCAGCCTTAATTTGATCCTCTTTATAATAACGTTTTTAGTTCATGCAGCATGACCAATGCAGTTTATTTCCGCTGGCTTCATGGCATATTCAGCACCCTGTATGGAATTAGATAAGACTTGTGTAACTGATGAAGCTGGTCACCACAGTATTCCTGTCATAATATATATATATTCTTCAGAATTATATTTTCTCCTAATACTTTCTTAGCATCTGAAAGCTATTCCCGTATTTATCATGTGTTTGTGCTCTCAAATGTTGAGGTCTCTTCCCTTCACTTGCCTGTCCTACCCGGTGCTATATGACTTTGGTGCACCCTTGATGAAACTGATGGAGCTTCTGTGCTTGTCCTACTAGCAGGAGCAGTGAAGTTGCAAGCAAAAAGGCAAAATAGTCTGTGTAGTCTTGCACTGGGGAAAAATAATCAGATTAAACATCCAGACTGGCTCATTAAAAAGTAAAATAAATCCTTTTATAACAAGTAATAATTTACTTCTTATAAACCTGTCAGCACCAGCCAGAGCTCAGACACTGTATAAACATACGTACATCTTGGATTAATTACCCTTGCCTTCAAATTTGCTGCAAGTAATTCAGTACAAGGATAATGCAAGAAAACACTAAATATTCTGATGGTTGGTATTAGAAAACACAATCTCTTGTTTAAGGGAAGTTAGATTAATTACCACGAGTATAGCTTTTGCATGCTGTTGCAGGTGACACACTAGCAAGCCCTCTCCTGTGGGGTGTGTCCCAGAGCAGCCTTCCCTACGAGCCAGGTTCAGGGCCTTCTGCAAATACAGTGAAATCCTGCCCTTGCCCTGCTGAGTTGTGGAGTTCAGCGGTGGGGGATGCTTTTGGCACAAAAAGCATGAACTGTTGAGGAGTAGATTTGGCAGTGTCTTAGAAATTCAGTGGTTGCTTTAGTTTTGAATTATTTGTCAGTTCTAGACATTTTCCTGCGTTTCCTGCCTGGTAACTAGTTCACAGCAGATTTTTAAAGCCCTCCATCCAGCATCATGGAGCCACGGACCCGAGGACAAACAGAACTGTTTGATAATCTTGTGCAAAATGTTGTAAATCTCAGGATGTTGGATTTTCCACATCCCCTGTGTGCTGAAGCCAGTGACCAGGGTTTGTTCCTGTCTCCTGTCTCAGGCAGGACAGGAGGAGATTCTGCTCAGGGCGAGCAAATAAGCCCGTCTACTGCCTGCAGCCTGGTCCCCATGTAGTCCTCTAGCACCTCCAGTTGTTCCATTAGGGATGTCAGAGCGTACATCCCTGGCTATTTCTCTCTGTTTTCAGTTCAAGGACTGCTGCTTATCTCTCAGCTGGTTTTGGACCTGCAAGTGCAGTGCGCTTCCATGGTGTCCCGTGGCAGCCAGTTCCAGAAGTCAAATACCTGTTAAATAAAGCAGCACTTCTCTTTCCTTAGTTTTGAAACACTTTTCCCAGATCTATGAAATGCCCCCTACTTCTGGTATTGCCAGATTTGGTGAATGATGGTTCTGCATGTGTTTTATTTCATACTTTCTGGTTTTGTAAACTTTCATTTTTTCTTTGGCCTTCTCCATATTAAGGCCTCATGGTCTTACCAGTCTCTCCTCCAAAGGCAGCTGCTTCATCCCCAGGATCATGTTAAATGCTCTTCACTGTACCTGCTCAACTTTACTATGCCTTTCATGAGCACTGTGTGCAGGTCTGGTCTCCACATCCCAAAATGCGGGCTCACCGCGGTTTTACACAGCAGAAAAATGACACTGTCTGTTTTGTTCTCTAACACATTTCCTTGGGTTTTTTTGGCTGCCACATCACAATGAACTGAAAGTATCCAGTCTTCCTTTTAAGACATAAAAAGATGGAAAAATTCCCACTTCCCTTGGTCTGTTCCTCCAGTGATTGATCACCCTTGTTGGAAAAAACATATGCTGAGTTTTGTATTTGAAATTTTCTGTTTAATGTTCAGATTTTAGGGTTTTTTATTTTTCTACCTACTGCTTTCTCCTGTCACTGTAAATGTGCATGTACATCATATAACTTTGTGCATAATGTACACAAAACTTCTGAGTTTCAATTTTAGCAGAGGAAGTAATGCTAACAAAAGACAGAGTGATCCAGGGTTTAGCTACCAGGATGCAAAGATCCTTCAACACAGCGCACAGGATAAAAATGCTTCTCCAGCTTCTGTTTGGTTTTCTTCTTAGGAAAGTACTAAACCTCAGAAACCAAAGCTTTGGTATTCTAATGAGCCAGTTTGCTTATGGCAATAAGCAAGATTCAGTATATATTTTTCTTGTTAGCTTCTAGAGTGAGTAGCTTGTGTACTGGGTATTTCAATAAATGATACAGGACTGTCTGTCACTAGGACAAAGACAGGAGAAAAAACCAACCTTTTGAATAACTGTACATAAATAGTTGTGTCAGTTGAAAATATTACTTTGCTGCTACCCTTAGTCCATCAAACATTTTTTGGATAATTCTTGGAAAGATACTTGGCTGCATTCGTTGATAAATCTCAAAGTATCAAGCCAGGAGAAACATCTGTGTAGATGTCCAGATTTTTGTTGGCATAATTTGGTTTATGAACACAGATAACACTGATTCTGTTGGTAGCAATTACAATTTCTCAGTCAGTAGAAGACATTCAGTTTTAAAATACCTGATTTTGTAAAACATTTGTCCTAACCGTTACCTAAATGTAAGAAGAAGTATCTCTGAATATCAGTTGTGTCATACTTATGATGTAAAATGCTATGTGTGTGAGTGTAGATAGAAGTAATCTTTGTGACGTTAAGACATGTGGGATGACCATATTGTTTGAACTACCCCGAGCAACACTACGTAGCAGATGTAAAGTTTATGGTTTCCCCATCAGAGAAGCCCTAAGCACCTGCGCTCCAATGTGTAAGCAGGGGATATTCAAATACGAACTTAGATAATCATTTGATTCTTTTGAATACAAAGTGAAAACCATACCTGCTTTGGTTGTATTTTATTTTCTGTCCCCAGCACTGAAAATATTACATGAAGAACCTCGCTGGTGAGGTTGGATGAATTCTGGGCAGAGGGAGCTGGTGGGAATAGGCCTTTGTGCATGTCCCGTGGCAGCCAGTCACTCACTGGATAGCCCTGACCCTGCTGGAATGGCTGCATCAGGGTTACAGCACATGGGCATTGCTACAAAATAAAGATAGAAGTTTTTTAGATTGTTTTCTTTCAAGAGAAGACAGTAAACTAACTTGCCTGTACGTTGTTCAAAGACTAATCTGAATCCGAAGTATCAATTTCTGCCTATGTTTTCCAGCAGACCCTATTCAAACAAAGGATTGTTGGAGTTAAGGGGTGTGTCCCACAAAGGGCTCTGAAATTCATTTCTTCCTTGATCCTTTGCTTGCAAATCTGCAATTGTCTTTTACTGTGTGTACACACTCGTCCTTTCCCTCCCTATCTTCTCACATTTCTGCCTGACACAGTTCGGGTTATCGGCATTTCCGTATGTGGTCCCAACCTGCCACTACTCGTCCCATGGAGTACTGTAGGGGAAGGTATCAGAGGTATAGTGGAGTTTGACCTTGAAGAGAACAAACTGTGGCTTTGAGAAGTTGGTAAACACCTTTTGAGGAAGTTGCAGTGAAGAAGGAAGTACCAGGATGCATGAACAAGAAAGATCACCCAATCACAGAAAGTCAGGAGTCGCGTGCGCTACGGTAACTGTCCTATTAGAAGGTATCTGTATTTGCGTGAACCTGTCATAATGCTATATAATGCGAGCCCTCGAAGCAATAAAGGTCTTTGGTATTCACCCCTACCGGAGCCCGTGCCTTATTGCTCCGCAAATGGCGCCCGAACAGGGACCCTCGTCATGGTACAGAACAACCAGTGGGGCAGCCCGGCTGAACGACAAGAAGCAGTGGAGTGAGAGAACTGCAGTCCGGACGATGAATCACCAGTGACAGGTGAGTGTCTGGGGACGAATAATCATGGGATCGCAGATATCCTCTGAAGAAAAGGTGATCGTTTGTCTTCTTTTAAAGATTTTAAAGAAGCGGGGAATTAAGTACGAGGCAGCGGCTATTCATCTCCTGCTGGCGTGGCTGAAAAGTCAGGGGATACCAACCAGCTCAGCAACAGTATTTCAATTAGAGACTTGGGAGAAGGCAGGGGGCATTTTATTTGAGGCTGCAACAAAAGGGGACCCGACAGCTTTGAAACTGTTAACATCTTGGCGGTTGGTGAAAGACTCTTTAGAAATGTTAAAGTCAGAAAGTGCAGCTACAGCAGCAGCAGAAACAGCTACCGCCCCTGAGACACAGATAGAGCAGTAGGCGTGTGCTGGGGAGGAGAATCCCTGGCCAAGCGCCCCACCTGTAGAGTCACTCATAAATGTACCCGGACCACCGTGCGCAGTCCAACTGCGAACAGACCAGCGTGAGCGGGATTTGATTGCTTGGGAGGACCCACTCCCGGGTCCAGGGTCATCGGTACCACCATATGATCCTGCAAAGCACTGGCAAGGACTGCGACAACAGGCGTTATTGGAGGGGGATGTAGACACCGCTGCAATTATCGCTTGCCCAGTGGTTCTGCGTCAGAACGGGCCAAATACTTGGGAACCACTGAGATGGCAGCTAATTAAAGAAGTTCGGAAAACAGTTATGCAGCATGGATTTACATCTCCATTTGCTCAAGGATTATTAAACACTGTAATGAAAGGACGTATTTTAACCCCTTTCGACCTTAAACAGTTGGCAGAACTTATATTTACCCACACACAGAGAGTTCTGTTTATGGCACACCGGAGAGAGTTATGCAGTGTGGCAGCAATAGATGATCTCGGGAGGAAGGATGGAGACCCATTAAAAGGGGCAGGTCTTCCACAACTCATGGGAGAGTCGCCAATCGACACGCCACAATTGCAGGTGCAATTAGCACCGGAAATTTTAAGACAATCTATGGACCTTGCATATCAGGCCATGATAAAAGTACCTGACACTGGGAAGGCAATGAAATCATTTACCACTGTTAAGCAGGATGTCTCTGGACCGTACATGTTATTCATCGATGGACTTCAGGAAGCAATCAACAAACAGATAGATAATACAGAAGCTAAAGAGGCGTTGTTGTTGTAGTTAGCGGTAGAAAATGCAAATGTGGACTGTAAGCGCATCTTGCAGACCTTAAAAAACCCCAGTTTGATAGACATGATAGAAGCTTGCAATAGAGTTGGATCCATTACGCATCTCACAGACGCTTTTGCTGAGGCATTTGCTGCTGCTGTACAAGTGAGAGATAGGGCATGTTTTAGATGTGGAAAACCTGGACATTTTAAACATAATTGTCCTCAGAAAGAAGAAACAACTGGTCAGGGCCCAGGAATATGCCCACGTTGTAGAAAAGGTAGGCACTATGCACGTCAGTGCCACTCCAAATATACTAAGGATGGGCAATTATTACCACAAAAGTCGGGAAACGGGAGAGCCAGCGCGAAACGGGGGCGTGCCCAGACACAAGTACCCCACAATCAACGCCCTATGAACCCGCAGTCACGGGTCTGGATGGCCTCAGAGCAAACAGTGCCGGAAGTGCCAGCATGGATGTCACCACAGCCGCCAACCTCACGATCGTGAACCAGGCGGTTCACAAGGTCCCTCTTGCAGTGCAAGGGCCCTTGGGGAGAGGTCTTAGTGCTTTGTTAGTGGGACGTTCAAGTACAATATCCCAAGGACTGTTCGTTTTACCGGGAGTGATTGATGCTGACTTCACAGGACAGATTCAGGCCATGGTTTGGACCCCTTCCCCAGCGGTCACTGTACCGGCGGGAAGTCGCATTGCCCAATTAGTTCCATTTAGAAGCTCCGTGACACATTCAGAAGCAAGAGAGCGCGGAACGGGAGCTTTCAGACCTACAGGAGCTCCGGAAATATATTGGGCTCAACAAATCCAAGGGACATGGCCAAATCCTAAGTGCACATTACGTAACGCAGGTTTGAAACTGGAAGCTATTCATCTCACAGGAATGATAGATACAGGAGCAGATGTAACAGTTGTTTCAGCCGCTCGATGGCCACCTACGTGGCCCACAACACAAGTGACCAGCCACATTGCCGGAATTGGGGGATTTTCCACTTCACGGCATTATCCAAGTGATTGGACCAGAGGGTCAAGTCACTAACGTTCGCCCTTTTGTGATCGACGTACCATTGAACTTGTGGGGACGAGATGTCTTGGGCATTTGGGGAGTGTCTATCCAGACTAAAGACCCACAAAAACATTTTTAGGCGGGGCCACTGTGAAACGGCCTGTTTTCCGCCTGAACTGGCTTAGTGATGAAGCAGTCTAGGTGGATCAGTGGGCCCTGCCAAAAGATAAAGCCGAAGCATTGCAAGAACTTGTGAATGAGCAACTGCAGCAGGGTCATCTTAAACCCACCACCAGCCCATGGAATATCCCAGTATTCGTAATAAAGAGTGGAAAATAGAGAATGTTACATGATCTACGCAAAGTAAATGCAGTCATTGAGGATATGGGAGCCTTACAACCAGGCATGCCATCTCCAGCCATGATTCCTTGCAATTGGGACCTTATGATAATGGACTTGACAGACTGTTTTTTTACCATCCCGCTAGAACCTGAAGATGCACCTCGATTTGCATTTTCCATACCTGCTTTTAAGTCAGCAAGGGCCAGTGCAGAGATATCATTGGACAGTATTGCCTCAAGGTATGAAAAATAGTCCCACTATTTGCCAGATGTATGTTGCAACCGCACTATCTGAGGTCCGAAAAAAATATCCAAATGTTATTATTTATCATTATATGGATGATATCCTGTTTGCGGGTTCCGCACCTGAACTGTTAGCACCCATGATACAAGATGCAACAGACAGTTTGGAAGGGTTCAGGTTACAGATAGCTCCGGAAAAAGTACAGACAACAGCTCCATGGAAATATTTAGGGTGGAGGATTTTGGATGCCACCATAGAAACTCAAGCAGTTACCTTGTCTTCAAATATACAGACCCTAAATGACTTACAGAAATTGCTTGGCTCCATTAATTGGGTGCGGACATTGTTAGGAATTGATAATGAAACCCTGGTGCCTTTATTCAACCTTTTGAAGGGAAATCCACATATAGCATCAGAGCGCAGACTGTCACCTGAGGCGAAATCAGCTTTGGCAAAGGTTTCAACGAAACTACAGAGCCATCAGGCACATCGTCAAGTTGAAGGCCATGATCTGCAGTTATTTGTCATTAATAATGAAAAACAGCCTGTAGGGCTGATAGCTCAGTGGATTCCTCAAGTTGGCCCTGATCCATTAGTAGTTATTGAATGGGTATTTTTGCCTCATCAACCCACAAAGACACTTGTCACTTGAATTGAAATGCTGTCCACACTGATTTGTAAAGGTCGAAAGCGGGCTGTTGAGCTTAGCGGGAAGGAAGTACAAACAATATTTTTACCTTTGACAATAGACTATTTGAATCGGTGTCACGCAAACAGTCTACCCTTTCAATTGGTGATAGAAGGGTTTACAGGGAAAATTTCCATCCATCCACCATGACACAGGCTGTTTAACCTATGTGAAGAAGTTCTAATAGCCTCTCCACCATTACGTAAGTCTACGCCTGTAGACAGTCCAACCGTCTTCACAGATGGCTCGGGAAAAACGGGAAAGGCCATGATTGTCTGGTTTAAGGACAATCAGTGGAACCATGAAGTGCATCAGGCTGAAGGCTCTCTGCAAATTATCTAATTACTTGCGGTAGTGAGAGCATTCCAAAAATGGTCTGAACCACTTAATGTAGTGACAGATTCCAAATACGGAATGGAGTGGTCCGTAGAATAGAAAAAAGTTGGCTGAGACATATTGACAATGAACCCTTATTCCTGTTATTCAAGCAGTTGTGGACCCTGATCAGTCATCGAACTAATCCATATTATGTTTTACATATCCGTAGCCATACTGAGTTACCAGGTTTCTTGGCAGAGGGTAATCGTGAGGCAGATCGTCTAGCAGCCCCTGCTTGGGCTGCGCTGGTTCCAGCCCTTGTAGATCAAGCCCGCCTTTCACATGCATTTTTTCATCAGTGTTGCTAGGGGCCTTGTACAAACCTGCCCAGAGTGTCAGGCATTTGCACCCCTACAAGCACTGGGAGTTAACCCCCGAGGATTGCAAGCCCTACAGATTTGGCAGGCTGATGTTACTCACATGCCAATTTTTGGGTGACAGAAAATACACGCATGTCTCTATTGATACGTTTTCTGGAGTCATGTGGGCCACGGCTGAGACAGGGGAAAAGTCTCATGACGTCATCTGACACCTTCGTGGTGCTTTTGCTGCTTTAGGCATTCCACGTCAGATCAAAACAGACAACGGTCCTGGGTACGTTGGGGGCAAAACTCAACAATTTTTCCATGATTGGGGGATTCAACATGTTACTGGCATTCCCCGTTCCCCTCAAGGCCAAGGTATCGTAGAACACGCCCACCGAACTGTAAAGGATCTGCTAGAAAAACCAAAAGGGGGAATGCTGGGGGAATCCCCACTGGCAAGGTTACAAAAAGCCCTGTATGTACTCAATCATTTAACACTTGATGATGATACACAAAAACCAGTTTTGTTAAAACATTTTGCATCTTTACGAAAGTTGGATAATGTAGGCTCCGGATATGAAGCAAAGGTATGGGTTAAGTCCTTATTAACAGGAAAATGGGAAGGGCCTTTTACATTAATAACATGGGGTCGAGGATATGCTTGTGTCTCCACAGGGGAAGGTAGGAAGTGGGTGCCGTCCAGACTGCTCCAACCGGCATTGACGTCAGAAAATCCTATCCTAAGGCAAGATGGCGAAGACTCAGAATCGCTGACAGCTGAAGCAACAACCGTAGTAGATGGGAGGTGACGCCAATCTCTCAGCATCATCAGCAGTCGGCAGACACCAGAGAGCGGGAACATCGATTTGTCCAGTTTGTAGACACTGTTGTGGATTTGTTATCTGTCATTGTGTTAGTTGTGGCAAATATTTAATTTCTTTTGCTGGTAATCAAAGAATACACTTAAGTACGCCCCTTAGTCCGAGGTGTGTCCGGTGTAACAGAACAACTAACTTAGAGAACATTGTACATATAAGGTACTTTTGCTGTCATAGTCGGAGGAGGATAGATTGGAAGTAACATAATTCAGAGCGCAATTATAGGAGAAAAAATGTACCTGCTTTGTTTAGCCTTGCTGGGTTGTTTAACTGTTAATGTAGTAACCGTGGCCTTTACAGCAAATGTATTTGTTTCACTTGTGCAAAAAGTAGTTAACCTCACCAACCTTGCGGATTGCTGGGTTTGTGGAACCACAGACCAGTTTCATGCGCAATTATTAGGTATCCCTCTGAGTAACTGGACCGAGCTGAATCCATATGACCTACTCAATATGAGTTATCAATGCGCAATTCACTCAGTTGCATATCAGAATCAACCCTTCAAGCTAGTCATAGTAAATAACACTATACCATACATTAACTACACCCTGAATGGTACAGATTTAGGAATATTTAATCAGACCCTTGGCAATTGGACAGAAATTAAACTAAAGGTCAGCCATAAACATACACATGCCTACGGCACATACACCACCGGAACTGGCTCACAACAACGGGCTGATATTTATGGCGAAGGAGTACCACCAACACATCAATGGCCATAAATGCCACCTGTAATTTACCAAACGGATATTGGTGGTTATGTGGGGATTTCCATGCAAGGAAACAGTTACCCGGGAATTGGACTGGACACTGCACTATGGGAATCTTAATTCCCGATTTGAAATTAATAAATCACACTGGTATGCATGGTATCCTGAGGGGCACCTGGAGACAGTTTAGAGTGAAAAGAACCCTAAACCCGTTAGTTCGCTATAATACCGGCTTTCACAACCTCGGCTTTCACAGCTTCATGCGAGCTGTATTCCCTTCGCTAGGGGTGATACAATTGGAAAAAGCTTTAGTTAATCTGTCAGTTGAAATGCAAATAGTAGCCAACCGTACGGTAGATGCCCTTTTAGGATTACAAAAGGAGGTGCAGTCACTCAAGGAAGTAGTCTGGCAGAACCGTCAGGCTTTGGATATCCTTACGGCCCAGATGGGAGGGGTCTGCAGGTGAATCAATGACAGTTGCTTTGCTTATGTAGACCAGTCCAGTCGGATACTCACGGATGTTCAAGAGATCTCAGAGTACACTAAGGCCTTGCATGCTGTTACATCAGATGACACTTCTTGGTTTGATGCACTCTGTAACTCTTGGGGAATCACCAGATGGTTGAGGTCACTTTGTAAAACGGCGTTATTTGTATTAGCAGTGTTTTGTTGCATTCTGTTAATAATACCTTGTTTGCTTAGCTGTGCGCGCGGTATGGTTCACCGTGTAGTGAAGCAAGTGATGATTGTAGGAAAACAAAAAGGGGGAGATGTAGGGGAAGGTATCAGAGAAATAGTGGAGTTTGACCCTGAAGAGAACAAACTGTGGCTTTGAGAAGTTGGTAAACACCTTTTGAGGAAGTTGCAGTGAAGAAGGAAGTACCAGGATGCATGAACAAGAAAGATCACCCAATCACAGAAAGTCAGGAGTCGCGTGCGCTACGGTAACTGTCCTATTAGAAGGTATCTGTATTTGCGTGAACCTGTCATAATGCTATATAATGCGAGCCCTCGAAGCAATAAAGGTCTTTGGTATTCACCCCTACCGGAGTCCGTGCCTTATTGCTCCGCAGAGTACTTCAGGCACGTATTGCTCTATCACTATTGCTGCAGCTCCTGTTTTTACATCTTCCGTTGTCACCTTTGTCTGTTGAATGTTATTAACCATTTCTCACACCTTGGCATTTTCCCATTTCATAGAATCATGAACGGTTTGGGTTGGAATGAACCTTAAAGGTGATCTAGTTCCAACCCAGGGACACCTCCCACTAGACCAGGTTACTCAAAGCCCCATTTGTCGTATATCTTCACTAGCTTCTTGTCAAATAACTGTTGCCATTCCCAAAGCTTCACCTCTGAGGTTTACCCTAAATCCATAATCTATCCCTTGCCCCATCTTGTTTATCTCCCCCTGTGGGGCACCGTGAGCCTCCTTCCAGACTGAGCCTGTCTCTCTGCCCCCCCTTGCAGCCGCGTCAGGAGTCTCGGTGACTTTGCTCTTTGGCCTCGTTTTATGGTAACTGCAAGAAGCAAGCCGTTAACACATTTCACTGTTCCCAGTGTTTATGTCCCTGCTCCTGCCCTTTGATGCCCACAGATCCACCCCACACATGGAACTGCTGTACGCGGACACGGGGCAGTGCTACGGTGGACAGTCCATGAGGGGTTCGTTTTACCAGCTCAGCACAATGTGTTGACTAATTCCGAGTACTAAAATTGCAGTATTAAATGTAAATTACAACAGTAATAAAGGAGCTTTATCCACCAAATCCCCAACATTTTATATTTCACTCTAAAACCCCTTTTATGAGCTCTTTTACAGTGGTTAGCACTTGTTTTAATTAAACTTACAGCACAGCATGCAGCTCAGTTGACCGGTTTTCAGTTTTCAGAGAAAATCAGTAAGCAGTTCCAATTGCATTTTTCTGTCAGTCTTCACATGCTGTGCTTTAGCATACATTATCAAAGCGTTGATAGAGGATTATATGTCTCAGGGGAGGATAATGGGGACGTGAAACTTCTTACTGCCAGGCTATTTTTTCCAACCCAGTTTAGGTTCTTAAGTTTTATAAAAGTATTTGATGTTTGATTGCAGCTCGGATGTCTTCGTTCAAGGAAGCAGGTAGTCTCAGCATCCAAGGCAGGGGATTATAAGGCCACATCACCATGTTTAGATCCCTCATTGTCAGTCTCAGCAAAAAAATGATTGGTTTGAAGGGCTGAAAAATGCTTGCTGCCTTCAACTAGCACTTAAATCATGCCTGTATCAGAAACTAATTGGATGGGTGTTCCATGTACAGTGCCTCTCCTGAGGGGGTTTTTGTGACCTTCATTCACAAGGCTATCAGCCCAAAAGAGTTATATTAGAAAAAGAGGAAAAGAAGAATCTTGTTTTAGAGAATGCAGCGGCACAGCCTTTTGTTGCAGCTGGTTTGAAGTGTCTCTCCATTGACATCTAGTGTCCGTACAGAAAGATCTTCAGATTCCTCACAGCCGTGCCAGCAATATTTATATCTAAATCTTTAAAGATTTTTTTCCTTGCGTAGTTATTAAGAACTCTTGCTGATAATATCAGGTCAGCCGTTCGGTGAGACGGGTGGTGAAAACACAGGAATCTCCCTACACATAGTATGTTGCGGCATCAGTGACATCCATAGATGTCTATGTTCTGAATGGCTCCGGAACCCTTTCAATGCCTTGCAGTTCAAAAATATTACCCTTTTTTAAGTTATCCTGTAAATACCGGCAAAATGCTGTCAATCTCTATCTCTTTCCTCAGAGCAAGCCAAGCAATTGTAAACAAATAAATATTCAATATAGATTTTACAAAGTATTGTACTTTGTAGTCAGGCATTATTCTGATTTTCTTTAATTAAACAATAGTCTTTTTCAAGTATAGAAACCTCCTTATTACACTCCATTATATCACTAAAAGCTATTTAATAAAGAACTGTCTTTATCTATTTTTACAATGATGACAAGAGTTACTTTCATATTTATTTATTTATTTATACTGTAGAAATTCCAAGTTTATACAAAAGGATTTGTTGTTCTGCTTTTGCAAAATCTTGAGCGGTGGCAGTGAGCAATTAATCATGTCGTTACTGTACACTTTGCTCCGTAAGCAGCTCCCCCTGTGCAGCACATCCTTCAGTCGGACTGAAATGCTTACGTTGGGGTAGTGCACGCAGGAGCTATGCTAGAAGCACAGCCCCACCATGCTTGGTCCTAGGTTGATGTGGAAAAGTCCCTCCCTACTCAGAAAACTCCCTGTAGGTTCACCTTTGTAGCATTTCCATTCATAGAATCTGTTTTCAAAGGCAGTTATTTAAAAAAAAAATTGTTATGAAAGCTTAACAATGTCTGTTGCCCTAATATTTGTGTGTTGGAGCTTCAGGGGAAGAGTAGGACAAGTCCAAGGATGCACACCAGGCACAGTCCAGGCATGACTCTCTGGCTCCAAGGGGCTTGTGGATTCCATCGTTTCTTGGCAGTGTTTTATGATCCGTCCCTTTCCAACCTTTCCTCAGTATCTCATAAGCTCTAGAAGAGCTCTCTTTTGGTTTGGTGATACCTGACGTAGCGGGGTCCTGTCCTTGCTAGGTAGTGGAAACTACTAACGTACAAAAAATAAATCATTGCCTTGGAGCAGTAGGAAACTTCTGCTGAAAAAGAGCTAGAACAGCCTTTAACTTTTTTTCTGTGAAGGTCAGAGGAGGGTGATACAATCTTTCCCCCACTTTCTGGAAAAGTAGTTGTCATCAGTTTCTATGGACAGTCAAATATTTTCCCTCTTTCTCCTTTCACTGTTCTGTTATTTAAAAATGCTCGTTACAACCGTCAGAGAGTCTGTATTGAAAGAACCTGCTGAATCAATACATCCAGAATAGGAGTGAAAGCATCATTAAAATATATCCTGCTTAGATTATTCATAATTTAACTGTAAAGCAAAACATGTGATCATGAGCAATAAAGGAATGTGACATAAATAATTTCATTCAGAGCGGTGCATTAGTGCGGGCACTGGCAAAGCTGCTGCAGCAGCAGTCAAAGCCCTTAATATGCAACTGCTTTGTAATTAGGGTTACAAATAATACATTTATATCTGTCCTTGCCATGATCTTTTGTCCACCCCAACTTTCCATCCCTGATAGGTCTCCGTGCTTCAGGCAACCCCAAATTCTTCCTCCGTGGTGTCAATGGAAGGAGGCAGCAGCTGCAGCCGAGAGCATCGCGTTGCTGTGGCAACACATCCCACTTCCCCGGGGACCGCGTTGCCTCGGTGACATCGGGCGGGCGGACGCTGGTAGATCAAATTGTCTCAAAGCAGCTGCCCCCCAAAAAGCAGGGCAGCCCTGCCCTGTAAGCGCTATGAATGAGCAGAGGGAGATGAACTAACGAGTGTAGGACCACGCACTCACAGCCTGCGTCGGGGTGAGGAGAGGGTGACCGGCGCGTGTGGGTCTTTGCAGGTAGTGAGAGAAGGTTACTGCCACAAGGAGCTTACCAGATAGTGTGTTAAAATAAGACGGCAAGAAAGACAATGTCAGCGGGAGGGGATTAGCTGAAGGGAGCAAGTGATGAGACCACCGTTCTTCATTTTTACAATGAGGACCTGCAAACATATTGCAACACCAGAAATAATTGTCTCTTGTTACACGACGCATCTATGAGTGGAGGTAATCTTATACATACATTTTAGGATAGTCCAGTGCTGCATTATGCTCTGTCACACGCACAGTACACAGCGTCATGTAGGCAGAGGATTAAAGATCAATTTACGTAGGCAAATGCCCTTGTTTAATAGTGTGAGGCACGGAGCCTCCCACCTGCGTGCCTGCAGGCAGTCCGGCAGCCAGACCCACCCCGTGGGAAAACACTGACAAGTTTTCAAGAGCCCGTAGACTCTTTATCATGACCATGTTCGTGGAGATCTGCATCAAACGTGCGCTGTGGCCTTCACCAGAGCCATCGGTGTAACCACTAGTAAGATGAGGGGGTTCAAAGTTTAATGCATGGACATCAGTTATCCACAGCACCCGGAGAGCAATTGGAGAAGCAGGATGACGGTAAAGGATGGAAGAATTAACACAAGAAGGCAGGTAATTTCCTTGTCATTTTACTGTTCTTGTTCTAGGAATCTTTTCTCCCTTTACACTGTTGGATTAAGAAGCCTCTTGCCTACCGTAATTAGTCTTTGAATTAAATAGCATCTCTTGAACCAAGTCTTGTTTTTGTGCGCTAGCAGTGCTTTGCTTTTTTTTAAGCCTTACGCTGATGCTTGCAGAAGAGCAGAGCCTGCTTCAGGGGGTCTAGTGTTACTTTTCGCCTCTGGAGACATTACCATATGCTGCAGTGCTGTGTCTCGATGGTGTTAACGTATCTGGTTTTAAGTAAACATTGCCTGTACTTACAGCTACAGCCCTACTAACTGATTTATCCTTGTATTTCTGATACTGGCCTTCCTCTCTCTGAGCCATTCGTTGTGCATTTTCCGCAAGACATTAGCTGTCCTTCTTCTCACAATCAAAGCTATGGTTAATTGTGTTTACAAAGGATTCCTGCACTGTGAGAAGTGTTTCTCAGAGCGTGCGGTTTTGCATCATTTAGCCTTGAAAGGATGCTGCTTTCCCTGACCTCTTGCTGGTTTTTCTCAATGGCTCTGGTAATTGCATCAGTAGCCTTGGGAGTCACATTTTCCTTTCACATCTAGGAAAGATCCAACCTTTCCTTATCCTCTCCCAGCTGAATCACATATCCAGTCCCTCCTTCATGCTGTGGCTCAAACATGCCAGCTCCTTTTCTGGCTTCTGTGGACGCAATCTTGTTTCACTCTGGTCCAGAATAAACTCTGCCACTTTCCTGGCTCATTGTTTCCACCACTCCACTTTTCTGTGAACTCCTTGGTCTTCCTTCTCCTCCCCTGCACCAAAAACATTTCTTATCTTCTCCATCAACATCCTTAACAACCCCTCTTCAGTGCTAGCATTGTCCCCTGTGACCATTTCAAAAAGATGTGTCAGTGGTTTTCCGTATCTCCCCTCCACAGCTGGGCAGTGCTCTCCAGAAACATCTGCAGAGAGGGCTGGGGCATGGAGACCACCACCGTACCACATGCTCCCTCCTGTTGGAGGGATTGATCTGCCACGTTTCACCTTATACTTAAATTCAGACTGCCTTGGGGAAGGGGCTCGGCTTTTGTTCGCTTCAGCACAGTGAGAAAACGAAAAACGACAGCCAGGAATGCATCCCAACCCCACACATTTATGACTCTGATGTCACCTCAAAGGCGCTCAGTCCCCACACTGATGCTCCATGTTATCTGCAGTTGTGCGAGGGGGATGTTCCCTTTCTACTGCACAGCCATGTCGGTTCCTTGGGGTTTAATTTGCAGTCAGCAAGAAACTAGAGGCAACATGCTGAAAAAAAGCTGTTTCCTCTCTTTCTTCACATCCCTTAAAGGTGACTGTTTTTTCTGAGTCAGAGCTAGCGCAAACCTGTTGAAGAAGATACAGCCTAGATTTCTACTACGGCTTAGAGGAACCTAAAAGATCATTTAGTGTTCAAAGTATTATTTTGAATTATTGATTGAGCCCCCTGTCTGGCTGAGCCCAATCAGGTCCTTCTTCAGATTTCACGGAGTTTATTTCTCTTGTCATCCTGAGCAATCTTTAATGTGCAGAAGGGAGGTTTGCTAATGAAACAGGAAGACTGCTGTCAGAGTTTGGCTCTGTGCGTTTGCAGCAGCATCTCGGTGCAGGGGACATGCATTGCAGTTGTTCCTTTGTTCATATTTAATGATATGAGAAAGAAGACAGTAATTACCGCCTGTCTCACTCAGTCTTCTCCCTGCCTCTGACTATTTCAACTCTTTGAGATAAAGACAAGAGGGAACACAGTGTTTCCTGACAGCAGAATGCATCCCAGCGCAGATCAGAAGTGATTCTGCCCCGTTTACTCTGCAGTTTCCATTTGGCAACAGCTTCCCGCTGAGCCGTCTCCCATGCGAAGGAACAGGCCCGTTACAAACAGCCCTGCAAGTACCAAAACCTGATCAAAGTCAGGAGCAGGGTGTTTCCTCTTGGTTCTCTTTGTACGTTTGACAGCCCAGTCAGACCGTGCTTGCTTCACTTTCCCTCTCACTAGCTGGCTGATTTCTCCTTATCTGAAAACACCCGTGTGCATGTCACCGGATTTGAGGATGCAGCACCAAAATGGGGTGTGGCTCAGGAACGGACTTTTTTTTTCCCCATTTATCTAGTTTAGCAATTTATTTTCTGTTCAGCTTTGTACCGCAAGGTAAACTCACTTCATTTACGCTCCAAACCTACCAACCCCTTTAAAGCTCAGCACGGGGTTACAAAAGGTTTGCTGCCTTTCGATTCTGAAAACTGAAAATGTGGTATGGAAAAGGGGGTTTCAAGGTTGTGATTTTGGTTGGCTTTGGGCGGAAATGAAACCATAACAGCAAAGACAAGGAAGGACTGGAACGGGCAAAGAAGGATGAGTCGACCCACCCGACTCCCAGGAGGAGGGCTCAGGGGGCGGCCGGGGGAGGCAGTTCGGGATGCTGGCAGTGAGGGATGGTGTTTGGCCAGAGCAAGGAGAAACCTCCTGAGCCCGAGCTGCGTGGCAGTGCCGGAGAGCTACAGAAAAACCGGTCAATGAAAAGACAGTTGATTCATGAAATTGCCCAAAATGAGGAAGGAGGAAAAAAGCTGTAATATGTAAACACTTTAATTGCAAAGTTGTTTAATCTGAGCTGTCCTAGGAACTGACAGGATAAGTGTTATTGCTGCTTCCTAGGCTACCTAACCGGCACAGAGACTGACGGGGAAATTTTCCACTTAGTGGCAGAGATATTAAATTATAAAAAAGATAAGCGTTTATCTCAAAAGCAATGAGCTGCTATTTTCTCAAGACCTTGCTGCCGAACTCTAAAAGAAGTACCATGGAAATCAAAGCAGTGCTCGGAAGGAGAGAAATCTGTTACAGAAAGAATGCTGATTTAAATCTTTCAGTTTGCAAAATTGTTTTTACCTACAGAGAGGCTTTAAACAGGGGGAAAATGTATTCCAGTTGCTTGGGATCAAAATCCAAGTCTCAGACTCACAGAAGAATAGTCCAGAGAGAGAAGCCAATAAATAGCTGCTGAAAAAAAGCCATGGCAAATGAGGAACTGAAGAGGGGTGGAAAGTAAAGGGGAAAAAAGGACAGAGGAATAGAAAATGTGCTTGCAGTAGCAAAAGTGCAGCTGAAACAGAGGACTTGAATATGTGAGGAAAAACCAAAAGGCTATACAGGAGGATTTCTTGGGAGTTAGCGAGTGTGAACTGTGACACAGTGACAGCGCTGGTGCTTAGAAAGAGAGCTGCGGGAAGGCTGGTTTAATGGGAAAAGCCTATTCTCATTGCGGAAAAATACAGAGACAATGAGCTTGGGACAGAGGAGGTTAAATGAAATGGAAAGGATCCTCCTGAGGGGCTTCAGTGATGAGCAAAACAGGGGCTGGAGCCAGGTGCAGTGTCTTGTAGTGTGTCCGGGCGCAGCAAGGCCAGCGGCTCCCCAGGGGAAGGGGAGCCGGGACCTGGCAGGGACGGCAGCCGGGAGCCAGCCGAGAGCCTGGCCAAGGTCAAGTCTGGCTGGGGTCGGCGGGACCCCTGGTCAGGTGTGGTGGGGACACGGCAGGAGCTGGACCGGGCCCTGCTCCTCAGCCTCTCACAGCTCCTGCCACCCTCCTCGGCCCCTCGCCCCGGGGATGGGGCAGCCCCTTGACTCAGAGGGACTCTCCCCATTGGAAGCAGCACATCTGAAGCTTTAAAAAAAGCCAAAATAATTATTAGTTGCCTCTAAACGGAGATATTTGAAGATCAAAGGACAAAACAATGGAGGCAAAAATGACAAAACTGAAAGGTAATTGATCAAGTGCTAGACATGAAGGGTCTGCTGCAGCCACTGTTTTCTTCAGCTGAAGCAAAGGGAAGCCATGCACTCTTAATTAAACATGCGTCTTTTCGGACTGAAGCTGAATATAAGAACAAGAAGTGATAGTGTCTTGTATTAAAGGACACAGTTTCTTGCTGAGTTATCCCTATCACAGGGTTCAGCTTCTGCTCACTATTTGCTCAGTCAAAAGCAAATAGTTTTAAATGCACTTTAAAATAGGCCAGTACTTTGGGAAAGGTCGAATTCTCGTTGGAATTTTGACCGGTATATGTTTTCACAGGAAAAGACGCAATAAGGAAGGTGAAATGGAGAAGGCAGCAAGCACTCACTGTATCAGTAACTCAGGCTCCCAGACCGCTGAGAAGAACTGCCCTCAGGGAAGTGAGATTATGTTTTACTTATGACATGTATAGAATAACAGATTTCTCATTCATCTCTAAATTCATATTAAAACCAATTAGGGAAGAGCTACTGGAATAGGAGGAAAACCATGACTGAATCTTAGAAGCGGTATTTCATCACCGGATGAAGTCTCAGGGAACACTTTTTTGGAAATGAATGTTCTGGTCACTGGAACAAGTTAGAGAAATTAAGGAAGACTGCTCAGTGCTTTCAGCAAACGGAAACCTCTTTTTATATATATATTTATTTATGCAAATAATTCGCTTAAGCGATATTAACCAGTGATTTTGAGAAGATCCTCCCCTTCGAAGTTGAATTGTAGCAAATTTCAGAAGCGACACACAGCTGCCAAAGATCTTCCTTCAGAAAATTCTTGTGAGCAAACATTTAACAGATTTCAAGTTTCCTAGCAATCGCATTTCAGAGCATCTAGAACAGCCATATGACTAATACGATAAGCAGCTCTTTTAACAACTAAAACTAACCATAAAAATCTAGATGAGCATCTCCCATGGGCACCTCACTTCAAGATCTTACAGTTATTCTGAACCAAGCTTTAGCAGGTGAGCCGAAGTGTGAATAAAAGGGACGTGAAGTAAGACGAAGACGCTCTCAATGCAGTGGGCTGGGCATTGTCAGCATTACCATTCCTACCAGCGGAGTCAGGATAGAGAAAGGGCTGGGCAGTCTTTTGCTCGGAAAAACAGTACTTGTTTATTGATGGTGTAAATGTTGCTAGGCTACGTGGATTAAATTAAAAACCCCATCCTTTCCCAATGTGTACACCACCTTCAGCAAAGCAAGCTCCCTGAATTTAGTAATTTGTGGTTTTTTTCCCAGATATTTCAAATTTACCAGCAATGATGGACCGGAGTGTTTTAATTATAGAAGAACCTATAGAAGACAGAATATTAGCCAACTACTCAATAAAGAAACTTTTCAGCATATTTAGAAATCAATACCAATTTTAATTAACCAAGTGTGCCACTGCCCAGGGGAAAGCAATAGGTAATAAAATAGAAAATATCAATATGGCTGGGTAGAAATTATTATCTTTTCATTAAAAATGGTATGTAGAACTAGAAGAAATACAAAAAAAGGGGAAAGGAGGATCATGGTTTTGTACAAGGAGAGGTTAAATAAATCATCAGCTTGGAAGAGGACCCGGAGGAGAAAGGCCCAGAAAGTGATGAATTATTTCAGAACAGATGAAGGGGAAACAATTTGTTATTATTTCTCACAAGACAAGGTTTAAGCGACAGCAGTGAAATCATCGTTCCGCCAATCTAAGGCAAAGCAGCACATAATTAAACGGTGCCACTGGCTGCCACAGGGTATTGTAGAGGCCAAAAGTAAGAAGGTGTCCAAAAGGTGATTGTACGGAAAACTCCAAAGGTGCGGACACAGTCTCCATCCCAGTAAATCCCAGTAAATCCCAGTGCGTGGCTGTGGATGGCAGAGCCGGGGAGGTACAGCTGGGTGCTTTGTGCCTACTGTTCTCCTCGCTGGGGGCAGGGCTTTGGGCTGAGAGATCCTTGGTCTGAGTAAGGCTGTTCTTAGTGACACAGTGAGCTTTTATATCTTCCAGAAAGAGTGACCTTAGCTGTAATAAATTCTAGCTGATTAGGAAACAAAAATAAAAAGACAAATTTTCCTTTTATTTGCAAATTGCTTAAAGAAATGTCTTCAGACTGTACTGTTGGAAAATGTGGGTAGACAGATTATCCTGGAAGAACAGACTTAGATCTGCAAATGCCAGGAGTGACTCTGTGCCTTTGGGACAAACGGTATGTGGGACAGGGAGGTGCTTCATCCCCTTAGCTGGACACTTAGGGAGGAAAATGGGGAAAACCCCAACAATTTATCATTAGCACATGAGAGAGCTTGTCCATGTCACAAGGAATTGCTCATCTCAGGAGAGACAGGCTTTTCACACCGGCACCGTGTCACCATGCCTCATCCACGACCCCCGTGGCAGAAGCAGAACCAGCTCCAGGCACCTCACCAGCCCAGGAGACATTGAACTTTGCCGTCCCAGTGCAGCTTTTGCTGAACAGAGGCAGGGATCTGGAGCCGCTGGGGTGGTGGGCAAGGACAGAGAGCGGGAGGGCTGCCCAGGGCTCGCTGTCCACCCTGCAGAAACCTGCCGTGCCTTGCGGCTGAGCACGCCTGCCACTGCTGGGAAACGGGTGGCCAGCCTGGGAGAACAGCGAGTTCCCTCCGCCGAGTGATCTCCTGCCATCAACTGCCCGTTCCTGAACTTTGGCTCCGGCCAGGAGGCAGTAAACGAAGCAGATAATTGCCTGGCAGTGATTGATAGGGAGTCAAGGGTGAGCAGAGGGGGATGAGCGGGGAGGATTATGTTTCAGAGGGAAGTATTTTTTTAGGATTTGTCTATGCAGGCAGTCAGGAGCTTTTCTGAATCACATGGGCTTAGCCCGAGCAGGAGGACTCGCTGTAATTTTACACCTTTTCAGCATTTCAGCTGGTTCTGCTGAAATCTGCATAGGGATTAAAGATGGGAAGTGACAGAGAATTGATTTCCTTGCCTTCAGTCTACCGGGACAAATATTCAAGGCTAAATCCGAGTTTAGAGTTTTTTGATTGTGTGAGTGGAGAGGGGAAGGAGCAAGCAGCTGGCAGCAAGAAATAGCTATTAGGAAACACTATTAGGAAATAGTACCAGGAAGAAATGTTGCTGCTAGGATATGCTTTCAGCATTGGGGAATCCATAACCAGGCATCTCAAAATTTACTTTGGTATCCAGAGCTCGTGTGTAGCTTCTCTCGGGCCCAGAGCAGCAGCAGCGCTGCTGGAGAAGCCCGAGCTCGGGCCTCCCATGAAGAAGAGAAGTCAGCTCGTTGCCCAGATAAACCTCGTAGGGTTAGCGACAGTGTCCTGTACTTCACCAAATCTGCATTCAATCTGTCACCTGCAAAGGGAAGCGAAGCTTATCTGCAGCCTATTGCTGTAACTGTGATACTGATCTTTATAGCCAGGCTTCCCGTAAACCTAGGGAGAGCCTGTGAATTGGAAACTGCTTAAACTGAACCGTCTGGGCTTAAACTAAAGTGTCTGAATTCAGAGACATGTTAGTAAAAATCCTGTCCAACCTCAGCTTGAGGTTTACATTTTTACTGGGTTTGAGATACGCTTGCAGAGCTATTCAAACGCATTGAGGTAATGGAAAATGTCCTCAGTTTTATACACAGATCTCCCTGAATTAGAAACAGTTTTCCATTTCAAGCGTCCAGCAGCCCATTCCCTCTCCCTCACTGGGCGACTTTCTCAGGGCAGGGCCCACCAGGCAGAAGGACAGAGCCCAGCGTGAACTGGGGTCAGACAGAGCCACGTCGGTGGCCACTGAGCGGGCGGCCAGGCCCACCGTTATGAATGAGCACAGCCGCACGCAGCCGGATCACCCGAAATGCATCCCGGTGAGCGGGGAAGGGGCAGGAATCCCAGTAATGCCTGCGGCCCTCTCCCCGGGAAGCCCCCGGCTGCAAAGCAGGCGGCTCCCTGCCATCCTCCGGCTCAGGAGCAAAAGTCCCCAGCAAACAGCTGCCAGGGCAGCTGGGCCTATTTTCAAACGGGAACAGTTGAGCAACGTTATTAAAGCCCTTCAGTGCAGAGCACTGCCCGATGGCAGTAGCACAGTGCCACCGTGTTCGTGGCTTCGTGCCACTGACTCAGCGGGCATTTTTGTCCACGGCCTGTCCGAGCAAGCAGCGCGGTCAGGCGTTAACAGTTGGAAACAAGATGTCTTGAGGAGAACCATCCCACGCCGCATGTGTGAAGTGCATTCCTGCCCAGGGGCTGCAAGCCACCGGAAGGGACTATTCTGGTCGTGGTCAAAGATCACTTGCTGTAGGATGGCTCCCGAATGTCAGCCACTGGTTTATTGTGGTATTTCTTCTACAGCTGCTGGCAGGGGCGGCCTCAGCAGTCCCAGGCCCCTGAGACCAGCGGGGAAGTCATCGAAGGTGAGATGACTGGCTCAGCGGATGAGGGGAGAGCAGTGGGGGTCGTCTATCTTGGCTTTGGCAAGGCTTTCAATGCTGTCTCCCATGACACCTCCCTGGACTAATTGATGAAGTACAGATTAGATTACTGGACTGAAAGGTGGCCGAGCTGCCAGGCTCTGAGGGTTGAGATCAGCAGCATGAAGTCCAGGTGACTCGTGGTGAGGCCAGTCACTAGAGGTGAACCCCAGGGTGACTACGGGGGCCACTACTGTGTGACATCTTCATTAATGACCTGGAAGATGGGACAGAGTGCACCCTCAGCGAGTTTGCAGATGATGCTGAGCTAGGGGGAGTGGTTGGTACCCAGAGGTTTGTGCCACCATTCAGAGAGCCCTCGACAGGCTGGAGGGCTGGACCAGCAGGAATCGCATGAAGTTTGCCAAAGGGAAGTAGAAAATCCGGCTCCTGGGGAGGAATAACCCCATGCACAAGTCGATGCTGGAGGGGCTGACCAGCTGGAAAGCCATTTAGCGAAGGCCATGAGGGTCCCAGTGGAGAAAAGGCTGAGCGTGGGCCACCAACATACCCTTGTGGCAAAGGCAGCCACCAGCCTGTTGGGCTGCTTTGGGAAGAGCATAGCCAGCAGGTCGTGGGAGGTGATTCTTCCCACCACTCATCCCTGGTGAGGCCACGGCTGGAGTCCTGGGTCCAGTCCTGGGCTCCCCAGTACAAGAGAGACATGGACACACTGGAGCAGTCCAGTGAAGCACCACAAAGATGATGAAAGGATTGGAGCATCTGCAGTAGAGGAGAAGCCAAGAGAGCTGGAATTGTTCAGCTTGGAGAAGAGAAGGCTCCAAGAGGATCTTACCAATGTGTGTCGATACCAGAAGGGAGGGATTTTTGAAGGAGATGGAACACCTTTTCTCAGTGGTGTTCAGTGACAGGAGACAAATTGAAATACAGGGATTTCCACTTCAACTTAAGAGAGAACTCGTTTTGCTGTGGAGGTGACTGCACACCAGAGCAGGTTGCCCCGAGAGGCTGTGGAGTTTCTGTCCTTGGACATATTAAAAACCTGACTGGACGCAGTCCTGGGCAGCCTGCTCTAGTGGACCCTACTTTGACCGGGGGGGCTGGACTGGATCATCCCCGGAGATGCCTTCCAGCCTCAACTCCTCTGTCGTTCTGTGAACCATACAGTGGTGAAAGCCACTTTCCTCAGGCTGTGCGCAAGGCTGGTCCCTAACCTGCCCAAACAGGCTATTGATGTAGGAGTCCTCTTACCTAAGAGGCAGCAGACAGTAAGAACAATGTAAAGATGGGGAACTGAACTGTTAGAGGCCAGTTGGGCACACGCAAAACTAACCGGTGCTTTGTCCTAGTGTATGTTGTTACTAAGAAGGTACATGGCCAGCCCATGCTCCTGTGTGCAGACCCCACAGAACCAGTCAGGATTTTGCCCACCACATCGCAAGAAGAATGCCAGCCAAACTATCAAAGATCAGATCAGAGGTCTCTCTATTCTTCTGCCTGGCAGTGGCCAGCAGCAGATGCTTAGAGAAATAACACAAAAATAAAGTACTCGGTGTGACTTCCCTACCACGCCTGCCCTGTTCCTATCATCCTGCAAGTCAGTTCCCTCTTGTTCAAGACTTTGTAGCCATATCAGTTTTCAGTAGCTCTTGATGAACTGTTCTTCCATGATTTTTTTTAAAAGTACTTTGCATTCTGTGGCCATGACCTGTATAGCTTAATTGTACACGATACATAAAAAGCATTTTTATTTTAAATACTGCTTGATAACCTCACTGGGCACACTGTATGTCTCGTACTGTGAGAAGTATGAGTAAATGCAGCCTCTTCACATTACTCATCACTGGTAATATCTACCATGCAACGTCCTTTCCAGACTGGAGAGTCTGTAGTAATCCTCCTACAGGCAGCTTCCTTTAATTAGTCAAATTTGATCAAGACTGACTTATCAAGGGTATTCTAAGGACTTTTCCATCAATATAGCAACGCAGAATGCACACAAAAGCCACTTGCAGACAATGGGCAGAGACATGCAAGTGTGGAAGATTTGAAATACAAGCATGGAAGGTTTATGTATCATGGATTACTTCTGGAATACTTCCAGGCACCTTGAATCACCGCTGGAAAAATCACTTGCATCAAAGCAGGAAGGGCCAGGCAGATGTACAGCACGAGCATTTTGTGGAAATCTTGTGCTGATTTTGATATTGCAAAAACATATACTGTCAGCACAAGGGGCGTAAAGACAAATGTCATCGGTGCCTTTTGCTGGTAGGGACCCAGCTTACCCGCTGCTGCTCTGTACGTTAACCTGTATATACACTACCTTGATTCCCACAAGAAGCTGGGCAACTAGAAAATAACATTTGAATGCAAATCTGGGCTTCTGAAAGTACGAGACTCCTCAGTGTGCAGGGAACCGTACCTGTGTTAAAATCCCCCTCTCACTCTGAGGCTGCACACGGCAGGGGCAAGGATTTGGCAAAGTTTGTATGGCAGAATCTTGAGAGACATGAGCAGCTTTTTAAACATTTCCGGGGTGTCTGGGTTTGAACAAGCAAGCAGATGTGTCTGATCAGCCTTCCCAAAGCTCCTCTCCTCCCACCACTGTTTTTGGAAAGCCGTCCCTCGTTCCCGATTTCCTTCTTCCATATTTTACTTATCTAAAAGCACCAAATTAAAATCAAGCATGTTAAACAGCCAGAATTTTATCATGCAAAGTACAAAGCTCTGCAAAAACTTCAGATTAGGGAGAATATAATTAGGATAATTGAAATTGGGAAAAGGATCTGAAATGGTTTAAAAAAAAAAGTATTAAAAAGGATAGTTTGGCAGAAGGGAGGTAGTTTACAGTTACTAGGAACAACTGAAGTATTACGGAGCGTAGGGAATTTCCTCAGTCCGTCAGCGCAGATACTGCGTAAAGCCACAGACAGGTGACCCTGGGCTGGTGACAGCGCAGCCAAGGGAAGTGCTGGAGCGCCAAGCAAGAGGCCAGCACACAAAGAGAAGGCTCCTCCATGCCCTAACGGAGGAGCTGTGCTCTTAACCCCAGCAACTGAATCCAGGGCGTCACTAGTCCCTGCTTTGGTTTCCAAGAATGTTTTTCCGCAGACTGCAGCACTCCAGGCTAATAGGATTGGGATGGGAGGGAGGGCAAATTACAACGCACAGCTCTTCACCCAGCCCGGAGGATCAGAGTCTTCCTCAGCAGCACAGATGTGAAGAGCCTCCTGCCTTCCAGATGCCTCTCTGGCCTGACAGAGATGTAAGACTTTTGCAGCCTGACTTGGAAATTTGCGGCTGCCACAAAGGGAGACAGTGGCCTGCCAGCAGCAGCTGCTCTGCTGGCTTCCTCCCCTCTGACCTTGCCTTTGGACCTGCAGGTTGGTCCCTCTCGCTGACAGCCCCAGACAGCCATCTGCTGGGCAACCGCATCATCAACCAACCCAGAACAGCATTCGCAACCAGGATGATTATGCTTCAGTTCTTCCTAGCTTCCTGTGAGGTTAGGAGCTCAACAGGACGCATTATTTGGCAGAGCATCTGGAATAGGCAGCATTAAGCATCAGTGTCTGGAATTTTAAGAAAGAAGATACATGTCTGCCCCTCCCAAGAAGCGTCAGTATTTCTGGAATGCATAAGGAAAAGAGGAGGAAAAAAAAAAAAAAAAAATCAGCTTTATAACACTTCTTGAAGTTGAAAGTCGCTTCTAAGCATCATGGCCCAAGCACAGAAGTCAGAGCGGTGGCCAGAGCCGGGAGGGAACCACAACACTACAGGATAGCATTTGGTGGTCGGGAAGCACAAAGCCAAAAAAGCAGATCTGATCCTTTTGCAACTAGGTTGGATTTAGCCTCAGTAAACCTAGGATTGTGTTTAAAATCATCTGAGAGGTTAATGTCCTTTAGTCACCACTTCTCTGAAGCAGTATTAACTCAGTGTTCATGCTTTAAGTATTTCATCCATCCATAGCTGCGATGACATTGAGAAGCAGGAGCAGAAGCAGGTTACCGAGCAGCGAGGAAGGGGGAAGGTCTGCGGAGCGCAAGGCACCAGCAAGAACATGGGGGCAGCTTCAAGCAACTGGGATTTTCACACCCCAGCGGCTCCCTCATTGGTTTCACACCCCCACCCTGTAAAACACAAGAGGTGGCCTCTGGGGAAGGCAGGTTGCCCTCTGGCTCCCTTCAAAGAATTGGGAAAGAAAGGGGGATTCAAGGCTTCTGCAGCACTTTTGGGTGGAAGGTTTTCGGGCTGACCCTGCCTGTGGAAAGCCAAGGTGAAGACTGCGTCCTTATAGTACAGGCCCACAGACCAAGGACAAACTCTCAGCCTCCTCTCCTGTGGGACATCAGGACAGATGCTTTCCCTAAGCTCCCCTCTATCCATGTCCAGGCCTCTCCCTGGAAAACATAAAATGCTCTCCACAGGCAAAATGTGTTACTTAATTTCTGGCTTTACAGCTAAAAAGTTGCATCCACAACACAGAACCTAAGGGGACTTGCACAACAAAGGTGCGAAGTGTGGAACATTCATTTCCATGGCTCAAGTCAGAAATCCAAAAGCTAAAAGGCAAGGGGTTAACAATTAAAGACAGCGTGGCACAACTTATTTCCCAATCGCACCTCAGAATTAAGAATTGGAAAACTTTTGCAAAACTAACCATGCATGACCACGCAAAAAGTAAATGAACTGAAGCACATGTTCTAGCGAAGCAGCAGCTAGCTTTATTGAGTTCCAATAACACTGCATCAAACAAAAAAAAATTTTGAGTTGCTTTTTGCTTCTTAGCATTAGTCATTTCTCAAATGAAAATATGATTATGCTTAGTGATATTAAGAGAAAACCAAGGAACAGAGGTAAGAATAAAGTTAGACAAGACTGCAGAGCCAGTGTCCCCTTCATGCATCCCCCTCGTGTCAGAGAAATGGAGCTCTTGGAAGTGCTGTTAAATTTCACCAGGTCAGGGACTGAATCCCAGGACACAGCATTTGATGAATCATGGGTTGCTATGAACCATGCTGTACTTTTGAAATCACATTCAGTTTATCATCAGTGGGACAGGAAGGGATTTCAGAGAAAAGTTCAGGATCAAACACATTTCCCCACTGGTTGCTTCAGTAAAGCTTAGTACAAATGTTAAGGATAATTCATTTTTCCTCCTAGTTCCACAGAAAAGATCAGTGCACAAGATCCAATACACTATCTGTAATACTCCTCAACCCACCAAAACGTAGCTCTGGCCTCCCCTGCTTAGTTCTGCGTTTGCTGCATTACACGCATGTAAGATTAAAACCACTGTCAACACGGAAATAGCCACAACTAAAAAACTACAAGAGATGAGAACACCATCTGACATTGCTTGTAGATACTAGTGTGTGCAGCTGCCAACTCATGCCCTGAGAGTTAAGTACACACTGCCAAACAATTATTCTAAGGAAGGCTTTCAGCATTAATAGCTACATGTTTCTTCAGTAAATAAAGAATTAAGATTTTAAGAAGTGTCTCCTTCTTCCATGAGGAAGTACTTAAGGTAGCGTGTGTAGTAGTGATAGCTGTCCGTTAGCAGCATTACTGCTGTGGTACATTGGCTCAGAAGACAGGTGTATATCACCTCTAACTCCTCATCACCTCTGTTTCAGAGCTACAGCTTACATTTCCGAATGGCACATAGCACCACCTAAAGAATGTGAGGAAGGCAAAAAGGTATTAGGCAAGCAATCATTCCTGAAACTTCAAGTGATCATTCATTTATTCCTTTGAGGCAGACTTGCACTCTCTTCTTTCTCTTCTCTAATTTCCAGAGACTTCCTAGTCTTCATAGACCTGGTGCAATCCAGTTAAGAAACTTCATAGCAATTTCAAAGCCAAGAAAACATGCCTGGAAAAGAGAGAACGTACAGAACAAATGAGGATTCTAAAAACCTACTTGAAACAAGGATTTTGAAATGCAGCACTATAAACACCGGATATGGCTGGTGTGGAAGGAGGAAGAGAACAAAAAAAGGTCTTTGACCAGAGACAAGAATTCTACTATATTCCTCCACACAAAGGCAGAGCTGCTACTCTGTTAGGTTCGTTATTTATTGAAGGGGAAGCCAGTCCAAACTTTTCTGTCTTCTACTGGTGGATGTACAATCAGACAAGAAATACTATCAGAATAAGTCAAAGGGCTTTAATGAAAAACTCCCAAGGAAGCTTTACTTGGTGCTCCCCCTAGATTAAGGTACATTTTTAGAATCTGGACACCAACAGCCCAAAGTACCTGCAGTGACAAGAATCGCACTGAAACGGTACAACGGTAAGCAGCCAGTCGTCTCCTCCACAGACTGCAAATATTTACTGTGAGTGCCAGGTCCCCAAAACGCATCTAGAATCGCAATTTACTTACCGCATTAGCGGGAAATGCCCTGATCATTACAGCTGTGAAGCCCTTATACAGAGATGCAACTCCTTCCTCTCTGATGAGCTCTCTCAGCACATCTCTAAAGCCGTTTGGGTATTTTCCTGGAGGAGCTGAAAGGCATACAAAATGCATTAGCTAAGATGTGTGTCAGTCGCAAACGCTGAAGAATGCGGCGTACGTAACAGCCCAGGATTTTCAGCAGGTTCACATTGCTATACCATCTAAGTGGCACCAAAATCCAAGCACTGCTGGAGCTATGTTCTGAAAACATCTGCTTGGGAAAGTTATCTATTTCAGTCAAAAGCCAGCAAACAAAAAAAGACACCTTACTAAAGACTTAGTAAACAGAAGGAAGGTGCTCACCACCAGCACAAACTATTTACCTAATCAAGTCATTGGGGGGCAGGGAAGAAAGGAGAATAACTTCCGTCAGGTTGGATGTCTAAGCTGCTACTTGCGCCACCGATCACAGCTCTCCCAAGAGCTGCAATTAGGAGATAGGGAGGTCAGCTATAAAAATTGATGAAGTTTGTTTGTAAGAAACAGAAAATGATCCTATCACGCAGCCAAGAATAGAAACAAACTTCAAGCGAAAAGCACAGGCTGTTTTAATGCTGATGTTACATAGATTTGCTGAAGCGTTTCTAAAAAGTTATTTTATTCAAAGAACAAGTTCTTCCTTCCCCTGACACTTCTCTGGAAAGTACTGCCTCTGCCAGCCCTCTGAACAAGTGCTCCACAAACCAACATTAACCCACATCATTGGGGATTGGCTCAGTGGAACAAGGATGCAAAGTTGTGAAGTATTTCACACTCAGCCCTTGGTATGACATCAACCAACCACAGCATCCATTGTTCAGAGGAAAAGAAGAGAAGTTTCCTGCACTAGATTATCAAGAAAAACGGTTACTGTCCATTCCATGGAGAGCTGATTCCACAGACAGAGAATACAAGGAGCTGTAACAAAAATACTCATTGACCAGGACTCCCAGAGAAAAACCAAGGAAAAAATTGGTGAAACTTCACTACAACTAGGTTACAGATACTTAAGAGCAGATCTGCTAGTCTAAAAGCAAGGCAAGGCACGGCCAGTTACAGTAAATTTCGGACAGCACAGGCTACAGTTTATACAACTATGTCTGAAGTGAAATAACAAAACCTCTCAAATAATTATATTTGTAATAAAACAACCACAACAAGCAGTTCTATTATTATGACTTCTATGCTTAGGTTTCAAAAGAGGTATCTCGAATCAGGATCATTACATTAGCAGGGAGGCAGAAATAGAGACATGTAGCCTCATTTGCCAAAAATTTGCGCGGACGCCAACTAAAAAGCTACAACCACACTTGGGTTTTTCATATAATTGTCTCAAGCAGCGCTCAAGATCCCGGATGCCATCTTCCCTCACTGCCCAGCCAATTCCCAGGAGCACTGCACCGAGTGTGGCCGCGACAAGCTGGGACGCAACTCACCAGTCTGGAAACGGGATTTCAGCACGTCTGGTGGAATGGCCACTGCCCAGTTGAAGATCCCAGCCAGGCCCCCAGCAAAGAGGATCCGAGGCGCACTGAGGTCACTCACACTGTGGCAGGATCGGGGTGGGGTGGGATGAAGAAGAAACAAAACAAAAAAAAATGTTAAAAGCTCATCTGTTTTGACTAAGGTGACAATCAAAGAGGCAGCCTGGCTGACAGCCAGAAGGCAGCACAACGCTGCAGAGACAGAGCGCAGCGTCTCAGCAAGATTCCCGAGCATCAGAGCCCTGTGGGCAAAACGTACTAACTCCACCCTAAAGGTTCAAATCGTTTCATTCCGCAGCATACACACAAATGCTCTGCGGGGAAAAGAAAACAAATCAAACCAACGAAAAACCCCAACAACAAAAACACCCTGCTCTTTGTGCACGCACACGGGTGAAAGGGAAGAGACCTACTTTAAGTAGTGCTTGGCTAGTAAGACCCAAGGCTAGAATCTGAGAGAAACTCGGGATACTATTTAAATTGACGGTTAATCTCAGACCAAAACAGCTCAACTCACAAGATGAGGAACCTTTTTTTAAAAAAAAAAATTTGTTTTGATGATACTGCTCTAAATCTCTTCGTAACTGGGGAGATTAATCAACAGTGTCTGGGAAGTTCAGAAAATGAGGACTATGAGATTTCACTAACCTCTTTCCCTCCGGGGTCAGAATGTTCTTCAGCCATTCGTACGTCATGAAGTACATTCCACTGGCTGGGACGTCTAGTGGGTAAACAGAGACTGTGAGTAGTGGGAAACAAAATGAAGCCTAGAGGCACAGCAGCCCCATGCCAGCTCAGCAACACCACTAAGTACACCCAGATTCCTTTTCTGAACCTCCTCTACAAACAAAATAAAATCTTCTATTGCTCTAGACAGAGGAGCCTGAACTTTCCCAGGGGTAGCAGGTGCTAAAGGCAAGAACTGGGAAAATACCTGCTTTTGAGCGCTTCTATCAGCAGACTTTCAAATCATAACGTAACCTGCCTGCTGGCATTTACACTTATGAGATAGCTCTAAGCTTTCTTAATTGCCGCATAGCAGATCAGAACAGTTCAGGAACTTCAAGAGTTTTGCAAGCTATTTGTTCTAATGATTCTATTTTGTTGTTTCGTTTTGGTTTGTTTTGTTTTTTTTTTGTAGTTGATGGGTTTCATTTTGGGTTTTTTAAGATACTCCCATAGCCCATTCTTAGCTCATGCCTAAACTGGGGAACCAGCCCCTGGCCAGGGACACTGCAACAGTTACATCGCTAGTTCTACACTTCTGTGAGAAGCAGGGGATAGAACAAATTCCTAAACTGAGGTATCAAACCACAGAAATTTCAACTTATCCTTGGAAAACATTGCCCCAGTCCAGGGAACAATCTAATGCTTTTCAAAGGAGAAGGTACCAAAACATGTAAAGGATTCAGTGTCTGGCACAATTACTTTGTTGTTCTTGTGAGAGGGGTCATGACATCCCAGTCCAAAATAACCCACTCTCAAGCGGGTAGAAAGCGTAACTGCTGCAATCACATTTTCTAAACCAGTCAGCATTATACAGCAACAGTCACAGGCAGTCACAATCCTTCTCCCAAGGAAGAAAAGGAAAAAAGAAAAAAAAAAAAGAAAAGAAAAGAAAAAAAAAGCCCACTTCTTTTTTCTTTGTTCTCTCTGCTCCTCTCCTGAAGTCTCTCATTCCTCTTGGCTTCTCAGATCTTAATTACTTCCTATATCCCTCTGATCCTTGTCATCTAATCGCTTCCTCACTCACTGAGAATCTCATGTTTATTTCTCAGTCCCTTTGAGGCATTGGAGGAGCTCTGCAGACTGGAGAACAAAAAAAAAGAAAAAAAAAGGGGTGACACAGCATCTCCAATTGGCTAAAGGGACACCGAGATCTATGATACTATGTCAGGCTCCTTATCTTAAAGTTCCCCGTGCAGCAGAAGCATCAGAAGGTCTCCATCAGTTACCTCTCATGAGGGTGAGCACTGTCCCCTTGTACACGCCACGAATCCCAGCCTCGCGGTACAGCTGTTTTGCACAGTCCAAAGAGCCACTGTATTTAGTTTCCCCTGTAGCTGCCTGGATCTAAAGGATTAAAGCGATAGTTTCTGACTAGTGAAGGTTTTGGCTTGCGAACAATCATTCACCTAATAGTTAGAAAGCCACGTGCATGTTTTCCAGAGCGGAAAGAGCACATACTCATTCCACGGGGACTCATATGAAACCTCTGCGTCATTTCCTCAAACAGCTCTCTCCTCTTCAAACCGAGGATACGTTTACTGTTCCATGCAGTGGCTAGCTTCTCTCTTATTTTGCCCCAGTGTAAGTTTGAAATGACTGAAGTCAGTTAGGTAATTCTACACTTGCACTGACAAAAAGTAGCCTTCAAATAGTTTAGTGGAATTCAAACAATTTGTATGCGAATAAAAGCTTCCACGATAATATCACGTCTGTCGGAACTAACATGTGACCACCCATCACCATCCCAACGGAGTTCAACATAGTCTGAAATAAGCAAACCTCCCCATCTCTACTAAGGACAGTATTTTCATTTGTTCAGGTTTACATTTTCCAACAATATTTTAAAAACCCTGGAGAAGTCACCCAAACAGTAGAAAACCATTTCATGTATTTTGAAATGCATTCCTTATTGGGAAACTGTCAAGGTAACAGAAAATTTTTACACTAGAAAAAGTCTTATGATCTAGTATTTTTGCATTTTTTTTTTTTTAGAAAAAGTTTCCAAGTATGGAAAAGTCCAGTTTTTCAGAACGAAGCGGACCGAGGCACCCACTGATGCCTCATATAATGCCACATAGTATAAGGCCTGTGCTCTGTAAAATGAATAGAGCAATGAATGCTGCATGTACTTATACTGTCATGCTGAGTTTGTATAATGCTTCTTCGTGACAGTTGTCTCAGTCCTGTCAAAAAACACAACAAAGTAAATACACTAACCAAAGTAGTTCCTGGTATGGAAAGACAAGACCCCTAAAATTAAATTCCCATCACCACCATCCAATGCCTTACCTGTAAAAGGCACTTGATTCTCTCTCCTGGAGCCATGATTACTGTTGTGAACACTCCCGACAACATGCCAGCAGCAAACAGCTGAGGATATCTGCCCCGAGGAAACAGAAGAGACCCTAACACAACGCAGTACACAGGAAACGAAGGGCAGAAAGACCCCTGTATCACCAGATGGTGCTGTTCCACACAAGGCTGGCAGTGGAACTGGAAATGCATCCACTGCTTTTGATCAATGCAGAAGTGCCTCGTCAATGCATAATAAGAGCTAAACATTTAAGATCTCTAGGGTTCAAAGCGCTGGTTCCCACAGCAAGCACAACTCAGCTCTTCACATCCATTGTATTTGCTAATATTCCTTGTACTTGCATTTTTTGCTACAGCATTCCCCATTCATTTTTATTCCCAACAATCTCTTCCTCCTCCATTCTCCCACACTCTCCTCAGTGACCACAGCTTTCACACATATTCCTGCTTGTGCAGCCAGGAGTCTCCTTTCTGTAACTTCTCAGCCCCTCACTCCTTCGGCCTCTGCCATTACTGAGTCTGTCCTACCAACCTGCCATCGTCCCACGCATTCTGCACCTCTTTTCATGTGACAAAGTCCCATGACAGAAATCCCTCACACAAGCTGAGTTTCTCAGTCACAAACTTATCTTTACGTCCAATGTCCTGCTACCTTCCCTAGTAAGATGACCTAACATCTCAATTTAACTAAGTTCCACACCTCCTGCTTCTCTCCACTTGCCCAAGAGACAGCATTCTATTCAGGTTTTCAAATTCTTACACCTTTCTTTACTCTTAAATTACCATTAAATCTTGCAGACCATTCAGACCTTCCTCACCACTCCACTTGCACCTCCTGCTCAAACTAAGCTTTGAGTTTTCTAGCCTCAGAAAAGACAGAACAGGCTCCTCAGTTTTCTCTCCATCTCCTTCCTTCCAAAACTTCCCTTCAAAATCAGCATGGGGAACCACTGCCTGCCTCTAGACCCATAACTATGATGCTAAGAGTCTGACCTTTATTTTTGGGCCTCACGTCCCAGGCATGCTGTATCTTACTGTGTCAAGTCTGCACCCACAGTACAGCAGAGTTGGGCACAATGACAGTTCCACCATCTATTTGTTGACCTTTGTTCTTTCTCTCCCACAGCTCTGCTTGGGAGGAGTTCTGCATAAAGACTCCAAAGACTACGCTGCCCTTCTCCAGCTTGCTCCTTAAAACCTCCCTTTGGTATGATGTGTATAAAACACAAGGCACTGGGGTGATAAGGCTGCTGGAAATAAGCCCACAGCCCATTTGTTTCCTTGTATTCTCCACTCCGTATTGTTCCCCTGGTTGTTCAGCCTTGTCTGCGCGAGGACACTACTGTGGTAAACCGGAGGGTAAGCTACCAGTGCCCCAGCACGTCGGCACTGCCTCCCTCTGAGCAAGCCGAGCCGAGGGAGCTCGCTCCATGTCGCGTGGCTCCATGTGGCTAGTGCTGTACAGCCAGAAGCATTCACACCATCCGGGAGACTCCTCTGCGGGTAAGGCTCCAACAGAAGCTGCACCTCCCCACACCACCACGCCTGGCCCAACACAATGGGCTCCTCCTTTCTGACAGAGCTCCTACCTATCGCACAAATAATAGAATAAAATGTTGCTAAGCTACATTTCTGTTGCTGTAGAGCTATAAATCACAATTCAGCAAAGAAGTTAAGGGAGTACTCTATGGGCAGGGGGCTTTCCTTATCCTGAAGTTAGCTTGGAGAAAGCCACACAAAAGTTTTCTTAGCTTCCCATCTCTTTTCCAGAAGGTCAGACATGCCCAAGAGGAGGGCTGCTCATAAACACTGCTTTTCAGAAATTAATAACAAAACATTTCTATGGCTATTATTATATTCTAACATAAGGACGCGGCAGAGTCACAACTAACAAGGAAAAGAGAATCAGGACTGCGAATGTTGTCAAGACTGCTTGACCATAAATTTATTTCCCCCAGAGTTTCTGTTAATAGCAAGACTGTTGGCAGGCAATCATTATATAACTCACACTGTACTCATCTAAAACGGAATTGTTCCTTAATGGCTCTTTCTTGCATAGAAAGGGAATTGCATAGCACCTGCCCACATGCTGTCTGTTTTTAGCCTGTGCTATCAGTCCCACGCTTCCAGAAGCATTAAAAAACATGGGTGTTTTATTTTTTAGAACTATATTTATAACCTAGGAGAAGAGACAAATTTACACCACAACTCAATATGTGGCAATACAGCAGGCTGCAGGAGCCTCGGGGTACCTTTCCCAACTGTCTGATTGACTCAGAAACTCACGTCAAAATGTCGTCAGGTGTTCTCTGTTGGAGTCTTTTTCCCAAGCCAAATCCAAAGAAGCACACAGCAAACATGGGTGTCACTCCGATAATGGGAGCTGCCATTCCTCTATATAAGCCTCGGACTCCCTGCAAGAAACGTTACCACAAGAATTACTTTGTGTTGCATGGACTTCGCACGCATTTCAACTTACTGAGAAGCAAAAGGCTACAATACCGGACAGTATCAGTCGACAGTCAAATTAATCAGAGGAATAATGCGGTCTGTTGTTCATTTGCAATTACACATGTTTAGCTGAGGCTCAGGGCTTGTTGCAGAGGAAAACTATCCTTCCTGGAAAACCAGGCACCACTTACACCCTTCTGTTCCAATACTGTTCATCCTCTACTTCCATCTCAAGTATGAGGAAGTTAAGTTAAAAGATGCCTGAGTAATAGCCCTAATAGATTGTGTGAAAAGCCTTCTCTCTCAGATACATACAAAAACACACATGTGCTTCACTAATAAGTCATCGAATGCAGTAGCATAAAATCCTGACACTGAGCCTGAGACCGCTGGATCGAATTCACTCTGTAGATAAAGGCACAGCCAGGGAGGCTGACCTGAACCACTTCACTCCCCACATGAACACAATTTGTAATGAGTTCAAAAGAATTTTTTTTTCTTTCCTTCCCCAAGTCAAAACTTTTTTACCATACAACTTTACATTCCCGATGTTTCCCTTCATCGGACTGCGCAGATGGAAAAATTCTAATGCAGACCCCAGCAGTAGCATTTATTTCATTTATCTCACCTTTGAACTGAACTTTTTCTAAAAAAAAGGAGAGTTATATTTCTAGATCAAGGCTAGATGCACAAATTAAATAATTGCTGGTCCATCCGCCCCTCCCTTCCTCCCCCAAATAAATCAGCGTATCCCAGTATGCGTCTGTACGCTTACAGGCACAACTGACTCTGTACTGAAATCGTATCTGGCTGACAAAGATCAGACGCTCCTGCTCAATCTTCCCATGAGCAGTGGGAAACAAAAGGCCTTGGCAGAGAGGTTTAATAGTTTGCCTTATAGAAACGGATGAGTATTGAGTAGGAGTAGAGAGGCAGCATTACTTTTGGACTTCACATCACAAGGCTATTATTATGGTTTGGCTCTGACGTCCGTGCTTCAGCAGGGGTGTTAAAAACCACAAGGGATTCAGAGCTAGCAAAGCATTTCAGCGCTTTGGGGGAGAGACCAGGGAAGCAAGATTTGCTTTGGTTGTATAACAACCTGTTAATACCGTCATGAAAGTAGATTTCAGATATGAGACAGATCTTTCATTTAACAGGGAGTTACCCAACAAGATCCAGCGGTTAGAAATTAGACTTCAGACTAGTAAGCAAACAGTTGGGCTTTACAGCCATTGTTTCCAAATGGTGAATAGCTGCTGGGAAAACTTATGAAGCAGAAAACTGGATTCTATGTCACTTAAAGTCTTTAAACCAAGGCTGTGTGCCTTTCCAAAACCAAAATAGACTATAGTTCAATCACACGATACAGCTGATTCAGGAGTGAAAACCATTGTCCACCTCTGAAGAAGATTGAACAAAACTACTATAATTGACCCTCTGTTCTCAAGAAAGAAAAAGAAGGAAAAAAAATAATCTATTAACTCAAGCTAATGCTCCTCTGCCTTCTCATAGATGGCATATACATTATAGAAGAAAGTAAAAGTACTGCTTGTATCAACAAAAGTCATTGCCTATTTTAGGATTTCCAGAGACAATTCCAAATACCACCGACTACAACAACAAAGCCAGCAAACAACTGCCAACATTCACTCCAGTCTATAACTTCAGATATTAATACCGTATTTTGAAACAAAAGCGTTTCTTAACAAAACAAGGAGACATGCACCTGGAGCACGTGGGTTCTCAGCATTGCCCAACTTTTGTAATCTGCTTAAAAATTTTAGATAGAAACAATTCAACTGACCACCCAAGAATCGTGCAGTCTCTGAGAGACTGCATTCCCACATGATTCCATTCCTGCGACGCACAGGAACAAGTGGTATTTTTGGCAGGCACTGCGGATGACACGCTAACACCGTACCTCCCCAACAAGAGTCTTTCTGAAGCAGTCAAAGGTCCCAGAATAGAGCGGAGGCTGACCGGGCTGCGGCTTGGGCTGGGTTTGCAGTCTGACCTAGTAAGAAGGGATAGGAAAGCATTATTTTATTAAATAGTACTATCTAAGCTTTGATTCGGAGAACACCTCTATGTGGCTATTATGGAGTAAGTTTTGTGTCTGGACTTTACAATCTGGGTAGGGAAATTCACGTCACTTTAGCCCTTTGCAGAAGACAGGAGATTTAATTTTAACATATTTAATAGTTAATGTACGCAACTAATTAACTGCTGGGATTACATCAGGGTAATATCCCCACCTTAACACCTGAGAACTAATGCCGTGTCACTGCAGCCTTACGCACTGGGTGTGCAGGTGCGATCTCCTCCTGGACCCCCGTTGCTTCCCCACACCGGGTCACTCCCGGCCTCCCTGCGGCCCAGGAGGGGCTCAGAGGAGAGCTCGGGCCTCTCCATTCCTCCCAGGGCCGGCAACATCGACGCTTTTTTCCTTAGTTTTACTATAAACCTGCCGCTGACGGGGCCCGCCGGGCCGCCAGGGGGTG